>CM053772.1:27244768-27283817 GCA_028658325.1 Potorous gilbertii
ACTGACATTCAAGATAGTCTATAATATAGTCTTCCACAAGACAAATAAGATACATTGTCCTGAATAGGGTATGGAGGAAAAACACTACAGCCAGGTATCAAAGGGAAGAAAAAACACCACATCAGGTTCTAAATATAGCAGCCCAAAGAGGCTTCTCCACTGTTTGGTATATTTGGGATGAGGAAAGGTTGCACGCAACAGACCAATGCTTCAGGACTCATCTGTTATTTTTATAAGTGGACATTTCTATTCAAATGGACATCGAGACCCAGACTTGGCCAGTGGTGAGGAACTACAAAATGCTATGAACAAGACTTGGCAAGTGATGGTGCACAAGAGAAGGCAAGCATGACAGTGAGGCTACATGCCTGGTGGCTAGGAATTCAAATGGTAGTATCCTGAACTGCCATAAGCAAGCTTGGAGGAGGGACAAGTTTAATGAAGAAGAAAATCACTTGTGTTTCGGACATGTTGAGTTGGAAGAACCAATGGAACATCTACGAAAAAAGTCGAGCAAGATCTTAACAGATGCATAGCTGAGACTCCGGAGAAAGATTAGGTTGGAATGGGAAGCATTATGTATGCAGAACTGAACCCTATAAAACACAACAAAAATCCTTCCATCCAAGTCACACCAACAATCCTTAAGTTTCTCATGACTACGGAAGTCTTTGTGAACCATGTGGAGATCAGTATAGGAAATCCTTTTCCAATTTTTCCATTTTCATTACTAGCATCATCATCATCATTAATTTCTTGAAAAGGGAAGAGTCAAGGATAACACTGAATTTATAAGCCTGGATGACTAGGAAGATGGTGGTCCCCTTAGAAATAATAAGAAATTTGAGAAAAGGAGCAGATGTCAAGGTAAAATAATGACTTCTGTAGTCTAGAGGGGGAGCACACATGGTGCCATTGACAGATGCTTTGATAGGTATTGCCATATTGTTATTATATATTGCTTATTTGCTGTTGATTTTATGCCAAGAAAAATGTTACATACAATAGCTTAAAAAACAAAACAGAAGAGCTGATAAATAGAAGTACTTATAGAATGATTTTGCATATATAAGTATGTATGTATATACACACACATACCTATTTGTGTCTAATGGTAGCTAGCAATCTCTAGGGTGGGAGGAGGGAAGAAAAAAGGACAAAAAGAAATTTACATGAAAACTTTATTATATATTTTAAAAGAATAGCAAGTTGCATATAAATTTATAACCTCATGTGCAGACATCTTTTTTCTATTATGTTATGGAAATGTCTGTTTTATTTAAAAAATTAAAAATAAAAAAGAATGAATGGATAAAGGAAAAGCATTTACTGAGCACTTACTATGCACTTAATTCATGCAGGAGTGAAGACATTACCCTGCGAAGTCATTTTTTGGTCGTCTCCAAAAGAAAATAACAAGTATGCATATAAGATACAAATGCAAAACTCACTCTTGCTCCTGCAGTCCAGAGCTTAGACAATTAGGTCAACAGAGTGGAGAGAGAGCTGGGCCTGGAATCAGGAAGACCTCAATTCAAATCCCTCCTCATTTTCTCAGATATAAAATGGAATGGAGACACTAATAGCACCTACCTCCCCAGGTCTTTGTGAGGCTCAAATGGAATAGTATACAAAACACCTTTTTAAGTCTTAAATAATGCATAAATGCTAGCTATCATCATCATAACTATTACATTCTGAGGGAGACAACACGTATGGTGGGGTGGTACCCAAGAGATGGTTATTTTTGTCTGAGAAGTCACAAGAATAGTGAGCGTAGTCACAAAGAAGTAGAAGGAGCCTCAGTTTCACTAAGATTTGGGATTCCCTATATAAATGCTAGCTATTTTTTAAATAAATACTTCTTGATTGGTTGACCTAATGTACCCATAAAATGCTTTCCAGATCACAAGTTACTCTATAAATGTTATGTATTACTATTCATTAGAATATAAGCTGATTGAGAGTAGGATATGTTTTTCATTTTCTCTTTTTATTCCCAATACATAACACAGTGGATCGCACATCAGAATCACAATAAATATTTCTTGGATTGAACTGAATTGTTACTGTCATACTCTGAATGCCTATTCTCCACAAATGGGTATTTTCTTACATAGTCTTCTTTCTTCATAATTGGCTCTGAATCAGAGGTAAAAATGGGGCACGATGGAAAAAGTTGAATTTTGCATCAAATATTCTAACTGTTCCCTACTTTTGTGCCTTCAGACAAGGCATTTAATGTACTTGGGCCTCAGTTTCTCCATGTATAAAATGACCCTTAAGGTCCATTCTAGCTCTGAATATGTGTCTTCACATATTTGTCTTCACAACCAGATTGCAAAGGAGCCTTATTCTAGGAGTCTAAAAATCCCCCCAAATTTTAGATTACATAGGAGGTTTTTCATAAAAGACTGATTTGGTTTGCTAGCTGATGAATTAGATAAGGCAGAAAAATAGATGACCATAGCACTCAGCCTTCCGTTAAATCAAGCTTGCTTCAATTACTTGTATTTTTATTACGGTGTCCCAGATAGAACTTAACATATTGAGCAAATTTAAAATTAATAACAAACCGCTCTATCATTTGCAGTTGTAAATGTTGTATCTGGAGGCACTTAAAGCACAATTTTTATTAAACAGCCCCTCCTCCTCCCCCTCATGATATGATAGCGGGTGAAGAGAATGATGTTAGGATAATGTTAACAATTTTCTGAACAGGACTGAACTGAGAAGTAAAAATAAGCTTTGCATGTGGAAAATACTTCCAGATTTAACATCCAGTCAATGTCACAAAGACTTTCAGAGACATGTGGAACCCACACAAAATACAGGCTATTAGACATACCCCCATGCTTGCAGTAAAGGCTGAACAAAATATTAAATGTTAAAAATAATTTGTTTTCAACAGCCCCGAGTGAGTCAATGCCGGCTTAAAATTCTTTTTAAGGCATGACGTCTGTAGAAATTTGGTGTATCCTCTCAGGGATTGCACTGTTCCTTTTATAAATATCCGTGCTGACTTTCAATAATGTTATCATGGACTTCATCCATATCAATATGGCAGAGTTGGAATGAAAGCTGAGTTTTATTATTCAGTTAAAGTTCACTGAGCTGCTAAAATGCTTGTATTTTAACAGTCAAGCTCCATTTTGAAGCACTTTCACTTTCTGTAAGATCTAGTCCCATCATGAAAGCCTTCACCAGGGCTTAGGACTAAGAGAATCACATCGGCAGTTCAAGAAAGATTTCCAATCCAGGTGCATCCTCTCTCCCAAAATCCGGTGTTGAATTTTATGCAAAGAATGTTAGCCCCTTTTATTCGTCTTCTGCCTCATAAGGCAGAAGAAAACATTCCACATAACCAGCCCATGATGCACAGACCTTGCATTGACGGATTGCTTCCTCCATCAGTCCTAGACAAGGTATAGGAATGATGGCTCTTACCAGTGGAAGGAGAACCCTTTTGGAATCTCTTCTCCAGAAGATAATACACTTCTCTTCTCTGTGGAAATTACATGCCCCATACCTCTGGCATCCCTACAAATGATCATGCTTTTATTGGTGATGGGAGCATGGTAGAACAGATGGGCAGACCAAATGTGGAGATTTCTGGTCCCAAACTCCATGAATAAGAATTTGTTAAAGATGATTCACCAATGTATCCTCTGATCAATACTCATGCTCTCCAATCTGTGCAAAATCATACTTAGGTAACAACTTGGCATTTAATGAATGACTAATTCAATTCAAAAGACATTACTATGCCCCTGTGCTGTAGGCTTTGAGGGATACATTGTATCCTTACAAAATGTATACTTTGTGCTATGAGGAATATAACATACAGTGTGACAAAATGTAAGCTCTGAAGGCAGGGCCTCTTTCATTTCTACCTTTGAAGAGGTTCCTGGAATAAGTGCTTGTTGGTTGACTGGTGATTAATAGAAACGTGTAAGACAGATTTTAGACCTCTAATAGTCACAGAATATCAATGTCAAGAAAAGATCCATGAAGAGAGAAGAGTAAAATGCTGTCATTTGGTAAAATTAACTACCAAAATGAGTGGATTTGAAAAGAACTAGAACAATGATCATGAGATCCAATTTCTTCCAACCTAGAACTTCACAGAAAGTCAATGAGAAGCATAAGGACAGACCCTCTTCAACAAAGATGGCACCAGTGCCTCCACAGAGCATGCAACACTGCAGCAAAAGGATGAAAGAATAGAGGAAGCTCCAGAGAGGAGTTGTCCATGACCAGAGCAAAATGGTGCAGTGGTGGTGCATCCCTGGATGTGGGACGGCCCAGGTGAGGAGGCACTGACGCCCTCACTCCATTCTGAGGTGCCAGAGCTGACCCAGCAGACCCAGTACTATGAACCTTAGGACTGGGATGGAAGGAGAAGGGCTTAAAAGCAGTTAGCATTTACATAGAATTTTCAATCTTACAAAGTCACTTACATATATTATCTCATTTTTTCCTCATAAGAACCTGGGGGGAAAGGTGGAGTCAAGATGGCAGAATAGAAGGAGGGACCTGCTCTAGCTCTCCCCCCACATCCCATAAAATACTTTCAAAAATGACTTTAAACAAATTCTAGAGCAGTGTAAAGCCACAAAATGACAGAGTGAAAGAGATTTCCAGCTCCAGGAGGGCCTGGAAGGCTGACGGGTAAGGTCTATCACACCGGGCTCAGAGTGGACTGCAGCCTAGCCCCTGGCTGTAACACCGACAGGATTAGAGCAGGCTTCAGGGTGCAGAATCATGGGTAGCAGCAGATCCCCAATTTCTTAACCCACAAATACCAAAAACAGCTTCAAAGGTCAAGAAGAAAGTTGATCTGGCCCAAGTCCCAGCCCCAGGGCAGTGGCAGTCACTGCTGCAGCAGCTTCCACTTTGGGAGCCCTTGGCCTAAAGAACCAGGGGGAACTGAGCAAATGATCTGGATCTCAGCCCTGAGTGGCAGTCCTGGGGTGAGGAGGAGCACTGGTATGGTGGAGCTGGTGGTGAAGGTGGAGAGGGAATCCTACTCACAGATTCTTGGCAGAAAAGAGTGTTTGTGGTTGCTTACAGACAAAAGTGCAGGCCAAAAGAGGAGTAATCTTCTCTCCCTTGAATGTGCCACCTTGGAGGCACTGAGAACTTACAAGTCCCTAGAGTATACTTTTCACTTGACAAGTCAAGTAACTGATTGGGAAAATGCCCAAAAAAGGGGGAAAAAATAAGACTATAGAAGGTTACCTTCTGGTGAAAAGGTATTTTCTTCCATCCTTTCATATGAGGAAGAACAAAGCATACCATCAGAGGAAGATGTAAAAGTCAAGGCTTATGCATCAAAAACCTCCAAAAACATGTGCAATGATGTCAGGCCATGGAAAAGCTCAAAAAGAATTTTAAAAATCAAGTAAGAGAGGTGGAGGAAAAATTGGGAAGAGAAACGAGAGTGATGCCAAGAGATGCAAAAAAAAAAATGATGAAGAAAATAACACCTTTAAAAACAGACTAACCCAAATGGCAAAAGAGGTCCAAAAAGCCAATATGGAGAAGAATGCTTTAAAAAGCCGAACTGGCCAAATGGAAAAGGACTTTCAAAAGCTCACTGAAGAAAATAGTTCTTTAAAAATTAGAATGGAACAGATAGAAGCTAATGACTTTATGAGAAACCAAGAAATTATAAAACAAAACCAAAAGAATGAAAAAATAGAACACAATGTGAAATATCTCACTGGAGAAACAACTGACCTGGAAAAGAGATCCAGGAGAGAGAATTAAAAAACTATTGGTCCACCTGAAAAACATGATCAAAAAAGAGCCTATACATCATCTTGCAAGAAATTATCAAGGAAAACTGCCCTGATATTCTAGAACCAGAGGACAAAATAGAAATGGAATGAATTCACCAATTACCTTCTGAAAGAGATCCCAAAAGGAAAACTCCTAGAAATATTGTAGCCAAATTCCAGAGTTCCCAAGGAGAAAATATTACAAGCAGCCAGAAAAAAAGCAATTCAAGCATTGTGGAAATACAATCAGGATTACACAGAATTTAGCAGCTTCTACACTAAGTGATCAGAGGGCTTAGAACATGATATTCCAGAGATCAAAGGTGATAGGATTAAAACCAAGAATCTGAGTATAATATTTCAGAGGAAAAAATGGATTTTCAATGAAATAGTAGACTTCCAAGCATTCTTTTTGAAAAGTTCAGAGCCGAATAGAAAATTTGACTTTCAAATATAAGAATCAAAAGAAACATGAAAATAACCCAGGAAGAGAGATTGAGTTAATAGCCCCATTTTACATGCAAGGAAATTAAGGCTGAATGTGAGTCATCCCAGAGATAATATGTACCTGAAGGAGCGTTTGAAATCAGGCCTTCCTCATGTCACAGTACAATGCTCTGTCCGCTATACGCCTTGCTGCCTCTAACCTTCACCCATCCCACCAAGACACAGAAGTCAAGGAAAGCCAAAACCAAGCAGGACTGATCAAGCTACCCAAAAGTATATTAGGGATGGAGGCTGGCCCTGGCTGAAAATCTCAATCCAAAGAGAGAGAGAGAAGTAAATCAAAACACCAGTCATTGTCAAAAATGACTGAAAATTTAACTTTGTTACAATTTTAAGACTCAAAAGAAAAAAACAATAAATTTTCCCATAAGAATTACATAAAAAACTAGAATAAATGAAATTAAATAAACCTCTTAAAAAAGAAAAATGGAAGAATATGAATATAATATGAAGATAAACTTTAATCAAGAAATACTTGGAAATTAGACTAGACCAAACCAAAATCAATCAATGACTCCACCGGAGAGCAACATATATTGTTATAGAATCAAAAGACTGAAATTAGAGAGAAAATGTAAGATAGATACAGAAAACAGCATACCTGGGAAAGGAGTTAAGGAAAAATAATTTCAAAATCATTGGAATCCCTTGAAAACCATTTAAAAAAAAGTCTAGGCATTATATTTCAAGAATTTTTAAGTGAAAATTGTCCATCTCTATAGGAACCTGAGGGCTAAGTAATGAAAAGAAAGAATTTGTGGATCACTTTTTGAATGAAATCCTGATAGGAAAAGTCCCAGGAATTTCAATCCAAAATAAATAACTCCTCCATCAAAGTCCCCTTACCCCAGCTCTTCCTGTTTTCACCCTGGTCAGGGTAGTACAACACAAGAAAGACCGACTGCGATGTTAGAGACAGTGAGCTCAAATCCTACCATTGGAAATTGATCTGGGTAAATGATCTTGGATGTTTCTATAACATTTGATGTTGATGACTCTTCTGTCATTTGGGTTCTTCTTCCCACCACTGGCTCTCATGTTTGGGGCTGGTGTTTTTTTTTTTTTTAATCTTGCCTGTCTGTTCATATCATCCAATTCTGTTTTAACTGCTCATCAAACTCTGCTGTCCTTTAATATTATTAGTTTCAACTTCAGAGAAGTCTGCAAAGACTTATATGATCTGATGTTTAGTGAAAGGAGCAGAACCAGGAGAACTTTGTGCACAGCAACGACCACAGTGTGTGAGTTTTTTCTGGTGGACTTGGAATTTCATAGCAATGCAAGGACTTAAAAAAAATTCCCAATAGTCTTCTAAGACAAAACGCCTTCCACATCCAGAGAAAGATCTATGGAATTCAATTGCAGAATGTAGCAGATCATTTTTTTGTGTGTGTATTGCGTTTAGGTTTGTTAGATGATTTCTCCCATTCATTTTAATTCTTCTACACAGCATCACTATAGTGAAAGTATATTTAATAGGAATGTATGTGTAGAACCTATATAGGATTATATGCTGTCTGGGAGGTAGAGAAAAATAATAATCTAAGTTGTATGGTAGTGATTTTGGAACACTGAAAATAAATAAAATTAATTAAAAATATTGTTACTTGAAAAATTCTGAAGAAGTCCCTGGTTTTTAAGGAGATAATATAAGTAAATCACTTCGCAAACCTTAAAGCTTTATATTAATTTTAGCTCTCATCATCTCTCTATGTATTAGATGTAGGCAAATTTACCTGCTCCCATGGTTTCAATTATCTGCTTAATGTTTATGACTTTCTGTCCACACATCCAATCATGATCTCTCTCGCTGGACTCTAGGTGCTTATTCATAATTGCCTACTGGACATCTCTACCTTGGTGCTCTGCTGGCACCTCAAACTCAATACTAGTTTGATCATGTGGCAGGGTAGTACAGTGGAAAGAGCACTAGATTTGGACCAAAAGGACACAGGTTCATATCTTGACTCCGCCACTTACTCCTAAATGTATCCTTGGTTACTCAATACCTCTTGACCTCAGTTTCTTCATAGGTAAAATGAAAAGATATTTCTCCATGAGGCCCCCAAGCACTAAATCAATGCCAATTTTCCACCCTCCAAACTTCATTATTTCTATTGATAGTACTGCCAGTCTCAGTCAACCAAAGTATTGGCTTTGAGTCATTTTTATCTTTCCTCTCTCTTATCACCTATATCCAATGAGTTGCTTCATCCCCTTTCTCATCTCTCTCAAATCCATCCCCTAATGTCTACTTATACAGCCTTCATTCAAGTTCGGACTCAACATTGCACCTGCTTAATGAAACAACCACCCTACTGCAGACCCTTCCTTCATTTGTCTCTTCTCCCCAATCTTTTCTTCACATATCTGACAAAATAATCATCTTACTATGAAGCTTTGGTGATGTCACTCTCCTGCTCTACAACTTGACTGGTTCCTTATTGCCCAGTGGATCAAATATAAAATATCTAGCCTGACACTGAAGGATTTCCACAGTCTTGCTCCCACCACTTTGTCAGTCTCATTTCACGTCACTTTCCCTTCCTGCACTTATATTCTAGCTAGAATGGATGAGGAATTATTTCCTGATTCTCTTCTACTATCTCCTGCCTTGGTGTATTTGCATATGCCAACAAGATGCTTAGAATGCTGTCTTTCCTTTCTTTCTTACTGGTGGAAATCTTTTCCTTTGTTTAAACTGAGCTCCGCTTCCATATCCTTATTAAGCCTTTCCTGATTTCCCAATTATCTCCCCAACTGAAACTGACTTGTGTATCCTAAGATTTTTTTACAGAAATTTACCTGAATCCTCGGTCACTACCACACTCTGCCTTGCTCAAAATGGCTCATCATGCTGCTGAATTCTTCACATATAAAAATAGGGATCAAGTGTTTTCTTTAAATAATTTAGTGGGCACATGGTATCCACCTAAAGCTATTTGAGTGTAAGTTCCTTGAAGGTAAGGATGGTTGTTTTACATTATTGTTACCCTAGGGCCCCCATCATCTAGTAGGCAAATAAAGTATTTGATGCATTTGTTGAATAAATTCCAATGAATAATTATTTGTGGTGTTGTTCAGTCATTTTTCAGTCGTGTCTGACTCTCATGACCCCATTCGGGGTTTTCTTGGAAAAATTACTGGAGTGGTTTGCCACTGTATTCTCTAGTTCATTTTACAAATGAGGAAACTGAGGCAAGCAGGGTTAAGTGACTCCCCCAGGGTTCCAGAGTTAGGAAGTATCTAAGGCCACATTTGAACTCAGGTTTTTCCAGACTCCAGGTATGATACTCTACCTACCACACCACCTAGCTATCCAATGAAAGAATTCTACTTTCTCTTTATTCAATGCATAAAATATTGGTTCCTTGGTGTTGAATGAAAATCTGAAATCATGCTTATTGTTTTCTATCCTATTCAACCATATTCATTGTTTTAATTATCAGTTCCAAAGGCAAGTTCTGCTTCTATCATTTGATCTACATTTCAAACAGCCGCCACCCTAACATACTGGGAATCAGAGAGATTCCTAACATCAGTTATCAGCCAATGATTCTTCAGCTTTGAAAGAAAGGTTGAAAAGCTACATCTGATTAAATCAACATTTGCTGATGGTTTTTTTTAAGTCAGTAAACATCTCTGTGGGAAACAAGACAGTCAGCTTTCTGCAGTAAACTACTACAACACAATGGAGACGTTTATCTGACCCCCAAGGACTCAAGCTTTAATTCCAGGAATGAAGATTGGTTACTAAAACCTAGACATGAAAGCTAAAAGAAGACCATGTGACCAGGTTGAGAACTGATGGATGCTGGGGACTGCTGTGGTGGAATGCAGGGCTGTATTTTCTGAGGAGTTGTTCTAAATTTTGTTCTTTTCTAGTTCCAATATTGCAGGCTACAGTGTTTTGTTTTTTTTTTTTAAAAATGATCGATGCTCTTAAAAAAAAAAATCACACTGTCACTTCCCATCTTAGGAAATATACAACCGTGCTTCCTAGGATTGTAGAATTTTGCCCAGCATAGTTCTGAAAGGAAAAAAAAATTTCAATCATTTTGAAAGCCCCATTACTTGCCTGATTATGAGTGCTACACATACCTCCTGGACACAAATCACTCTGACATTGATGGCACCCCCCTTTTTCAAATAAATTAATAATTCCTTGGGGTTGGGGATGATCATTTTGTTTTTCAATGGCAGTGTAACAAAATAAAAAATGTGAAAAGCACCAATCCATCTTATCACATGTATATGTAAATTCTAAAATAGATCAGTTGCATATATGTATATTTCTGCTTGAAACTGAAATTGTGTTCACTTTGTGTCTTAGATGCCACAATGAGTGCACAGAGAAACAAATGTCAAGTGACACCGCCAGTGCTGCATTTAAATCACAGAATAAATGATTTCCTGTCAGTAAAAGTGACGAAACCTGATGTTATTTGGAATGAAGCATCTCATTATACATAGGGCCTCTTGACAATTAAGAAGGGAAAAGATAGAGAAAAAGAAAGCAATTAAAATAACAATGCAGCAGGAAGAGAGAAGGAATGTTAGTTCCAGATCTCAGAGCTTAAAAAACCAAAACTTACTTCAACAAAAAGGGACTGTCCAAATTTCCTAAAGATACCTGTAAAAGTACATTGTCCTTTCCACCTCTTAGTGAGTCAAGTCAGAGGTAGATGAGGTGTTCAGGGAGGACAAGCATCTTTCGGATGAAGGCTTGTAGAGACCTTTTCAGGGCTGCTCATCTACCTTTGGTATCCACCTGATTCACCCAACTCTTACCTATGGCTCCAAGAAGCTATAATATGTGCAGTAGTCACATCCTAGTATAATCATATAGGCAGATGGGCTAAGCCAGACTGAGAGTAACAGACAAGCCTCAAATCCATTGTTGAATAAGGGACTGAATCTACCCCAAGCATGGGAAAATTTTCCCTGGCAGAATAGGTGGATGAGAATAAATTGTTTCAATGATCATGACTTAGGAAGGCTTGGAGCTTGGTTAGACATTGAAGAAGCCAAGGTAACCCAGAGCATTCCAGGCCATCGCCAGTCATCTTGACTTCTGTCTTGCCACTGGACTTTGATGACTCAGAAAGAAAAAATGAGGCTGATGACTTTGTGTAATTCTGCCTCATTTAAATCCAAAACACATACAAGTTAAGGCATCACCCATGATGTCACTGGTCCTCCTCAAAAATCAATATTCAAGTCAATACTAGCTATGTTTCTGAAAAGAATATGATAACGGATTGTATTATGGCACCACTAGCTCCTTTGAGTTTCTGCGCTCTCTATACATTATATGTTGTATTCCCCTAATAGAATATAAGCTCTTTGAGGGCACAGGCTATCTCTCTTCTGTAGTGGTTTGGCCAGTGTTTGATAGAGAGCCTTGTACATGGCAAACTCTTAATAAAAGTTTTTTCATTCATTCATTCATTTACGTGTGGAAGACAACCCCCAAGACAGATGTCAATGACAGAGACTTTAGTGATGCTAAAGCCCTGGGAACCACTTTTACAGATTCCATCTTTAATGTCATGAACTTTGGCATACTGAGTGATTCAAGATGAGGCATCCCACTGTCAAATTCTCTTTCAATTTAAATAATTCAGTGAGAGTCATAGTTCTCCCTTAAAAAGAATACATGCCACATCCTTAAGTATGAACCCAATTTATTTTGTCTTCAAATTCCCCAATGTGAGAAACTTTAAAGCATGGGGGCATCATGATGTCTTAAATGGAATCTCCATTGTGAATTCTCAAAAATGAAGGAGATAGGGGAATTTTAAGATGGGAGATTTATACAGAGGGGTTTATACAATAAATGATTCTGAGTCCAATGCTCTTCTAACCATATCCCCCAAACCCCTTGAGGACCCTAAGTTTTATGCCAGTGACAATGGGATGCTAAGAAATGTTTTTGAGCAGTCAGGAGTAAAATGATCAGCCAGGCACCTTAGAGGGATTATTGTGTCTTCTCTGAGGGGGCTGGATGGAAGACAGGTGAGGCTGGAAGCAGGAAGATCAATTAAGAAGCAAACACCGGGGTCATTAGGGTCTGAATTATAGTAGTAATTGTTAAGATTTATACCCATGTGTGTGTTAGTGTATGTGTGTGAACCTACATATGTAGATAAAAATATGCATACATGTGCATAGGTATGAATGAGACGATCTATGTAAAATGTTATGCAAATATTTTAGTGCTACAGAAATCTTAGCTATTATTATTATACATGTATATTTCACAACTAAAGACTAATATCTTGGGCAGGGAAGAAAGATTAGCATGATTACAAATTAAAGCTCTGTTTATCCTTTATCCTAGAAAAGATAATCATTTTTTAACTTAAATAAGATTTTATGTATATAATAGTACTGTTTGTGGCTGGCATAAATTGACTGAACCTGAGTCTCTCCTGTGTAAGGCATGATGCATAAATGTTCATATAGCTGTCAATTTAATACACTGTAATATACTGTAATTTATTGGAGTGCATGCATTAGTATAATTGGAGGGAGGGAAAGATTACTGCTAACAAATTATTAGAATTGACAGCATAAGAATAAACAATTCCTCAATGACTTTTACAGAATGGACCCTACCGTACCCATTTCACAGATCAGAAACTGACAACCAGAAAGATAGGGAAGAGAGCAAAGGACATGAACAGAGGCTCCACCCCACATGTCCTGTACTCTCGCCCCACAATATCATGCTAAGAAAAGTGCTGATTTTTTCCTGACTGTGAATAATCAGTCAACAAGCATTTATGAAGTGCCTACTATATGCCAGGCATTGTGCAAAGGACTAGGGATATTAAAAAAAAAAAAAGGCAAAAGAGACTGTTTCTTCTCTTAAGGAGCTCAAAATCTAATGGGGGAAACAGTGTGTGAACTATGGTAGGATAAATTGAAAATAATTAATTATAATAGCTAGTATTTATATGGTACCTACTTTGTGCCAGGCACTGTGTTATGTATTTTACAAATATTATCTCATTTCATCTTCACAACAATCCTGGGTAGAAGGGGCTCTTATTATCATGATTTTACAAATGAGGAAAGTGAGGCAGACAAAGGTTAAGTGACTTGCTCAAGGTCACATCTACGAGACATCTGAAGTTAAATAATAATGAAAATAGCAGCTAACATTTAGATAGTGCCTACTATGTTCCAGACCCTGTGCTAAGAACTTTGCAAATATTATCTCATACGATCTTCATAACTACCATAGGAAGTAGGTGCTATTAGTATCAACAGACAGAAAGCACTAGTCGGCGTTTGAACTCTGTGGCACACAAGACAATGTTATCATAATGGGAGAGGGGAGGAAGGGCACCTTGCTTTTTTCCTGATCTCATATATTCCCAGGACAGCAAGAGGTCTTAGAAAAAAAGTGTTTGGAGTTTCTTCTTCTCTAAACCTAAAGTAAGACTTCAGAGGAGCGATCAGAAAATTCTTGCCTTTGTTGGTTTCCAGAAACTCTCCCAGAAGAGAAGTTCCATCCCTGACAAAGGGTCCCTGTGCTGCATATGCCTCCATGGCTCATTATTAATTTCTTGATTCATTTTAATTACTAAACAACAACATTTCTAATATCTAATTGTAAAGTGCAACATGCTCTCATTTAAACCTGCTGTTTTATCTGCATCCTCAGATAAAATTAATCACTTCCATAGTCAACATTCCCCTATTATTGACATCTTCCCACTATCAACCAGCTTTAATTTTCACTTTCTTTCAGGCTTTTGATTTGGAAGCTATGTATTCATATTTATGATGCCTTGTTCATAAGGATGTGCTGATAAATTATTTAACAACCAGCTCTGGAGGGGGATGGGGAGGGAGGAATGTACACAGGACACACATTTAAGTTTAATCTGCCCTATTAATATATTCTCTATATTCTTACATTTAGATTATCAACAAACAATGATTTATAGCTACCAACTTCTGAAGTATAAATGTTCATATTGAAAATATAACACTGAGTCCCAGTCTTTATGAGCTGTCTCCAGCACATCCCTGCTCTTTTTGGTTTTAAACACAGAGCTATATGAGTAAGGACAAGGAGAGGTGACAGGAAGAGAAGAGAGAGGAGATAAGGAATTCCCTAAGAAGATGATGAAGGCCAGTATGGAGATGGGTGTCTCACCATGAAAATGTAGGTTCTGAAACTGAAGGATGTGTCGGTTGTGAGGATAGAATTTGATGTCACTGCAGCACTCTCAAGGGTCTAAATACTAAACATAAGTGCAGGATGAGCCATGGAGAAAGGATGACCTATTCATCAATGAGGGGAACTTGGAAGCTTCCAGGTCTTTCACACTCACTTCTCCTGTCAGTAAAACTTCCACTTCATCACTTACAAAGCCTTCCTGGCCTTGGACACTGGACTGCTCCATAATTTGCTCTATGTCTCTTATCTTGGGCTATGATCACCTCAGTGCAAGGAGATGCTGTACTGTGTGCTATTTCCCATACACAAATTACCATCATTTTCTTGACTACTGACCATCACCAATAGGGCACAGGGCAAATTTTTTAGGAACCCCTAAGATTGTCCCATACTGAAAGGGAAAAGGCAGTGAGATCATAAGGTCATGGGTTTAGAGACAGAGTGTGCCTCGGGGGCCAATCAGTCCAATTTTCCAGATGAGATAACTCAAGGCCACATGAAAAACGACAGGCCTAGAAAAGACACCAGGACCTGCGACCCCAAGTCCAGTACTCTTTCCACTGCAGCACAGCAATGTGGCACAAATACATGCCAGTCTGCTACCTACCTGCTCATAAATGGATGAAGGTATCATTTCTCCACTTAAATTGAGAGAAGAGTATAAATTCCATTCCATTTAATATTTATTTAGTACCCTTTCTACACCAGGCACTAAGCATACAAAGACAAAAGTAAATAAAAAATCCAAAACCAACCCAATCCTTGTCTTCTAGAAGCTCATATTCTATTGGGGTGGGGAGTGAGAGAACATAAGATATAACAATATAAATTCATATACTATACACAAAGTACACAAAGCAAAGGCAATTTGGTACGGTGGACTTGGAATCAGGAAGACCTGAGTTTGGATCTTACCTCAAACATTTAAGCAGTTATAAGACTGTGGACAAATCATTTAATCTCTTGCGGTCTCAGTTTCCTCATCTATAAAATAAATATAAAAAGAGCAGCTACAGGTTCCTTAACACAAATACAATTTCCATTTTCAAAACTCATTTCTTGTTGCAGAACTTGTTGAGAAGGTTTTCTGATTTCATCTAGGGCCATGACCAAGGATGTTGAACTCTCAAGAGCTTTTGCTTAACTGCAACCCAATGTACACTGAATAATTATTGTGCATCTACCACTGTGGGATACACAAGAAGTGAGAGATGCTTGCAGCTCCTTCTTGTAGAGAGTCATTTATTTAATCTTAGGTTTTTCTTCTTTACTTTGGAAATGTCTAACCAAAAAGTCATTGACTTTCTACACATCCCTAACTTTTTGAAGGATTATAAACCAAGCCAAGTTGAATTGTGAAAACCAAGAAAGTATTTTGAAAATTAATTCCTCTATGAGGGCTTTTAGTTCCCCTTAGGCTTATCTCCTTGTCCCTTTCCAAAATTTCAGCACCTCTAACAGCTGATAGGACTGCATTCAGTCATTCCTCTGAAGGGATCCTTCTTAAGAGATATTCAGAGCCCCCCATGGAGTAGGGCTGTTTTTGCTTTCACCTTTGAATTGTTAGTGCACAGGACAGCTCATCATAATACAGATACTCATTTATGATGAAATAAGGCAATGATCCGAAAGGCGCTAAGCACAGTGCCTGGCACACAGTAGGGGCTTAGTAAATGTTTATTTGTTCCCCTTTCCTCCTACCTACTCTACTCAGAATACCAGAGATACAAAGACAAAAAAATGGTTCCTTGGTTCAAGAAACTAACATTCTGCTTGAGGAATATGAGTAAATTAAACAGTATACATGTGATATCTTGAGGAAAGAGAGAGAGGTCCCTAGCACACAGGAAGATCTGAAGGCTCCAAGGGGAAGGGCATCATGATCTGCAATTGGAGGGAAAGGAAGGATTCCTATCAGGCAGAGACTCCCAAGCTTTCTAGGCATACTTTACAGCCCACACAAAGACAAGGAAACAAAAACAAAACAAAAATGAGGCATAATTCAAAGAACAGCAAATGGGCTGTCTTGGCTGAAACACAGACTGAGGAATCAATCTGGAAAGGTAAACAGGGAACGCATTGGAAAGGGCTCTAAATGCCAAGCGGAGGAGACTGTAACCATTGTGCTGGCAATAGGGAGCCACTGAAAGTTCTTAAGCAGGGGCTGTAGAGTAAATATTTGTGGAAATTGTTATAAGGACCTAAGCAAGGCTGCCTGCAATTCCCTCTCCTAGGATGTTATGTATATTTTATGACTAAACTTCAGAATAAAGGAGGTGTTATAAAGGGAGGCATAGAAAGTGCATGAAAGAGGATTGAACTTAGAAATGAAATATAGTCAAGTCTTACAACTTAGAAATTCATGATCCACCTAAGGGGGATTTAGTTCACATCCTCGTGTGGATTCTACTCCAAAATAAGAGGGATGAAATGTCTATGATCCATTCCCCTTATAGATAACTGTCAGGCAATTTGGTCAAACTGAACCTCTCTTTGAAATGATATACAGGCTGACTTCTCCCTTTGGAAACACTGGCTTAAGATAGGAATACTGAGAGAAAATGCTCTCCTCCTCTAAGTTTAGTCCTGAAATGGACATTTTTTTTTTTAGTGTTTTAACATTTTTATTTCCACATTTTACCTCGCCCCCTCCCTTGTTTTCTTCCCCCCCTCCTTGAGATGGTAAGGAATCAGATATAGGCTATACATGTGCAATTACATAAAATATTTCCATATTAGTCATTCCATATAAGAAGACAAATAAAATTTAAAAAATGAAAAAAGAAAGTGAAAAATAGCATGCTTCAGTCTATATTCCATCAACATCAGTTCATTCTGTGCAGGAAGACAGTATGCTTTATCATTAGTCCTTTGAGATTATCATGGATTATTGTATTGCTGAGACTAGCTAAATCATTCACAATTCTTCTTCAAACAGTATTGTCATTACTATGTACAATGTTCTCCTGGTTCTCTTCACTATGCATCAGTTCATGTAAGTCTTTTCAGGTTTTTCTGAAATCATCCTGCTTGTCCCATCTCTATGGATCCCATTACAATGGTATATTGCAGCTTGTTTAGCCATTCCCTAGTTGATGGGCATCCCTTCAATTTCCAATTCTTAGCCACCATAAAAAGAGCTGCTACAAATATTTTTGTACAAATAGGTCCTTTTCTCCTTTTTTTGGGTGTCTTTGGGATATAGACCTAGAAACGTTCATTCTTCCATGATGCAAAAATCCAAGAGGTTTCATTAGAAGAATAAAATATCCTAAGTAGATCAATAACATGGAGAACCTACTCATGCTATAGGATTCATTACGTAGATTTTATGTCTCTGCCTCTTTTAAGTGAAAAAGAAAAAAAGAAACCTGAATCACGATGATAATTCATTTAAAAAACCCGAGTCTCATTCTCAGACCTGCCAAATTCATGCTCTGGCAAGCCCTTCCTCCAAGCAAACAGAATAATATTCAGTTAGTGTAGCTCTGTTTGTTAGTTAAGCTGAAAATGAGGAAATTGATGATACAAACAACAGAGAACATTTTTTTTCTTACATGACCCTTTGTGGATGATAGCGGTTGCCTAAACAAAGTCGAAAATTAAAGGAATATATCTGCAGGTTACATCAATAGACTGTTTTCTTTCCTTTGTTGCTGAAATAAATTGATAAAAATGGATTGATGTGGAGGTGTTGGAGGATGAGAAAGTGAAAATGAGAACACATGCTATTCTCCTAATGAGGGAAGGTACTTATGGCTCTTAATACTTCAAGGAGCTGTGATTTTGTGTGTGTGAAGATGCTGTTCACCAAAATGCGTCTGAAGACCTATGCCTTATTCTTGACTTAGGAAAGAATCTTCATGGCTTGCTATATATATCTAGAAGGGCAGTAGACAGAGTAGACCTGGGTTCACCTCCTGCCTCAGATACTTAGGAGATGTAAGACTTTGAGCAAATGACAACCACTCAAATCGTCACTTTTCTCACATGTAAAATGAAAGGATGGGATCTGACTGCCTCTAAGTTTGCCTCTAGGACTATGATCTTACGATCTGTCCAGTGATGAGACTCTTCTAACTTGATTTGGTCATTGGAAGGGAGAGGTGATGATGACCCATCAGAGATCATCCTTAGCTATTAAACTGCCTTCCAGAATATAGAATGCGTCATATCATGATGAAATACCAAAGCATAACAATACAGCCTTAAGAGCTGCTAGAGAGTCATTTGTGGACTGGTATTCCAGAGTCCAGTCATTCCAGGCTGATGTGGATTCACATGAATTGAGCTGAATGGATTCACACTAACAAACTCACAAGGGACTTACTAATGCATTTCTTTTGATGCTAGGCCTACAGTCAGGGTATTCCACTTGTGCCTTCTCACTCTAGCAAACTTATAGGAATAAATAAGTTGGAATTGCATGGGATGGCTAGGCATGGATGGGGTACAATCTGCATCACTGCAGTTTACTGACGTTCTATGTCATCTTTTTATTGTTCAGTCATTTAAGCCAAGCTTGACTCTTTGGGGCCACAAATTTGCCATTCACCCTTTCCTTCTCCAGCTCATTTTAAAGAAGAGCAAACTGAGGCAAACAGGGTGAAGGGACTTGCCCTGCGTTCACAGTTACTAAGTGTTTGAGGCCAGATTGGAATTCAGGAAGATGAGCCTTCCTGACTCTAGGCCAACTGGCTGCTCTATGTACCCTAAACCCTATAATATGACCTTGGGTGACTTAGAGTATCTGAGGCTACGTTTTCTTCATCTTTAAATTGGGGTTAATAATACTCACTCTACTAACCTCATACACAAAACAAAATGCATCATGTACCTTAAAGCACAATGCATATGAATAAGTGAGAAACATCCACACTGGTTCAACGTCTGTCCCCCACACACACACACACCAGGTGCTATACTTGGACTAAATTCAATTAGAGGCAAAGCGTCCTGCCTCTTTCTCTTTTTGACCCTTCATATGTGAATCACCTCCAGTGTACATCATGGATCCACAATGGCCATGGTAGTACTTCTGATGCTACTGCGACAATGGAGCAGAATAAATAGCTAGCATCTATAAAGTGCATTAACATTGACAAACCAGGTTATCTCATTTGAGCCCCTCAACAACCCTGTGAAGTATTTGCTATTATAATATCCATTTGACAGATAAGGAAACTGAGGCTGAGAGAGGCTAGGTAGCTTCCCTGAGGGTCTCACAGCTAGTGCATATCTGATACAAGGTTCAAACTCAGTCTTTCCTGACTCAAAGTTGAGCTCCCTAGCCAATACTGAGAAAATAACTACAGGAAAAAAACCAAAAACAAAACCATCCCCCTAGCAACTGGAAGAAAAAAAATATATGCAAAGAATCTTAACTCTTCTACTACATTATAGAATGTTATCAACTTCAGATCATATATTTAAAACTTCCAATGCTTGCAGGAAGAGCAGTTTGACCCATGGTGGCAAATCAGAGTCATGTTATTTTTACAGCAGCAATTAAATCTCCTACAACAATGATATAATGCAGAATGTTCATAGATTTTTGAGCTGGAAGAGACCTCAGAGGCCATCTAGTCATTTTACAGAAGATTGAGGTCTATAGATGCTAAATGACTCACCCAAGGTCATGCAGGGGGCAGAACCAGGTGGGGAGCCAGGTGTTCTAACTCCCAAGCCAGTACCATTTCCATGGGAGTACAAGGGGTGAAAGAGTCAGCAGGGACATATTTGTGTTCTCCTTATTTGAGTTTTCTAGCTAAAATAGGAAGTGTGGCTCTTGACTGAAAAAGTGGAGTGGACTTTAGGTATTGCCTTTAACAATGTAGGAAATGTGTAGGAAGACTTAATGATGGCTACCCACTAGGGTCCCCCATCTCATTTTCTGCAAAAATCTCATGACTTTTCCTCATCATGTACTCTCTGGTCCAGTCAGAACAGTCCCCTAGCCTATACATCACATTTATAATACACTCTTGCCTTAGTAGAAGGCATGGATCTCTATGTTTGAAGGGCAGGTCCTTAAAGAATATTTTATGAGCTTCCTTTCTTACATTAAGTCTTTCCTCTACAATTCTCCTAATAGGCAGAGCTGTTTTCTCCTTTTTGAGATGACTTTATATGCATATCTTTCATACATTTTATCTTCCTAGTAAAAGGTAAGCTCCTTGAGGAAAGGGAGTATTTCATTTTTGTCTCTGAGTCAGTGCTTAGCACAGACCAAGTGTTTGATAAATCTTTGAGGAACTGAATAAAGATTTGATCTAGGTAAAACAGAACACTGGAGCTTCTCAAAATAGGCTTGCCACCAGGAGAGGTCAAACCACAACTCATCCCACTCAGTGGTTCATGCCTTCTCCCTCTGGCACTGGACATAAGATGGCACCAGTACAAGATTCCAGTGAAGAAAATCGCATTAGGTCTGGAGAAGGTCATTATCTTGATCACGTGAGCAGTGAGCTAATCTCAGGAATGTACTTTCATAAATGAAGCCAACCACTATACCAGTGAAATTTCACACCTCTCAGTGATGATGGACATGATCCAAATCCAGGGAGAGCTTTTGAAATTCTACAATCTGGCTAATATATTTTAGAAACATAATTTTCCCATATGTAAATATATGTGGATAAGAAAATACATACATATATGCATACACAGTCACACAGGTATATGCTATAGATACAAAAATTGATATGAACAGATAATATAGATACAGATGATATAGACATCAGTGATATAAATACAGATGATGCAGACATAGGTAGAGTCGATATAGATATAAATATAGAGGATGTAGATTTGAATATGAATAGATGAGACAGTGATGATGTAGGTGTTATACGGAGAAAGGTGTTATATGGGGAGAGATGATTTGGATAGATACAGATATAGATAATCTAGCTTCACATCAAATACAATTCTACCTCTTAGTAGCTGTATAACCTTGGCAAAGTCACCTGAGCTTTTGGGTTCTCGGTTTCATCCTCTGTAAAAGGAGAGGGTGACATGATGGATGAATACTGGAAGGAAGACCTGCATTTAAATCCTCCCTCAGACACTAAGCAGCCATGTGACCCCAGACAAAACATTTAACCACTCTGTTCCTTAATCTGTAACATTAGGCAATTGGACCCAATGACCACTAACTCCTAGTTCGCTCTAAATCTGTGATCTTATGGTTTGATGATTCAATAAAATGAACAAATCTGATGCCATGACATGCAAGCAACATGGATTTAAGTGAGGGAGGGCTGTGCAAAGCCACCAGCCTCATTTTTTCCTCTGGAGTCCAGTGACCAGATATGCATCAAGTCAATTGGAGATGGCCCAAGATGCAGTGGAACATCTTGATATTTTCAGAAAGACCTAAGTTGAAATCTGGCTTCAGACACTGACTCATGGGTAAGTCACTAAATTTCAGTTTGCCTCAGTTTCCTCAACTGTAGAATGGGGTTAATAACAACATATACTCCCTGGGTCATTATTTCCCAACTGCCTCCAGCCTTCCTAAGGTTGTAGTGAGAATAGCTTTGGAAATCCCACTTCTTGTGGGATGAACACTTTATTGTCTTGATGTCCACCAACATTTCTGCCCATCCTTCTTCTCCAATGATCTCCCCACTATTTGAGCATTTCATGGCCACCTGTACCTCATGTTGCCACATGGGTGGTGGGCTGCCCATCTGGACAGACCTCTTCCAACCTCCTCCTCAAATGCAGGATCTGTGAGCCTGCCAGGTACATCAATAGTCTGGTGCTATATCCTAGTAGAAGATTCCTACTATTCATCAGACTCAAATAAAATATTAAAAATGAGGATTAATCTCATCCCTACCCTCCAACAGATGCATTTAAGTGTTAATAAATAAAGTTCAAATTTTGCAGAATCTGTAATGTGCATTCCCAGTGTGATTTTGCTATAGATCCAGGAGACTGACAAAAGGCAGGGAAACACCACTGGCATTCTAAAGCAGCTCTAGTATAGTATCGAAGCAGCAGGGCATGCAATATGGTGCAAAGGGAAAGAAGCTGAAATGAGCAGGGGGAGTAACATCAGGCAACAGAACCCTCTGATCTACCGAACAAACATGAAGCTGTCTGTCAATCTCCATCAGAATGGGGAGGTGAGGTGGTGCAATGCAAGGGGCCAAACAAAAATAAAATTACAATATTCATGCAGATGAATGATCGAAGAGTGAATTAAAACTTCCATATGGTTTGATTTTAAGTATAATTTAAGACAGACAACACATCAGCTTTAAAAGTGGAACCCCTGTGGCCACGAAACTTCAAGGAAAGAAGTACATACTTGCTTAGAATAAATCAATTTAGAAAGCTGCAGTCATCAATCTCAAAGTAATTTCTGCCAAACCATAAGAAAATGAAAAAAGAGGTGACAGAAAATCTCTCTGAAAAGTTAGCTGAGAAATACATCCTGGGTCATGTGCGAGCTACACATTAAGATTTTCATTGAAATACAATGAACAAGGTTTGAATAAAAATATAAGGACGAAAGCGACTAGCAGAAGGCTGTGTCCTCTTCCCCCTACTGCCCCAAAGAGCTGTGCCTAAGTCAACTAAAACTACCATGCTTCCTCCAGAAGACTTTTTTGGGGGAAAAGGAGTCTTATTTGTAATTATTGCTTGACAATAATATTCAACCTCCAATAATCAGAGATGCAAATTGTAAACAAGACTTTGTGATGTCACTGTTTACCTATTAATGGGCAAACATAAGTGAAGACAAAAAAGTTCAATGCTGAAGAGGTTGTGGTGGAAAATATAGTCATCCAATGCTGAAGGGTCTACAAGCACGGAGAATCTTTTAGAAAGTAATCTAACCGTGCCCAGTAAAAATTACTATATGTATGCATGTGTACATATATATATATATATGTATGTATATGTATATATATATATATAGATATGTCTATGTATGGATGTGTGTATGTGTGTGTGTCTGTATCCTTCGACCAAGTCATTTCATTATTGGGAATATACCTCAAGAGTTTTATTAAAAACAACATAAAAAGAGTTAATTCTACAAATAATTTTATAGCAATAGAATATGTAGTTGGGAAAAAACAACAATAATGTAAAAACAATATGTCAAGAAATGTCTCAATAAACTGGGTTGCCTTAACATAATAGAATCCCATAAGGCTAAGATAGACAAATATGGAGCATACAACAAGACCTGGAAAAAGGTTTATTTTCTTTAAAAAGTAGAACAGAGAAAACACTAACTAGAAAAACATGAAAGAGAATCATGGTATAAAGAATCCTGAAGAAGACTTAGGAACTGAAAAAGAATTAGAATACTTTATATGCTGAAATTAATTATTTTAGAAGTAAATAGTTACTAAGCAAGTTTAATGGGTTGTACTGATGTTCAATGTTAATCTTTTAACCAAACATTAGGAAACCAAAAGTCCTCCAGAGGAGAATATAATCTGGTATTAAAGTCCCCAGTAAAGCAAATGTTCCTTTTATCTACCATGGATGTCCCATTGGTAGCTTCTACTCCAATGCTCTTGGAGGGTCCTCAAGAGTAACATAAAACAGATGGCCATCCCTTAGATTTGTCAAGTGAAATACACTTGAACCAGAGTTTTGGGTTGGGTTTTTTTTGGAAGGATGATGTTACAGATGACAATACAGAATGACACTTCCCAGTTTGCCCTTGAAATATAAACATATCAGGCTTCCATGCTATGGAGATATTCAAAAGGATGCTGCCATGTGTATTCAATTAGATTCATTTACAGAAGTATTTATTGAGAGTGTGTTCTCTGCTCAGCACCAAACATGGGGAGAGCATCTAAGAAAGAAATAATCAAGAAGTTTTCTGGGAAAGGAAGTCAACATACAAAACAAAAGCTAGCGTTTATATAGAGCTTTAAGGTTAGCAAAGCGCTTTACAAATATTATCTCATTTTCTTCAACTCAACAGTTTCAAATAGTGCAGAACAGAATGCTGAGACAGTCACACAACATAACATTGTAGGAACTCAAAGACAGGGTCTTCCTTTTTGTCTATTTTTCAAATTTATTATTTATTTTTAACATACTTTTTTAAAAAAAGTTGAGTTTCAAATTCTCTCCTTCCTTTCAGTCCATCCACCATCCATTGAGAAGGCAAGCAAAATGATAAAAATTATGCGTCAAATCATGGAAAATATATTTCCTTATTAGTCATGTTGTTAAAAAAAAAAGGAAAAAAGGCAAGAAAAATAAAGAAAGTAAAAAAATTATGCTTCCATCTTCACTTAGAGTTCATTAGTTCTCTGCCTGAAAGTGAATAATATTTTTCATCATGAGTCCTTTGGAATGAGATAGATGGGAGAACTCAATGTCAACTGAGTTGGTTATAGAAGACTTCATAGAGTAGGTGAGACATGAGGTAAGCCTTGAAGACGAAGCCAAACATATGAAAAACTGAGGAAGGCATTATTAGCAAGGGAGGCTGAGAGCAAATCAAGGGGAGCCACAGAAATCTAGAAATGAGTCAAGTATGTGCATCCACAAGGGGGTGAGTCTGAGTGATGAGGGAGGGGTTTTTGTGTGTGTGTGTGAGGAAAAGTGCAAAATTAAGTTTAAATAGACTCTGAAGAGAAACATTAGCAAGGATTTTGAAAATAAGGATGAAGAGGTTAGACTTTATTCATAGATTTAGTACCTGAAAGGCCTTCAGGAGCCATCTAGGCAAACACTCTCCTTTTCCAAGGGAAAAAGTGAATTTTAAAGAGGTTCAAAGAGCTGGCCAAGTACACAACAGTTGGTAAGGGGCTGAGCTTGGTCAAACTACCTGATGCTTCTATAATTCATTTCTTATACCTTATACAGAGGATGCCGATAAATAAAAGGCAAGTGTTCCCACCAAAGAGAGAGCAAAAGATGATGTATTTATTAGGTACTTACTATGTGCCAGGCATTGTCCTAAAATGAGCAAGTAAAGTAGCTGATGCTTTCAAGGATGGGGGAAGATGGCACATGAAGGGGACCTGGAAACTGAGAGGAGAGAGAGAAAAGGAGGGCCCTAGGTCAAGCACAACATCAGGGAGTCAGCACCAAGATAATCCTCAGCATGCTGTTTCTGTATCTTACACAGAGATGACATTGTCTGGTAAGTCACATTGAAAATGACTTTGTTCTTGTATTTTTCATAGCACGGTGCATTTTACTGACCAAGAAATCAACGCAAATTTGCTGGGAGATCGATGCTCATCAAAAACTGCACAAGGGCAATGTTCCTCTGGAGATTCTCCCAGGTGTCAATGTGCAATCCTCCTTGGAACGCCCCCTTCCTTTTCCACTGCACACCTTTTAAATATGGCATCCACAGCCATAGAGAGACAGAGAGTCAAAAACCAGCCCTTTTTCAGTCAAAACAACTGGCCCAGATAATGATGAAAAAACTCATCTTTATTTTTTGGTGCTGCTTGGTCAATTACTCCACCCAATTCCGTTATTTAATTTGTCATCCGTTAGGCATAGCTTGTAGACTCACATAGCAATTTCTCTCTAACAAGTGTGTGATTTCTGCTGTTACCCAAGAACCTTCATAAACAGCTGAGACCCAAAGCTCTACCTGCCTGCTGGAAAACGTGAATGCCACCTTGGCCTATGGATGCTGTACATTCAAGCAGTATGGAATACAGGAATCACTCACAACAATGAGGATGAGGTGATGCTGATAAAACTGGCATTTATGCAGGCTCTGGTTGGCAAAGTTCTTAACAAATACGATCTTAGTTAATCCTTACAAAAATCCCTGGGAGGTATGTGCTATGATTATCTGTATATCACAGATGAGGGAACTGCAGCAGATAGAGATTAAGCGACTTGTTGGGTCACCCAAATAGTAAGCACCTGCAGCTGGATCTTAACTCAAGTTTTCCTGACCCTGAGTCCCGTGTTCTGTCCACTGTGATCCCTAGCTGCCTCTAAATTAGAATAGATTGAATGACGTAAAATAATAGAATGGGAGTTCTTTGAAGGCAGGAATGATTCTGTTTCCCCAATTTTGTAATGCTACCCCCAACACACAGTAGGCATTTAAGAAATGTGCATTGCATTACACTTGATGAATTACATCTAGCAAAGCAGCATTTGCTTTCCACCAGTCCAATAAAAATGGAGCCCAGATACTCCCAAGCAACCAGGGTGGAATGTTTTACTTCAGGTTTCCTTGGGGATGCTCCATCAATATGTATCACTCTGTGGGCGTAATTCACCCCGACCACAGGAAAGTCCTGAGATGAATAATCAGAAGTGGAAAAAGAAAGAAGCACTAACTAAAGATGGAGGCCATGCAGAGGCAGCTTCCTTCCAAGTAGAGACTCTTCATTTTTTGTTTGTCTCTTTCATGAACCCCTTTGGCAGTGGGGTGAAGCCAACAGACTCCTCGGCATGCTTTAAAATGAATGAGCTAAAATACATAAAATTAAAGGGGATTCACATATTGAAATACCAAAGTTCATGGACCCTAGGTTTAAAGTCCCTGCCCTAGGGGGTTACCATATCTCTAGTGAATTAAGGGTGAATAAAGATTCTTCTGTTCTCTTGCCTTTCTGCTATTGAATATCTCCAGTTTATCCTGCATATGTCTTATTCATACATAGATTTTTGCATGATGTCTCTCTCTTAGACTGTGCATTAGCTCCTTGGGAACAGGGACTGTCTTTTGCCTTTCTCTGTCTCCCTTGCTCTTAATATAGAGTATGATCTAATGTGTGTGTATACACATATGGATATATATGTATATGCATTTGTAAAACATACATGTAAATACACAAATGCACACATGTGTAGTATATATAGCATGAGAGATGATTAATAAAAGATACTTGATTGACTGATTACAGAAGATTATTAATGGGTAGAAAAAACAGTTTTAAGTCTCAGTCTCCAAGAGAATCCATCAATAAGCATCTATTAAATCTGTACCTATGTGCCAGCACTGTTCTGGTCACTGGAGAAAAAAATATGGGGAATAAAACAATCTGTCCCTTGAAGGAACTTACATTGTTGTAAGGATGGCAGACCCTGGAGGGCAGGGAGAGCTTTGGAGGATGTCTTCATATCCTCATCCTAGAATGATGTTTTCAGTTCAGAAGGTACTTAATAAATGATTAGTGGATGAGATGAGCATCTTTCTTCCCAATTCACTTTTATTCTTCTCTCTTCTTGCCCGTCTGCTTCTCTTTCAGCCCAGCATATTTAATAACTAATTTCTTCAACTTTGTTTAATAAGTCAAACCACAAATACACTAAGCACTGTTAGAAATACTGTGTAGACTTGGATGACACAGAGAGGCAAAAATAAACAGATGTAATTCTAACATATTTAGAACATTGGTTATTTTATTTTCCCTCTAAATGAAGAATTCAAACATTTTCAAAGAAAAAGAAATACTTTAAAGTTTATGTCTCCATCTAGAACAGACATTACAGTTTACATCACCTGCTCCATAGACAGATTGTTTGGGAACCCTTCCCCTGCCCAAAGATAACCCAATTTTGTGATTAAATAAATGTGAGAGGGATAACTATGCTTTTGATGCATGCACAAACATGAAAACAGTAAATGCATTCGATGCCTTGCACGCCAAGGGAAATTTGAATTGTCTATACATAATCTAACCCAGAGTTTTCTCGCTTCTGGACAAAAAGAATCATTGTACAAGTTGACTCCTTTTGTTAGAGAATGGCTATAACTATGGGGGAAATTTAAAACTAAAAGACCCTTAAAAGAATGCTTAGATGTTTTTGATGGCAAAACCAGAACCATTTTATCATTTACATGGCTATAGAAAATCTGATTTATCACCATCATCATCATCATTACTCATTATAGCATTTACATGGAGCTTTAAAGCTTATAAATATATAAATTTGTTCTATTTAAGCGTAATTTATAGCATTTGCACTACATAAATATAATCTCATTGTATCTTCATAAGAACCCCGGCACATAGCTGCTATTATTTTCCCCATCTCATGCATAAGGAATCTGACAAAGGTTCAGTGATACACACTTAAGTGTCTGGGGCTGGATCTGAACTCAAGCTTTCCCGACTCCAGGTCTAGTGCTCTATCCATTAGGCCACCTAAGTTCCCAGTGGACATAATTGTAAATATCAGGTGATAGAATAGGAATGGGAAAGAAAACTCTGCTTAGGAAATGGAGAAGACTGCTTCCTATGAAAAGGGCAAAGGGAAATTAGTACCAACTGATATTTATTGTCTTAAGTTAAGAGATCTGGAGAGAAAAGGAAGATGAACTAATCCAGAGGTCTTGTTTTATAGATGAGGAAATCAAGGCCCAGAAAGGTGATATATATATAAGTAGGATTTGAGCCTAATTCCTCCGACTCCAGGGTCAGTGTTCTATCTACCAACCCATACAACGGATTCAATGAAATAGGTTCCATTTATGAAGTATTTCCTCTCACAATGAATGATCCCATGAATTGGGTAGTGTGAATCATCTCCACACTGTATAGCTGAGAAAAGCAAGGCTGCAAAAGTCCACTGTTACACCCCCCAATAACTCTTGGGACAAGACCCCAAATCCAGGTTCTTTTGAGTTACATGCTGGTGCTCTTTCCATTTCCTTCACTTAAATAGATACATCTGGACCCATTCTTCCGGTTTTCACCTTCAGTGCACTGAGAGTGAGAGGCTGGTACATCAACCCCTTTCTCCCACCCTCTCCACCTACCATCCACAGATACTTCTTAAGGCCAGTGTAACATCAACCAGGATAACAGAGCTGGTGGCAGATAAAATCTTGTAAGTTACAGGATAAGCAGGGGCCACAACCTTTCAGCCAGGTTGTATTTATTGCTATTGTACCTTGAAAAGCAGCATCGTTCTGTAAACGATTCCCACTTTCTTTCAGACAATCTCATAGCCTCCATTTTTATAAATGGCCTTGTCAATAGCTCTCTGAACCGGGAGTGTGTAGTTGTAATGCCTTCCCTTCCAGACTCCTATTCACCTGGTAATCATTCGCCTTTCTCTCCTTCCTCAGCTGAAGGATGCCAGTGAAAGATCTCTGGTAACAGGAAAGAAGACTTCCTCACCCCTGGAAATGGAGATGTAATGGAGGAGTGTGGAAGCTGAGCAGGCCCACAGAAGTAGCCCACCCTGCCTATGAAATGTGTGAAGAAGGCAGACTGGCTGTCTAAGCCCGGATGCTTCTCTTTCTTCTCTCCAGAAAAACTCCTCCCCAAAGCTCTCATTAAATCCAGTGTGAATAGGATGCCAGATCCACCAGTCAGATAAAGAAATGGACTGCTCTCCTTTGGGACAGAGGAAAGAGGGGCTTGATTTGGAGACAAAAGTTCTGAGTTCAAAATCTGTCTCTAATACCTGTGTGAGTCAGGGCAAATCACTGCTCTGTAGTTTTTCCATATGTAAAATGAGGGGCTGAACTAACTCATCCCTGAGGACCCTTCCAATTCTGGATCTAGGGCTGTGGGAGAGAGAAAGGATCGGTGCCAGATATCAAATAATTGCCCAGATGTGGTTGCTGTTTTACCTAGTTTTGCTTCAACTGTACTCTCCCCTCTAAAGATGTCCTTTATTCCTTCAAGATGTAGTTCATGTACTACTTTCACATGGAGTCTTTCCTGATTCTCCCTAACAAAAATATAATATTAACAGTTACAATTTATAGAGCATTTTAAGGTTTGCAAAGCACTGTACGGATGTTGTCTCCCTTGATTCTCAGTAGAACTCAGGGAGGTAGGAAATATTATCTCCATTAGAAAAGTAAGGAAACTGAGGGTTTTTCTCTCCCATTAAAACTTAAGTGCTTTACTCACTGAATAGGTTTTGCATCAAAGTGAGACCTGTTAAAGACCTTAAGCTTAAAAAGGCCAAGGTGTCCCACTGCACCCTGGGCCATCTCCAGTGGTTCTGACTGATTGATTGATTGATGGTCACTGGACCCAAATGACCCTGGAGGGGACAGTGAGGCCAGTGACTTTGCACACCCCTCCCTCACTTAAATCCAATTCATTTGCATGTCATGGCATCACCTCCTTGAGGTCATGGTCCTCTTTGAGAATGAAGGACAGACAGGAAGCCCCTTAAGGGAAGGATGTGTTCGGTCCATGTATTCCAAGTACCTGGTACAATGTCTTCTACGTTTGAACTATGTTCAAATAATGCCTTCCTAGAGGGGTGACCCTTGGCAAGTCACAACCTGTGTGGCCTCAGCTTAAATGTAACATGGAGATAACAAACCTATCTCCCAGGGTTGCTGTAAGGATAAACTATTTATAAAGCACTTTGCCAACCTTAAAGCTAGTTATTACTATTGAGGATGTGCAGATTAGCTGTCTTTTTATACTAAAAGTTAACAGTGGGTAGGGGTGTAGTGGCATACCTTTGATGGGTATAAATAAAATGTTAAAAATAATAGTAAGGTGGTGGTAGCAGTAGTAGCAGCAGCAGTAGTAGCAGCAGTGGTAGTGTGGTAGCAATGGTGGCGGTAGTGATGGTGATGGTGGTGGTGGTGGTGGTGAGGATAGTGGAAGTAGTAGTCTAGTTAGTAGTGGTAGTAGTAGTGGTGGCAGAATATTGTAAGACAATCAGCTGTGAATGATTTACATATCCTCAGCCATACAATGGTCCAAGACAACTTATGAAGCAAACTGCTACCCATCCCCAGAGGAAAAAAAACTGTTGATGTCTGAATACTGACTGAAGCATATTTTTGGACTTCATTTTTCTTTTTTCATTTGTTTTCTTTCAAAACATTACTAATATGAAAATAATTTTGCCCGACGACACATGTATCATCTATATTGATTTGCTTGCCTTCGATAAGGGAGGTGGGGGAGGGAGGAAGGGAGAGAATTTGAACCTCAAAGTTTTGAAAAAGAATGTTAAAAATTGTTTTTACATGTAATTAGGGAAAAATAAAATAGTAAATAAAAATAATAAAAATTTTAAAAAAGAAATATAAATGAAAATATTTTGTCTTTTGGGATTTTCACACTCTGGATTTATCCTCTTTGAAGAATAACAGGTCACTAAAATGAAAAATATTATAATTTGCCACCTACAAGCACAGCTATGTAAGAATACAAAATACTGAGGAGACCTGCACACTAGTATCTTCAGAAGAAAAAACAAATCTTGAAAAACAATCGAAAAACATTCTCATTAAGTGATAAACCAGCCCCCCTCACCTTCCCCAAACTATATGTGCTTTCATTCATTATATCGTTTGTTTGCTTTTTAGAACAGAAGAGCTGGTAATGATAGGTTTCCTATCCCTATAAACACATGCGAACTAAAGGACAATAGAAAAGAAGCCAGAACAAAATATTTCAAGGGATGTCCCTTTTCTATAGCTTTGAAATCCCTTCTAGGGAATGGTGGGCCTTAGCAATCCTACTTCCAATCATGGCTCTCCCTTGTCTTTCCGATCATACAATGAACACCTACAGCCCCCTGTCCTTGCCTCTCCCCTGGATTATGGCCATAATCTACTAAAGGGACTCTGTTCCTCCAGTTCCTCCCTTCTCCAATCCATCCCTTGAGTCAAAGGTTCTTCATCTGGGGTCCACAAATAGATTCTGGAGGATCTGTGGACTTGGGTATAGAAAATAAATACTACATCTTGATTGTTACTCATCTCTAACTGAAATTTTACATTTCCTTCAGCTATTTAGTTGCTCTGAGAAGGCTTTCAGCTCCACAACACACAAAAAAGCTCAGAACCCCTGTTCCTGTTCTATGCAGTTATCCAACAAATATTCCTAAATCACAGACATGACAATGCAGTTCTCCGGATCAATAAACTTCTGTGGCTTCCTCTTACCTCGAGGATCTGGTGTCATCCTCTGTGTAGGGTATCACAGTCCTTCACAATCTGAACCCAGTCTATTTTAGGGGATCTTTTCACATTCTTTTCTTTCCTATGCTCCACATTCCAACCAATCTAGCTTAATAGCAATTCCACCAACTCAGAAGCCCACTCCCACCTTGGTATGAACATGCTTCGTGCCTCTGTCTCCTCTTAGAATGCTGAATTTCCTTAAAAGCACAACTCAAATGCTGCTTCCTACCTGACACCTTTCCTGATCCTCTTCCCGTTCTATGCTGGTATCGCCCTCAAAGTATGCTGTATTTACTGTGTGTGTGTGTGTGTGTGTGCGCGCGCGTATCATGTATACAAGTTCTTTTTCTGATAGAAGGCAAACTCCTTGTAGCCAGGGGCTATTTTTCATTTTTGATTTTGTATCTCAGTAAGTAACACAATGCTTAGCACATAGTAGGTACTTAATAAATATTTTCTAAATGAATAAATTATTTTAACTCTACCTGTTCTTCACCAGGAACTCTAAGGACAAGTTCAGGGACTGTTTTTGCTAATGGTAACAGCTAGTTTCCAATTAGTGCGAACATTGATTTCCCCTGAGTAGTTAAGTATATTCAAACTTACACTATTTAAAGTGAGGATTGTGTCAAATATGGTAATTGGTTCCAGGCCAATGGAAATATGCATTTGGAATTCAATTAGTAAGACTGCTTCAGTGGTTTCATTATTTTTAGCTATGCTTCAACTTTAAACCTCTGTGACATCATTCCTATAGATATTCCTACTGCTGTCAAAGATGACAGACCCTTCATATGGTGCAGTCCATTATCTCTGATGATAAATGAAGCTAGAAAATTTGTCCCCCCTGTCCCTAAAACCAAGCTGGGGATGAGTTTTTTCTGTACTTGTCTTGGATAAGAGACTTTTGATCCATCAATAGGCTTATATCTGGAGACTTGGGAGTTGGGAGGACCTGTCTGAGCTTGTAAAAGAAGTGCATGCAATGACAATGATTAATACTAACATTATTGTCCTTTCCATTTTACTGATGGGGAAACTGAGGATGTGGAAGGTAAATGGCTTGCCCGGCGTGTCTCATGCAGAATTCAGACTTAGGTCTTCCTATTTCCAAGTCCAGCACTCTATCCAAAGCTCCCTCTAGGTCTCTTGTGTAGGGTGATTGGATGTGTGTGTGTGTGTACACATGTGTGAATATAAACATATGCACATATATACATGTACACATACACACATTATAGAGATATAGGGGATACCACAGTGTTTTACAGTTTGTAAAACAAGATATATACAATCTCAATTGATCTTTATATCAAATAGGCAAGAAAGGTGCTATTATCTCCATTTGGCAAATGAGTAAACTAAGGTACAAGAGGGAGTGTCTTGCCCAGGATCACACAGCTTGCAGGTTTTTGAGATAGAATGCAAACCAGTGTCTTCCTGGCTCCCAATCCAGCACGTTTCGAAATGTAATAACAAATAACAAAGCTGATCTATTTTGATGCAAAAGGTTCCCTAAATTGGTGATGTCAAGATCCTTGAGACTTAGAAAATCACAAATTAACATTGTCTACATCACACTGTATTTTTATGTATTTTATCTACCTACACTGGCCCAGACGCAATTTATTACGTATAAAGACGGCCACTCTTTGCTGGGAAACCATATTGTACAGCCAGACATGGGAACTTTTTGATCTTAGAACTGACCCAGGGAAATGACAAGTAGCTTTTTAAATTTGCTTCCTGATTTCATTTCCTGGTGATGTTTTAATGTTGGACAACCTATGCAGCTTCCATTTTTGCCTCAGATGATCCTGGAAATCATCAAAACCAATTTATTCATTTTATGAAAGAGGAAGTTGCAGGCTATAAAAATTTAATTCCACAATCATGCACAGAGAGACTCAAACTCTGGTCCAAAGCCTCCAAATTGGGTCTTTTTTTCCATTTCAGGACATTGACCCTCTTTATCCCCTAGACTGAATATTATTCTTTCTAGTCTCCCATCAAGCCAAATAATGTGGGGCACAATTCCTCACCCCCCCCAAGTCCTTCTCAATTCCCAAGCCCTAAAGGCTCACTAACTTCACCTCTGACCCACTGCCCCCCCAACTCCACACATACCAAGAGCAGCCGGCGTAAGTTTGATCCAAGATGTTTGAGGCCACTCTGCATTGAAGCCAGTCCCTTCAATAGCTCAGGCTTCCAAGGCAAGGGCAAGATCGGACGGCGATCACTGAATACCCTGATGATCCCAACCTGGGAGCAGTTGGGGTTCACCATGGAAGCCATGTGAATAATCTTACTTACCTACATCATTTCAAAAAATTGGTATTTCCCAATTCATGGAAGCTAAAACCCCAACCTGAGCAACAAAAATAGCTATTAAAACAGAGTCTAAGCAATGCATTTCAGAATGTCTAAATACCAAGTTAAAGCTAATTAATTCAGCATCTAATTTTACACATTCCATATTTGTTTTTTAATTGCATGACTCTAACACCACTAGAGCTGTTTGGAGAATACAATGAGATACACTTTACATGCAAGAGATGGGACCATTACATTTCCCTGCCTTTGTCCTTCATTGCAGTGGCAAAAGTGGGGGTGAGGTGAGAAACAGACCTGAAGGACTCTGTCTGTCTACCTATCAATCTAACTGTATTTACATGTAAGTATGTATGTATATGCACATGCTCACATACACACACTTGTCACTGTTTTTCAGTCTTTTGTCTGCTATATCCAACTCTTTGTGACCCCATTTCGAGTTTTCTCAGCAAAGATACTAGGGTGGTTTGCCATTTCTATCTCCAGATGGAAATTTTACAGAAGAGGAAAGTGAGGCAACCAAATTTAAGTGACTTGCCTAGGACCACATGGCCAGTAAGTGTCTAAGGCTGGATTTGAACTCACATCTTCCTGATTCCTGAGGGCCCTCTATCCACTGCACCACTTAACTGTCCATATATACACTATATATACATATATATGTATATACACACAACATATATATGATATCTATTCCTTGCAATACATGTATACATATATACATATATGCACACATTTTAAAACATATTTGTGTGCAAAATTATGTGTATGCTTGTGTTATCTATGTACATATATATAACACAAACATATATATTCTGCACAGGAGTAAAGATCAAATAGTCAAGCACTCAAGAGAAACAGAATTTTTCTGACATTTTTCTCATCCTTTCCTGTGGTTTCATAAGCAGACCTGGAAATTCTCTCCCCTGCTGCAGAGCTCTTTGGCACCTTGGAACCAAAGGTTCATGATTTGGGGCTAGAATGGAACTCAGAGGGCATCTAGTCCAGCCACTCCATTGTATCAAAGTCAACTAAAGTTAAGTGGTCACCCAAGGTCATAAAGCTAACACATGACAGTGATGGAAATGGGAACTCACATCCACTAAGTCCAAAGTTGGTGCTTTTTTCACTATATCCCACTTACAGTCTTGCCTGGGTTGGCTGACTTAGCACACCTAGTATGTGTTAGAGGGGTAACTTGGTTCCAGGTCTTCCTGACTCTAAGGCTATTCTGCCATATTACCTATCTTTCACCTGGATTGAAAGATCATTCAAGGGGAAGCAAATTTAGAAGGCCATCTTGGTCATTTCCCTAGGCCAGTTCTAAGATCAAAAAGTTCCCAGATCCGACTATACAATATGGTCTCCCAGCAAAGAGTGGCCATCTTTATACATAATTAAATTGGATCTGGGGTAGTGTAGGCAGCTAACAATAGCAGAGAGATCCTTAGTGATCTTCCTAAGCCATTATGGTCCTTGAGAGCTGATGTTGTTTCTTCAAGTTATATAAGAAACCAACTAATCTGGCTTGCATAGATTTTTAGAAAGAGTTTCTTATATTTTCTCACAAGAATTTTTAGAAAGAGTTTCTTATATTTTCTGTGCCTTACTTATCTTTGTTTCCTCTTTCTCCCTGCTCTCCTTCCCTATTCATTAGCTCAAATGCTACCTTTCTCACACCTGGGTTATCTCTCTCCTTATTCTGAAGTGCCCTCCAACTGGTACTTGAAATTTTCCTCCCATATTTTCAAGCTTCTTTTTTTTCTTTTCCAGCCAAACTATTCCTTTCTGACAATGTTGCTCCTCTATTCAGACCTCCTACCTAGGCAACCAGCTTCCTTGAACGGCACTCCAGCTGACTCAGGCTCCTGTATCTCGGTTGCTATGGCAGCTTCTGTTCGAATCACAGGGACGGGACCTCCATTCTCTGTACTAGTTCTGCTCTCTTGGCTGGAAAACCAATAAAATGGGCTAATGGGTTTTCCCTAGATTCCAGGCCAACAACCCCCAGATGAGAAGCTCTGTGGAGCTGCAGGCAGCCTGATAGGAGGGTGCCAGTCTGGAGTCAGAGATGAGGAAAAGATACTGGAGACATCCTGAGGGGAAGGTTCCAAAATGGCCTTGCTGCCATGGTGGGGGGGCGGTGCAGAGAAGGAGTCTGTAATGGAAATGGTTCCCTATTGTCTTCTGGATAAAACAACAATTCTTCAGCTTTGTATTTAAGTGCCTCCACCGTCTGGCTCCCTCCTATCTCTTCTATGTTATTGCACATTATCTGCCTTCACATACCTCCTCTGTTTCAGTCAACCTGGCCTGTTAGCCACTCCATATACACAACTTTCCATCCTGATCTCCATGAATGTGTCAAAGTGGTCTCATATCAGTACACAATCCTTTCTCAATTTTAGTTTATTGAATTCCAGCTTCTTTCAAGGCACATATCAGGGGGCCACTTTACATGAGGCCTCTCCTAATCCCCCTTTCTTTTCTGGTTATCAACATTCTATCCTTCTTGAAATGATTATTTTTAAAATGGTTTGTACCCATTATCAGTCTACACAGTATCCCTCCAATAGGATTGAAGCTCTTTATAAGCAGGTTTTGTTTCATGTTTTTCATTGTATCCCTAGTGATTAGCATAGTGTTTTGCATTTCTTTTCACCCAGATCTGTGATTTCATTACAGTGAAGGACTCCCAGTGTGAAATCTGTCTATCTGTCGTAACTTTTAGCGTGGGGGTTCTTAACCTAAGTTCCATGAGTGTGTGTGTGTGTGTGTGTGGTCTATCCATCTATTATCCACCTACTTACTTCTCTCTCAATCTATCTATCTAATAATATTTCAATATGTAATACTATGTATTTTATTTCATGTATCTAAATACATTATTCTGAAGAGTCCACAGGTTTTACCAGACTGCCAAGGGGACCCAACACACACACACACACACACACACACGAAGAATGTTTGTCATGGTGTTACTGAGTTGCCTAAGGTACTAAGAGGTTGTGACAATTTCCAGGGTTACACAAGACTTAAACCCATCTTTCTGACTCCAAATCCACTTCTGTAGAAACTTTACCACTCTTTTCCTTAACTTGTACATAGCAGGTGACAAATCAATGTTCAATGAATTGCTGACTTCCACCTTGAAAGGAAGTAAATGATAAAATAATAATTTCCATAGTTTTCTAGATGAGCTAAAACATGGATTGTCATATCTGAGGAGATTCTTAGATTACTTAGTAGGATGTCTCTGAAGCATAAGGCAAGGATATATTATTTTTTCTTAAAAAGGGGTTTAGAAATGAAAAATGGATAAATTAAATTAAATTAGTAAGTCTCCTGTGGTAAAGAAAAATAGAGAGTGGAATTAGAGAGGCTCATTTAAAAAAGTTAGGGGCAGCTAGGTAGTGTAGTAAACAAAGCAATAGCCCTGGAGTCAGAAGGACCTGAGTTCAAATCCAGCCTCAGACATTTGACACTTACTAGCTGTGTTGACCTTGGGCAAGTCACTTAACCCCAATTACCTTAACATCCCCCCCCCTCCAAAAAACAAAATAAAATAAAGAAGCCATAATGGCACCCATTATGTCTTGAATACTGTCCTGGGGATGGGGAAGATACATGAAGAAGACATGATTCCTGACTTTAATGAGCTTACAGTTTAGAATGTGACTATGATATAAATAAATCATATACCTTAATACATGAATGGATCTGTGATCTCCCTAGTTCTGCTACTTCCTCCAGTGATATAGACTTCAGTCCTTTCATGCCCTCTCATCTTTTGTGACTCTTGGTCATATCCTCTGATAGAACTTCAATGGGGTGAGAAGGTCCACTCATAGGCTGCAGTCTTTCCTCAACTTTCCAGATACCAATAACATCTGATAAAGGCATGACAAAGGTTCAAAGCGCTATGTAAAATGGAGGAAAAGTTAAGGATGAGCAGGAGAGTAAGGATCAGAATAGATCTAATAGAATATTTGACCTTAAATTTAAAGGATGAGTAGCTTTCTAAGAGAGTTACAAAATGGGATAGAGAATTCTAGAAACAGAGAAGAATGTGAGGAAAGACGCTGGAGACACATGAGAAAAGGACACACGAGGAAAAGGAAGTAATCTCGTAAACTTTCACTTTTCTCCCCCAAAAAAGTTAAGTGAGATTGACTAACACAATGAACAAATCATACAACATAAGCAACATTCCGCATCCATTGTCCAACACTTTTCTACCAAGATGAGGGAGGTGCATTTCATCATTTGTACTTTTAAGTGAACAAGATTGATCAAACAGTTGTACTTTGGTAGAATGGGTGCTTATGATCCTAAATATATTGGAACTCTGAGGAG
>CM053772.1:27284317-27322655 GCA_028658325.1 Potorous gilbertii
TATACCAGATGCCTAATAAAAGAATTGTCCCCATTCAGACCCAAAGAGTAGCTTTCTCACCCATTAAGAACTTCAAACTTGGACACTCTAAATGACATTTCTTATAATTAAAGAAATTGCTAATCTTATCAAGTTATCATGGAATAATCCTCACATAGTCTAAGTACTGCAGAGAAACAGTATTTGAATTTACAACAAAAATCCCCAATTATCATGCAACAGTGGCTATATCCTGGGGAAACAGTTCCATAAAGAGAGAAGGGGAAAGCCCATTTGACCATCTTAGTCTATTTCCCAACAGCCCTATGGAGAGTTGGAGCAAGATATTTAAATGGAACAGATTCTTCTCTTGCAGTCAATTGATCCAAAATGTTAGTCAGGTTTTAGGGACAGATGCTCATCTATGACCCACCAGAGCAGTCCAATGGAAGTGCCTAGGCCTCAGACTTATGAAAAATCACACAGCTAGTCAACCGAACCCAAATCTTCCTGACTCCAAGGACAAAGCTCTATCTACTTGTGTAATCATACCCCATCAAGAAATAATATTTTTCATATTAACTATGAGATTCTCTACTATAATTGTCATGAAGTGGAAATCTTAAGAAATATTTACAAATGTATCCAGATGACTTTTTAATATATTAAGTTTAGTATTCTCAGGCTGTACTCTATCTGCTAATAAATTAAGCTATCCTACCACATATAATTTCAGCCTAATGTTGTGATTCTTTTGAGTATCAGTTCTGATAATTAGCAGGAATCAACATTTTTTAATGACTAAAGCATTATATAGTAAATTCTCCATAGATGAAAAAAAAGTGTAAATGGCCCCAGACATTAAGGCAAAAAATTTCACAAATTGCCTTTAGCTGAAGGTATTTTTAATAGCCTCTAATGAAAGTAATATGTGTTAATTGAATAATATGAGTAAAATGACTGCAACTCCATTCCTTCAAATAATCAATCAAATTGCTATAGGCTCTATAAAGAATGCAAAATTCTCAAGAACATATCCCTGAGACACTCATTCAAGCTTTATGTATATGTGTGGAGCAAGAAGTGCATGCCACTGAGGAATGTCTAAGGTGGGGAGACAACTAAAGAAACACGTCATCTCCCAGCCCCACATAAAAGAAAAATCACCATCTTGTATTTATGTTGTATATGACTTGTCTGTGTCCATATATGCATATCTGGTCTTCCCCTATACAATGTCAGCTTCTTGAAGGCATGGGCACTTTCATTTTTTTGTCTTTGCATCCCTGACCTTACCACAGTACCAGGTACATAGTAAGCCCTTAAAAAATACTTATTGATTGATATGTCAAAAGACTTAAGAAGACATAAATCTTTTTTTCTGCCTACTTCCCTGTCCATACTTTGATCTATTCCTTGTCCTCTCACAAAGTAAAAGTCAATCCACACCACTCATTGAGTGCCTACTGGATGCACGGTAATCTGCTAAGCATTAATTCTGAATCACAGAATTAGAAAGATGGAAGGCACCATAATGGCCACCCAAATTCCAAGTGGATTCTAGCAATGTAGACAACAACACTATGAAGGTCAAGGATGATAACAGCTAAACAAAGATCAATGGATATTTTGATTAAGAGGTCACTGGCAAACCCTGAGAGAGCAGGTCCAATAGTATGGTGGCACTGAAGACCAGACAGTAAGAGGTTAAGGAAAGATTAGGTAAGAAGAAAGTAGTGGAATCTGTTGAAAATAACTTTTTACAAAAGTTTTGCACTAAAGGGGAAGAGACAGATGGATAGTAGTTGATGAGACAGATGTGTCAAGGAAAGGCTTTTTTTAGGATCAGGGAGACCTGAGAGTGTTTGTAGGCAGATGGAAAGGTGTCCATGGAGAATATGAGATGGAGGATGCATGAGACAGACACAGGTTGGTATCTTCTCTAAAAAGAGTGTTAGAGAATTATACCAAATGCTAAACCTTAAGAGACTTCTCCAGGTGATAAGTCAAGATGAGTCAAAGATGGGACTGGAAATCACATCTTCATCTTCTGAGCTCCAAAGCCAGTTCTAGATCAGTTGCACCACACTGGCTCACTCATCTGATAGGAAGGAACTTATATAAGATTTAAATTCACTTATCAAACTCACTGTGTCCAGCCATTTGAAGAATTCTCTAACCACTGACTGTACTATTTATATTACAGAAGAAGGAGCACTGAGTTGTTATCAGGAATTTTTCCAGGGGACCTGGGTTCAAACCCTGCCTTTGGACCTAACTGAGAGACATTGAGGAAGTCATCGACTTTCTTGGGACTCATCTTCCTTATTTGTAAAATGAGGAGGTTGGACTTTATGACCTCTTAACATCCCTTCTAGGTCCTTGATTCCATGATGTAGCTCACAACTTTCACCTTTCCCATAAAAACAGTACAAGGGACGTTTAACTGCACTGCTGAAATCTACATAAAGGATATCGACTGTCACCATGTCCTTTTGCAGATATTCACCAAGCATCATTTTAATAGCCTTTAATGGGATTGTACAAGGAATTAAAATCAGCCCCACTAGCCTACAACATCTGTCCTTCTCCTGTAATATGCTGGTCCTTCTCTTACGCTCTATGGCAATTCATCATTCATATCTGTCAGTTCTTTGAACGGTGCCTCCATAGGCCCCTTTCAGTTAAGACCAAAGCTCCTGATGATTCCTACTTAAAAACCCACACTGCCTGAGGACAATCATACTTCAGAAACAGAAATTATATTTACCAATTAGCTATCACTCATCAGGCAATATGACAGAGTGAGGACACAGAGTGGGGCCACAGGACAGATGAGGTTCAATGTGGGGTAAGAAAGAGACAGGGGAAAACTCAAGAGTGTGAGTAGGGCAGCTTAATTAGTGGTGCCCATATTTATGTAGGTTCATACAGGTTTATAGCCTGTGGCCCTTGAACTCTGAAAGATAGGTAGATTGAGAGATAACTGTATTTCAACATAAGTGTTTTCCTTTGTAGCATTGGTGGTTAGCACTTGATTTCTCTACTTTGACCATGCTGGAAGTACAGTGGCCAATCACAGGCCCAACCATACTGTAGACAGGCATGGAAGCTTTAACTTGCTCTGCTTAAAACTAGGGAAGGTTTACTTTTCCTATGACAATCCAGTGACCCTGCCTGTCTCCCATCCTGGGCCTCAGTCTATTGGAGTCATACTGGGTAGACACTCAAGTGGCTTTAATCTTACTGTAGCTCAGAACGCCTTAGCTGAAGTGATCTCCCAACTTCACCTTCCCAAGAGCAAGTCCAAGAGGCATGAGCCACCAGATTTGTCTTTTATTTTATGTATTTAATAACATTATTCTTAGAAGGGCCCATAGGCTTCGGTCTGCCAAAGAGGACCTGTACAAAAAAAGATAGGAGTTAGGTGGTAATGGGGGTCATACAGGCTTGGACCTGGAGTTAGGAAGGCATGGGATTCCATCTTGCCTCAATCATTCACTAGCTGTGTAATGCTGGGCAAGTCACTTAAAGTTCTCCAGACCTCAGTTTCTTCATATGAAAAATGGGAATGTCGAAGCACCTACATCACAGAGGACCAAATGAGACAGTGTAGTGTGCAAACTCTAACGGCATATATTAAGGATCACTATTAATAGTAATATTGATGCTGTGATCATAGTTTTTTATTGAAGGTTGCCTTTGTTTGTTATAAGAAACTTGCCTGCTTTTCCATGGAACCCTGGGGAGCCATGGGAAAGATGAGCTTTTCTTTCCCCTCTTCCCAATAAGGAGGGGTAGGAGAGTGAAAGAAAATAGAATTCTGTTCATTTTCTTTTTAATGAAGAAATCAGAGGGTCTCCAGATGTGACCTGACAGATGTGACCTGATTCACGCGCTTTCAGATGAAGTCACTGCATTATTAGTTTTATATTAAACTATTTTACTTTGTTACAATAGAAGTATAAAAAAAAATTCAGTAAAAGTCAAAACTGAAAGAAAAAAAAGGCACGAGGCATCTGAAGTTGGGGAGGGACCCTGGAAAGAAGGAAGATATTGGGATGCTGATTCATTTCCTTTCCAACCGTGTTCAAAGTCAGTCCTGCTTTGAGACCTCTGGGATTAGTTAGGAGAGCTTGGAAGACATCAATAGTCCTCAATTGATTCCTTATGTAACCCTCCTGTGTCCTCATCATCTCGTAAGACAGGACCTCACAAAAAAGTCCCGTCATGAGAACCTTGAGTACCTGAACCTCAGAGAGAAAGGATCAAAATCCAACCTTCTTCAGAAGGAGTCAAAGTTGCCTTTCACCTCATGAATGGAGATCATATCCTCCACATTGTGCTTAGACCCTTTGGGTAGGGGGAGGATGTTGCATTTCACCAGCTCCCACCTTACCACCAATACTAGGGCTCCCTGATGTTGTTAGACATTTTTAACATGAAGGCATATAGGTCCCAGAATGGGAATGTGAGCAAATGACTAGAAGAGACAATAGAATCAGAAAGTAACCTTATTGGAAGCAAAGATAAAATTCGAATCTGAACATTTCCTGAGAGGAAACATGCAAATCAAGCTACATGCAAATTATATGCAGATTTCACACAAGGCAACTATGAAAATGCTCATGGACCACCTAGTTCAAACATTAGGATGAGACTCTTGGGAAAATCCTGGTGAAAACAACTGACATAGAGACTCAGAGCCTGGTGACAGCTGTGGAAATGATACGGGAGAGATGCTTTCAGATTTGTGTTAGTTACATGTGTTTACAAGCAAGCCCACTGGTCTCTTATAATATTTTCACTTAATTAATACATTTAAATTCCCAAAATAAACAATAAACATGCCAACTTAGTAGAATAGAATGCATGAGGTAAACTCCTTTAAGGGCTTGGGCTATTCTTTTGCTGTTATAGCCCTGGCATCTCATGCACTACAAAGCAGACAGTTGGTGCTTACTATATGTGTGCTGGTTCAGTTTGTAGTGAAAATAACCAATAGGAAAATGTGGAGCCCCTACCTCTTGGAGCATCAGTGCACAATAATAGACACTGGGATTCAGATGGAATGACTAACCTTGGACTCAGAGTGCCAATGGTGAAATATAAGGTAGAAAGGTGAAGGGCTATGGATGCTGAATGTTACACGCCCTGTGAGTTGTAGTGGATGTGTCTACTGGTTTTGCTTAGCTGCTGTTCTGCGGATTATTTCTGATTTATCTTGTATGTTGTTTGTGTGCAACCAGGTGGCACAGTGGATAGAGTGCTGGGTATGGAATGAGGAAGACGCATCTTCCTGGGTTCAAATCAGATCTCAGACAACGTACTAGCTGTGTGTTGCTGGGCAAGTCACTTAATTCTATTTGCCTCAGTTTCCTCATTTGTAAAATGAGCTGGTAAACTACTCCAGTATCTTTTCCAAGAAAGCCCCAAATGGAGTTGTGAAGTCAGACAAGATCGAAAACCAACTGAACCAAATCTTGTTTGTATGTAGTCTCCTTAAGGTCTTACCTTTATTTGCATCTCCAGTGTTTTGCACAGTGTCTTGCATATAGTAGGTATTTAATAAATGCTTACTAACTGACAAAGGGAGAATTGATTCTATAGAAGTAAAAAGTTGTCAGGAAATAACTAAAGATAATTTTGGTTTTTTTTTTTAATCTCTCCTATTAGTTAGACCAGGCAGGATTATTACAGGTGAAACCGATGGTCATTATGGACAGACCCCAGATCATCTCCCGCGTACAGCAGTGTGATTAGTCACTGTTACAATTCCACATGTACTAACATATTCCATTACACGACCATCTAATGTATCACTTTTTAAATGAATATGTAGACCATGGGAATAAGGAAATGGGAAGTTCTGACTCCCACTAGACCTAGCCAAGAGAATTCAGCACATGGAAGACTGGAAGAAGGGAGTGAGGATGAAAAAATATTGCTTTAAACACTGTCCCTTAGGTCTAGCCCTGCCAAAGATGACATCATTAGGGCTTCAAACAGCATAATCTGGCCTCACATGAGCCTTGAAGGGGTTGGCTCCAAGAGACATGGGTTGACTTAGAAGGTCAGAAACTGTGGCTGCTGCAGTTCAGTATTTGCTTATTTGGTTTTTATAAAGTGAAGCACATATTTCTCTTACATGCTTGCAAGAGATACTTGGCCTCCAATCATAGCCTCCATGTTTACTGTACAAATACTGGCCAGAGGAATTGCAAAGAAATGAAACTTCCCAAGAGCCTGGTGGTGAAGCACTCTAGTGACTTATACGAACAAACAGGGTCAGCCTTTGAAATTGGATTAGGGTAAAATGAAAGAGGGTTTTTCTGGGAGCCTTGAATGGTGAACCACCCAAGTCAGTGATTCAGAGGCCAAATTCACATTCCAGCCTTCTGCCCCAAATACTCTGCCCAGTAATGTTACTGTTAACTAGACTGTAGAGCCAATGAGGATCTGCCTAGTAGAATTTTTAAAAGTACTACAGGCTCTAAGCAATAGATTAAGGGATCCTACACAGTGGAAGAATTCTAGGAAAAGGTTAAAAGTTATGGAATCATATATTCCAATAAAAACCAATCTTGATCTAGACTGTAAACAGCAGAAACTCCGGTGTGAGCTTTGCTTTTTCAACTTTGTTTTTTCATTTTCACATGATAGGCACTTAATAGGATAATAGATTTAGATCTGAAAGTGACTTCAGAGGTAATTTAGTAGAACTTAATTTTACAGATGAGGAGACTGAGATCCATGGAGCAGAGCTGACATACAGGTAATAACAGGGCCACATTTGAACACAGAACCTCTCAGACCAAATCCAGTTCCTTTCCTATCCCATTATAAATATTTGTTGAATTGAATTTACTATAATGTCAGTGAATATGAAACTATAAATTTGTAATAAGTATAGTATAGGCCAAATTTAATACGTTAGTAGCAACACATCCCGTTTGTCAATATCTTCTTCTCCACTTCCTTTTGCTGTCCTGAGTTTAGCTTTAAAATGTTTAATTGATACTGTCTTTTTAACCATTATCATTCCACACTCACAATCTTCCCAAGACAAAAAATAAAAACCCTCCCTTTGTAATAAATAAGCATAGTATTGTCTAGAAAAATAAAAGCACACATTGTCTGGGTCTCCTTCTGTATCTACAGACCACTCCTTTTCTGACAAGCATCCATCTGTTTTGTTTTGTTTTTGAGGCGTCTGGGGTTAAGTGACTTGCCCAGGGTCACACAGCTATTATGTGTCTAAGGATGGAGTTGAACTCAGGCTCTCCTGACTCCAGGAATACTGATCTATCCAGTGCACCACCTAGTTGTCTTCTGACAAGCATTTATTAAGCAAGAGTTATGTGTAAGGCACTGTATTAGACATAACAGAAAGCATTTACCTGTCTTGTCAAACAACTTTTAAATTTTAAAGAAATTAAAATGGCCCTGGGCCATGCCTGGGTGTTATTATAGACCCTTGTAGCCAACTCCTTTGTAGTTCATTTAGAAACCACAGATCTTTCTAACCTTTGGGTATAGTGCTGGTGTCAAAATAACAACAATGTCCCCGAAAGATACACACCCTACAACAATGCCCCGGAAACATACACACCCTATATTCAGAGAGAGAGGCTCTCACCTCTTCTTTTCCTGTTTAGAGTTAAAACCAGGTTGATTCAGCTGTTCTGTCCAATCCCAGCCCCACTTGGAGATGGACCAGAGCTGGTAACTGCTTCTGCAGCTGCAGCAGCTGAACCCTCAGAAAAGAAGGCTTTCTCTCCCCACCAAAGTCCCTGGTGCTGCCAGATGATCCCGTAGCAGAAATGGATATGGTGTTATTAATGAACCTGACATTAAAGAAGACACATTACCATCTGTTCTGGCACTGCACCCTGAGGACCATGCGGCCTTTTCATCAGATTTGCAGTGAAAATGCCCCATCTATTGTCTCCTCCCGATAGATTTTCAGCAGGGACTAGTTCAACTTTTCTCTTTGTATTCTTTAATACAGTGCTTTCACATAGGAAACACTTAATGAGAGCTTTATCCTTCTCTCTGCCCTCCTTTTTTTAGTCCTTCCCTGCCCCTTCCTTCCTTTCCTTCATCTCTCATTCCCTCCTTCTTTGTGTTTCCTTCCTACCTACTCTTTTTCCTTCTTTTCTCCCTTCCTACTTTCCCTCTTTTTTCCTTCCTTCCTTCTTCCCTTCCCCCTACTCTTTTTCCTTCCTTCCTCCCTTTCTTTCCTTTTCTCCTCTTTCTTTCCCTCTTTTCTCCATCCTTTCCTCCTTTCCTCTCCTTTCTTTCCTTTTTTCCTCTCTTTCTTTCCCTCTTTTCTCCATCCTTTCCTCCCTTTCTTTCCTTTTCTCCTCTCTTTCTTTCCTTCTTTTCTCCATCCCTTCCTCCTTTCCTCCCTTTCCTTTTCTCCTCTCTTTCCCTCTTTTCTCCATCCCTTCCTCATTTCCTCCCTTTCTTTCCTTTTCTTCTCTCTTTCCCTCTTTTCCCCATCCTTTCCTCCCTTTCCTTCCTTTTCTCCTCTCTTTCTTTCCCTCTTTTCTCCATCCTTTCCTTCTTTCCTCCCTTTCTTTCCTTTTCTCCTCTCTCTCTTTTCTCCATCCTTTCCTCCTCTCCTCCCTTTCTGTCCTTTTCTCCTCTCTTTATTTCCCTCTTTTCTCCATCCTTTCTTCCTTTCCTTGCTTTCTTTCTCCCCCTTCCCAAACTTTCTTCCATCCTTCCATCTTCCCTTCCTTCTACTTTTCTCCCTCCCTCCCTCCATTCTAAAAGCCTCCTTGGAACTTGAGTCTCATTACTCTCCTGATCCTTTGCTCTGACTTTCCATGTTTCTAAGAAGCTCTTCCCAGACAATTACTATGAACCACTGTATATTTTCATCTAACTTTGCAACAAGAGCTCACACATTTGTTGAAGAAATCAATGAAGCTTATATGGTTTTTAATTTGGGAATGTTATTTATAGGTCCCTTCAATATTCTCCTCAATATAGTCATCTGAATTGGTTGCCAGGGCTGTCTCTGTGCATGCATGCCCACGTGGAAATGTATTTTTGTTTGTTTTTCAGAAAAGGATGGTAACTGTGCCTGTCTTCTCCCCATCATTCTGTCCCCCTTCAGCCTCAAAAAAGGTCCAATATATAACAAAGTTTTTATAGCACTGCATTTTGTGGTATCAAAAAGCTGAAAAAACAGTGGGTACCCCCAGACAAGGAAAAATGGAATAATCTGTAGTAGAGAAATGGAGTGGAATGTTATTAATGGACAGGAAGAAACATGAAAGATAAGGCATTCTGAGAAATGGGGGATGATTTACAGAAATTCATTGTTGTTGATCCGCTGCTCAGTGAGGTCTGACTCTTTGTGACCCCGTGGACCACAGCATGCCAATGCCACCCATAGAGTTTTCTTGGCAAACACACTAGAGAGGCTTGCTATTTCCTTCTCCAGAAGATTAAGGCAAACAGAGGTTAAGTGATTTTTGCCATTTTACTAGACATCGAGTAAGTGTCTGAGATCAGATTTGAACTCAGGTCTTCCTGACTCCAAGCCCAGCGTTCCATGCCCTGAGTCATCTGAGTCATCTAGTTGCTGACTGTTGGGCAAAATCAGTCAATAAGCATTTATTTAGCACCTACCATATGCTGATAACTGAAAAAGAAGGGGCAATAGTACAGTAGAAAGAGTCCTGGTCCCACAGTGAAAAGACCTGGATTCCAATCCCATCCTTTCTCTTGACTACCTATGTGATTGTGTGCAAGTCACTTAAATTCTCTGGGTCTCACTTTCCAGTTTCCTCTTCTTTAAAGAATGGGGGTGAAATGAACTGACCTCTGAAAGCCCCTCTCCAGTCTAGATCTAAATGCCTAAGATAAATTTAAAAAACAACATATGTGACTATGGACAAGGACTCAGACTATGAGAGGTAAGGGAACTAGCCCAGGGACACCAAGTCAGATATATCAAAAGCAAGATACTGACTTTGGAGCTGCCTCTCCATAAAATGGTGGTAACAATATAAATCAAAAGGCCAATTCAGAAGAAACCAAAACGAGCATTTGAAAAACCAAAGATGGCACGAGACAACCACCATGGAAACCATGTCCAGCAGAGAGTCTGGACCACATCCTACACACTCACTATAACGGGTGGTTTTGCTTATCCAGATTTCTTCATTACAATGAAGGATATTTTCAGTGATGACCACGACATAAGAAAAAACATGAAAATGACAACAATCCCATGAAAACAGCAATAAAACTGAGGATACAAATAAAGAGAAATTCTACTAGCACAGAAAAGAGAACTTCATCATCATTCAGCGATCAAGGCTCCCTGTAGTCTCCAATCAATCACCTTCTATCTTGCAAGAGCCATGCCTTCATGTTCACCTGTCCTAAGAATCCCTTTTTTCCTTCTGGAAGTATTCACTGCTGCCCAGACTAACTTGCAACATTCCCAAATCCGCAGTCAATTAAAACTGGCTCTGTTTGGCCACAGATTGGAAGGTTTTGGTGGAGGTGGAGGTGAAGGGTCAATCTTGCTGTATCTCATATTACTTTTCCAATGTTAGAGAGACTTCCTGCACACTGTGACTCTCAAACATGATTTTTCTTTTGGCATTTTTATGGCATTCTATTGGCCTGTGTTCTTGTCAAAGTCTATTTGGTATGGAAAAGCAATTTCTAACCCTTGCTGAAATGTTATTTTAAGTAATAAAAGAATACACTTTCCAACAGCCTTGTTTTAGCTGAACATTCTTGCTCTGCCTCATGAAAACTCCCAGAATTGTTCAAATTCGGCAGTCTATAAAGAGAAGATAATAGGTACATTTGATCTTTACTGAAATTCTGATTAAAGATAGACACACTAAGAGGACCGATAGTTCAAGAAAAAATCAGTATCAGCAATAAGTCTGTTCTCTTAGGAACAAAGCATTCGGAGCTCCTTGGAATGGGGGCATTAGCAAACATAGGTACTTGTCGTGACCCTTAGAGTTCCTGGTAGCTCTAGCAATCAAGGAGAAGTCATCTGCATTTCCTTGGCTGGTCCTTGGACCCTTGTAGAGGAAACACGTATAATTATGAAATTCAAATTTCTAGCACCCAAGGTTTATTATAGCAAATAATCTATACATGCTAAAAAGGCAATCTCAATAAATTCACAATGGTTCTTGGGTATTTCTGTAATTCTCTCAGTGATTGTATCTCACGTAGAATAATTCCCAAGGGTTTTCAAAGTGTTGGTGAAGGATTCAGAAAACAAATGAGCACTGAATATTTGAGCTTGTATGCTTTGAGAGAGAAGTTCAAATTTAGGGTGTAGATAGGGAAAGGCAGAAGCATTGGAATTATGGGAACTTCTGCAGAGGCTAAGACACAACGGAGGAGGAAGGAAAAGAACTTGAGAGGGACAGGGAAGACAATGATTCACATTTCTATAGCATTTTGTACACATTACCCCTATTCAATCCTTGGGGAATAGAGACTTTCATTTATTCTCTCCATTTCACATATGAGGAAACTGGGACTCATAGAGGTTTAAGTCAGTTGCCAGAGGTAGGAATAAAGCCCACCTCCTACATACTCTAAATTAATGGTCACTGGAGGGACCAGAACATCCTGATCCACAGAGCTAGAAAGGAACTTAGAAGGCACTGAGCCAAACTCTCTTATTTTGCAGATAAAAAAAAAACTGAGGCACAACCACAGGTTAACAGGTTAGAAGGGAATGAAGGGCAGCACAGTAGAGTGGAAAGAGCAACTAGATAAGAAGTCATAGCTATTCTCAGCAATGCAGTGATCCAAGAGAATTTCCAAGGACTCCTGATGGAAAATGCTCTCTACATCCAGAGAAAGAATTGACGGAGTAAATGCAGACTGAAGCATACTATTTTTTACTTTATTTTTTGTGTTTTTTTCTTTTGGTCTGTTTCTTCTTTCTTTCACAACATGACTAATATGGACATGGATTTTACATGATTGTGCATATATAACCTATATTAAATTGCTTATTGTCTTAGGAAAGAAGGAGGAAACAAGAGGGGAAGAAAATTTGGAACTCAAAAAAGTTATTTTTTTAAACGAATGTTAAAAATTTCCTTTACATGTAATTGGGAAAAAATAAAATATTATTTTTAAAATTTACACTAAAGTTAATGGTAACCTTAAAAAAAAAGATACGAAGTCAAAAGGCCCAGGGTCAAATCTCATCTCTGTTGCTTGTGACTTACCCTCTTTAGGACTCAGTTTACTCATCTGCAGAATGAAAGTGTTGGACCAGGTGGATATGTGAGGTCCTTTCCAGCTTTAGAAGAAAAAACTTTGGGCCCTGGGATAGGAAATACAAGGCTTAGAATTCTTATCTGATGGCATCGTTAGGAAGTTCCAGTGAGATAGTAAGTATGGGGTATATGTATATGTATGTGGATATATGATATATATATAGCATACATGTAATATATAGATATCCATATATACACATGTATGTATATATCTGTGCATGTCTACATCAGGGGGATATCTATGCACATGCATGAGTGCATCCCTAGCCCACTCCTATACAGACTTGGAAGCCAGCCTCTCTGCACTATATTATGTTTCTTCTCATTTATATAATTTAAGGCTAGAGGGTGAAACAGTGACTTCATAAGGTGTAAGGAAATCTCAGAGGAGGAAACTCCCATTATCATTAGAGTTTGGTACCTTCTCTACAACTTAGAGCCTCAGAGAGTCTCCTAAAATGCTAGAATGGCTCACTCAGTCATTCACTCACTCACAAAGACAACATCTTTCAGGGGCAAGACTTAAACCCACATCTTCCTTTTTCTGAGGCCAACTTGCTAAGCTGCTTCTCCAATTTATAGAATGATCATCCTAAGTTATTTCTGCAGATCAATCCCTCAGAAGCTGTTAAGAAAAATGATGGTCAAAGTAAAGAAATTCTCAAATGTGGAAAATTTAGAATAAGTCCAGAGGACTTACCACCAGTGGGAACACCAAGAAATCTTATAGCATCAAAGGCATTACTGGAGGAAAAAGTACTGGTCAATGTTCAACTGCACTGATGATGATGATGATGGCAGCACACCTTAGATCAAGCTTTATAATCAACAATGTGCTTGGGATGACTGACCTTTGGGACTGCTATGTATCAGGTTCAAAGCATTCAATTACCTAGTTACTCTCTCTTCTGCATACACTCGTGAAATGTATATACATTTCCTTTTCTCTGTGTTATTTTTGGAAGAGAATTTGCTTAGCCTCTAACTCCTCATTACTTATCTGCCCATGGTAAATTCTCCTCTGAAAGGTTTCAGCACATAAATCAATTTCACCAAACATTCCCCATTCTAAACTAGGGAGAAGTTGTAAAACTCTACACTTCCAATCTTTCCATTTAGGTCTTCAGCGAGGACAAGCCAAAACCTGGACAAATTAATTTTTCTCACCCTCACTCGATCACCCTCCTGGAAACACTGACACAGTTTGCCAAACTGGTGGGGGGGCAGAAGAGGGGAGGGAGAAACCATTGGCAGAATGAACACAAATGATTTCTGAATTCACCCTGCTTTGCTGAAGAGATTAAAATACAAAACAATCTTTACTTCATCAAATGAATTCCTGCTTCTGAAAGGACCCAAATGTTGACTTTCAACAAATGCTCAGAAATGACAGTCCCTGGCACTTGCTGACACAAGCAAGCAAAATTGGAGCACAACTCTTAATAGCTCCCAAGGGCCCCCTGGAATACTTAATGACCCCTCTAGATGAGGTGGCAAAGCATGCCGGAGACTGAGTCCCCTGATACCACATGGGCTCAATTCCAAATCCAAGTCAGTGTTCTGACCCTTATCTTTAAATTCCAGAGTCAGCTGGAAGACCCAGATACCAAAAGCTTCAGCTAGAAGCTCAACAGCAGCACTGTCTCTCCCCCAGCACCTTCTAAGTACAACTTAGGCACAGCTGATTTGTTATTTTATGGGATTTTATCCCCATCATGTAATTTAGCATTTGCTGTATGTTTACACATGTAGGGTACATAAATTACAAATAAAAAGAGCTTTAATAGCTTTCCATTGCCCCAAGACCTTTGAGACACCTTGTGTATCTAGCATGGACTACACCTACTATATTTACTAAGGGTTGGACAGAGAGAAAACTGCAGGCAGCATGGTCTGGTGGGTAAAAAAATGGCCTCGAAGTCAGGAGGGCATGGCCTGAAGTGCTGTCTCTGACATACTGACATGACTGTGAGAACCAGGACAACCCACCAACACTTCTGAGCTGTAGGCAGCAATGGCTCCGACCAGAATTGGGAGAGGAGTTTCCTCCTCTGAAAAAATGTGACACAAATGAAATGACAGATTTAGTCCCAATCCACTGTCTGGATTCAATATTTACTATGCATGGATCACAAACACACACACACACACACACACACACACACACACACACACACACACACACACTGATTTAGTATACATACTGCATACTACTTCTTGTAGGCTTCCAAGCAACTTTCTAAAGGCTAGAAGCCTCCTAGCAGTTTTCATGTGCATTGGCACAGGGGGACAGTCTTCTCACTAGGGAACTCCCTTTTCTACAAAAGGAAATTACAGATCCAAGGACCCCTCAAAAAATATCTATACATGGCTTTCTATGCAACACATATTAAAAAAAAGAAAAGCCAGGTATAGCATTTATTATATATACTAAAAGCAGCATGGTGTAATGAACAGCAGGCCAGCCTTGGAGAGAAGACCTGAGTTCAAATCATGTGTCTAGCACATACTAACTGAGTGACCTTGAACAAGTCACTGATCTTCATCATGATCTAAGATTGTAATTTATAGGCAAGTTGCTGATCTGTATCCATGGATAAAGTCCTCAGGTGGGAATTCACCACATCAAGGAAATCAAAGATTCAAACTTTTTAAAAAGTGTATCTATATATTATATAGCTAGATACACATGTATATTTATACATACACATACACCCACTAAATATATATATATACACACACACACATACACACACGTCTATGTGTATAGACATACATACCTCTGTATCTATATGGAAATCTATGCATATAGATATGTGTACACACACATACACATATACACATAGACCCATTACTGTGTCTGGGCTTTATACAGGCATGCTGTCACATATCTGTTAATCATTAAGCACCTACTATATGCTAGGCACTGGGATACAAAGTTAAAAAAGAATCCCTGCTCTCAAGCAGCTCAGAATTCTAACATTTGCTGCACAAGCTATCCTACAAACAATGCACATTTCGCACTTATGATACAAAAGGGACTAGTTCTTGGGTCAATTCACATGGCTAAGTCATCTCCCAACAAGCTCATTATGCCCTTTGCAGACAGAGAACACAGCAGAAAGGGGGCTGGACTTGGGAAGGAGGATGAGAAAGGCGAAAGGGCATAAGCATTTATACAGCACCTACTGTGCGCCAGCACTTTCCAAAGATTATCTCGTTTGACCCTCACAACCCTAAGAGGTAGGTATCATTGCCCCATTTTATAGATAAGGAAACAGACAGACCAAGGTTAAGTAACTTAATTTGTCTAGGATCACAATTAGCAAGTGTCTGAGGCTGGCTTTGAACCCAGGTCTTCCCAGCTCCAGGCCCAGAGCTCTAGATACTATCCCAAGGACCTGCCTCTATGATCCTCTCTTGGCCTCTTAGGGGGCTCCACTGAGTCACGCACAAGATGAGAGAGTTGGACTAGGTGACTCTAAGGTCATTCCTGACTCTATGATCCAAGGCTCATAAACGCTGAGCTAATTTCTTAACTTGGTGGTACATATGAAGGACACTTACGGTGAGTAAGTCACTGCACAGATAAACTGGTGCCTAGATAGGAGAAGGCAGTCTGGCTGAATGTAAGTACCTGGAGGGTTCTGGCACATAGGAGTCACTTATTAGGCTTGTTGATTAATTCATCCAAGATTGCAACAACAGAGTTCAAGTCTGATATTTCTTTTGGAACTTTCAATAGTATTTGGTTATTGGGAATGTATTGAAGGTAGACAGAGGATACAACCTTACTGATTAAAATCTTTACTTAACTCTAGTTGAAAGACTTTGCTCTGGACCACAGGTATAGCTCAATTCACTAAACATGAAATACCTACTTATGGACATTCCTCTTCTTCAAGCATGAGTACCAGGTCTCTTCCCAATAAACCTGCAAACTAAGTTGACATTACTTCATTCCCAACCCACCAGGCTTCAGGGTTAATGGGGACAAGTGAAAATCATGGACCTCACAGGAGCATTCTGGGGGAAGGCACACCTAACTAAGCTACATGGATAGAGAAGAGATGCTCTATACTCACAGCAGCATAGCTACATTAGAAGACTCAAGGCAATGGAATATTGATGTTTTAGAGAAAACCCTTAAAGTCTCCTTGAGGCTGTTTTCTTACCAAGCCTTAATCTCAGAAGGAGCATGGCCTCAGTCAAGCTGAGACATATTAATGACCTTAGCTTAAAAATGACAAGGTCTTCCATCGCGTCTAGGGCCATCTCCAGCTGTCTTCATCCATATCTCACCACTGGACCCAGATGGTTCCAGAGGAGAAAGTGAGACCTCCCTCACTTAAATCTAATTCACTTGCAGGTCATGGCATCACCTCCCTGATGTCATGGTCCCCTGGGAGAATGAAGGACAAACAATAAGTCTCTGGAGCTGACAGGGAGCAGGAAATAAAGTGTAACGAAAAGGATGAGATTTCCTTGAGGGTAGGAATAGTTTTGACCTTTTATCTCCAGTCCTTAGTACAATGCCTGGCACATAATAAGGGTTCAACAAGTGCTTAATTGGTTGGTTCATTGAAGAGAGCTCTGGACAAGATATTAGTACTGGCTTTGTCACTTAACAGCTTTGTGGCCTTAACATCAGTATCTACCTAAGTTAAGATAGTAAGACTGAATGACCTATAAGGCATCTTCCATCATGGTGTCATATAAAAATATACAATGGTAAAAGACAAGAGGTATGGCAGAGATGATAAAAGGCCTTGAGATCTTGCTATATGATGACTCATTGAAGGAACTGTGGCTGCTTAATTTAGAGAAGGAAAGACTCCTTGGGTCAGCCACTGGAGATTAATGTAGGACAAAAGACTCATCTCAGGTCCTGCCAGAGTGGAAAAGATCTGTCTCTGGAAGTAGAGGCCTTGGGTTCAAATTGGACAAAGCGCTTACATTTCCCATGTTGCGTGACCTCCAAGAAAGGCATTTAATTGCCCTGAGTCTCAGTTTCCTCATCTGTAAAAGTGAGGATTTACCTGAGTTGATCCTTTTCAGCTCATGATCTGCTGAACAAGTCCCTGAAGATAAAAATTCACCTCCCACTCCTGCTTCTTTCCTTTTTTTTCTTAGTAGGTGACTGATGTTCCCAAAATTCATGGAACTATCATTCAAACTTTTCTAAGTAAGAAAAAAGGGCTAGAGAAAAAGTCCACAGACTGACGGATCTCTTCAACCAAATCTTCAAGGCTGAGATAATACAAATGCTTGGAACAGAAATGGGAGCACCTTCATCTCTGCACATCCAGGCTGCTGGTTAGCTCACTGTGAGTCACTGCCTTTAAAAGGCAGTCTCACCTGTCTCTTTTTTGGTTCAGAGAGTCGCAAAACTCAGACTTGAAAAGAGGGTTGATTGATGCACCAACATTAATACACCTCTGCCTCCTCTTCATTTGTTTTCATGAGACATTCAGCATATGTAAGCTGATTTTTGAAAACAGGCCACATGTCCTTTTGGAAGAAATAAAGAGAAAGACCAAGAGAGACACAGAGAAAAGGGTATACAGAATGGCTGGTTTTCAGGGCCAATATAAGCATTCAGCCAGGGTGGCTGCACACACGGCTTGGAATGTTTTCCTTTCAATGGTTGAACAAGCACTGGAATCTTTCAACACAATGAAGACCTGTCCTGCTGCTGTGAGTGAATATTTCAGAGGAGAAGGCTCATTTCATGTATTTTTTTTAAAGTATGTATCAGCTTTGTCAAGAGAACAGTAAGGATTCTGAATAGTTTTAACACAGACACTTCTATCTTATTTGAAATATGGTTGGTATTCAATATGCCCCACATGAGTGTCAAAAGTGTACCTGGTGTGGCTTAAATGATGAGGAGAGCCTGCCCTCTCAACCTAGGACACTAAACAATATCCGTCCCATAGTCTGGGCCTGGAATTATCCCCAAGACATGCATGTGAGAGGAAATGGCCTTCCCTCAGACTTTGGACTAGTGCATCAGCACGGACAACACAAGGGCAGAGACACCCATCATTATCTTCATCAACAATGCAATGAGCCTAGGTTGGCAGACTACCAGAGAGTCAAAGATAGTCAGGACAACAGAGTCAGAAAAACTAGGTTCAAATCTCACTTCAGACACTCCCACCTATACGACCTTGGGCAGGTCATCTCAACTTCTGCACTAGTAAAATAGGCAAATCAAATGGCCTGTGGACACCCATTCTCCATCTATGATATGGTCTGATCCCCTTGTGGAGCAGAAAAATAGCTGTACTGGGAGTGAGAAAACCTGAGCCCAAATGATAGATGTGATTTTGGGCATTTTACCGTTGCTGAATTCAGCTTCCGTATCTATAAAATGAGTTGACTAATAATCTATAATGTCTATAATCTATAGACATTCCTCATTTCTATCTCTATAATAATCTCTAATGTCTTCTCTAACTCTAAACATCGCATGCTAAGTTCTACTGATTCTTAAATTCTCTTTGCCTTTTTATGTGCCATGTCCCATGCATTGAGTCCACTCCTTCCAAGTCCATCTCACCAAGCACCAAATTAAACCCCATGAGGATTCTTCCCGGCAGGCACCACCTCATCTGTTATCTTCCAAATAATGCCCAGCTCTAAGTTACCTCTTCCCACCTTACCTTTCTCCTAGCACGGAGGATGCCATCTCCGCACATTTCGTAGGCTGCTGTCAATCCTCAGAATCTCGCACAGAACACTGCATATTATAGGTACAACAATTCAATATGAATATGTTCACTACTAAATAGATACTACTCATTACTATGATATTTCACTACATGGAAACAGTACACACACTGAAATGTGACTCAAAGTATACACAAAGTATAAGGCAATTTCCTCTAACACCTAAGATCGTGACATGATAAAAAAATGGAAGGAAATTCACACATCATCTAGTCTAACCCCTTTCACTTTAATGAAGAGGAGAAACTAAGCCCAAGTAGGTTAAATGATCTGCCCAAGGTCATACAGGTATTAAATATCAGAGATGAGACTTGAGCCAAGTCTTCTGATTTCACACCCAGGCTCTTTCCACTGAGCAGTACCACTTCTTGATATAAACAGTGTCACTTAAACTATACAAATGTTGTTGCTCAGTCATTTTAGTTGTATCCAACTCTTTGTGATTCCACTTTGGCATTTTCTTGGTAAAGATACTGGAAGTAGTTTGCCATTTCTTTCTCCAGTTCATTTTGCAGATGAAGAAACTGAGGCAAACAGGGGGAAGTAACTTGCCCAGGGCCACAGAGCTAGTAAGTGTCTGAGTCCAGATTTGAACTCAGGAAGATGAGTCTTCCTGACTTTAGACCCAGGCATTCTATCCACTGTACCAACTATACGGAATAGAGCAATAAATTCCAAGAGATGGAAATGAGGAAGAAAAATATTCAAGGCATGTTGGGAAAAAGTGGAAGGTTGGGTACTGGAAACAGCAAGTATGCCAGTTTTGCTGGTCCTGGGTATGCACATAATAAATATTTGCTGATTGTTACCACAGGCAATTTGTATGAAACAGAGATTCCACAGTATGTTTCAAACTGATGCCTGTTTGGATCTCCATCAGTTAAGCCAGCTGAAGCCTTCTATCAATCAGGAGGAAAATTAATGCAAGGTGCCATGAGGATCAAATGAGTTTGAGGCATTTTTCAGTTTATTTGGTTGTATATGAAGCTTTACCAAATTAGGAGAAAAGTGGCTCACCCAACAGTGAAAGGTGAGACTCTTTCTGCCTTCTCTCCCAGTCCCATGAACCTTACCAAGCTCTCCTTTGACCAGTCATGTCAAGGAAGCTCTGATCCAGAGCAGTGATAGTTTTATTCCCTGTTGCTTGGCCCCTAAGGTTTGCTGAAGGCTGACAAAGGATATGCCTAATAAGTGTTTGTTGACTGAATCTTGTAGAGTTAACTATCCACATGATTTATGAATATGCTCAGCCTTTGACCTATTTAACTACTCGATTATTTATGTCCTTTTCACAGGGTATCAGTTGATCTTCAAATCAGCTACTCTGGGGAATTACCATAAAAATAGAAATGTGTTGTATACTAAGAACACCATCCAGATTCAAGACTGGAATAAATCATCGGCTTCATTCAATAACAATCAAATCCATTCTGCACTTTAAACACGCCCCCACAAATCTGAGATATAGGTCATCCGTGGCTAACCACCCATCGTGTTTGCCTCTGATGTCCCCGGCTGATGATATGACAAATGTTTCCCTGCAAAATCGCCCTCCTTTCGAGTGACCCTCATGAGAAAAGCACCAGAAATTCTGGCACACTCAGTATTTGCTTAATTTGGGTCTGAAATAGCAAGCAGAGAAAAATGAGCCATATGGAGAAGGTTTTGCCAGATTCACAGAAACTCAAGAGTTGGAAGGGACCTGGGAAGCCATTCAATCCAACTCATACCTGATTCAGCATCCCACTGTCAACCTATCTACTGGGTGACTTTCCCATCTTTGCTTGAAGACCCCCAACAAAGGGGACTGGACATGTCACCTCCTTAGGCAGTTCTCTTTCACTTTGGAACAATGCTAATTGTCAAAAGGTCTTACTGATATCCAGGCTATTCTGTCTCCTTTTCATTGACCCAGACATTAAGCACAACCTCTGACCCACAGTTGGTACCTAATAAATACCAGGTGATTGTTAACTGAAAGGTCCTAACTCAGTCCTCAGGAGCCCAACCTGAACAAGTCAAATCCCCCCTTTATATGACAGCCCATCAAAAATTTTCAGACAGCTACCATATTTTCTGTCTTCTCCTTGACAGGTGAAACATTCCCAAAACCATTTTCCAATGACATGATGCTTAATTATCTGCTGATGATAGCTAGCATTTAGAATAAGTAGCATTCAAATATTGCTTTAAGGCTTGCAAAATGCCTTACAAATTTTACCCTCATAACAATCTTTTGAGTCAGATGCTCTTATTTTCATTTTGTAAATGAGGAAACTGAGGTGGATAGGAACTAGATAGTATCTGCTCTCAAGAACTTTGCATTCCTTCAATTCAATTCAATAAACATTTGTTGAACTGAACTGAATTTAAGGAACATAAAATATAAAGAGGTAGGGTAGGAAGGTCCAAATTACAAAGGTATACAGGATGTATAAAGTGTAAGAGGGATAAGGCAAAGCACTCTAAATATATTGAGAAGAAAAGATTATTTCACATGGGAGGACCCTGAAGACTTCAGGTAGAAGGTGGTACCCAGGATGGACTCAAAAACAGGCAGGAATTTCAACAGGTAGAGATGAGGTTGGGAAGTGGGAGTTATGGGAAAGAGAACAAAAAAAGGAGGAATGAAGATATGAGCTAGAACACTGAGAACACAGCATAGAGTAGCCCAAAGTTTCTGGACCATAGAGTATATAGTGATATAGATCGAGAGCTGGGAGTGACCTCACAGTCCATCTATTTCAACCTACTCTTTTACAGATAAGAAAACTGAGTCCCATGGAAGATAAGTGCTCTAGCACCAGAGGATCAGATATTTTGAGCAAGAAGGGATGTTAGAGATCACTTAGACCAATGCTATTATTTTATGAAAGAAGAATTTCAAACCTAATGATGTTAAGTGATTCACCCAAGGTCACATACTCTACCTCCAACCAACAGGTATGGCACTGGAGATCTAGGATGACACTGGGGATGGAGACAGCATTTCACTGAAGACATAAAATCACCAAAGAATAAAATATAGAGCTCGAAAACCAGAAGGGGCAAGGTGAGAATGCTGGGAGATATACACACTTAAGGGGTTGAGGAGGCTAAAGAGTTAACAAATGAAATAAAGATGAAATAGTCAGAGAAGTAAGAGAATCCCAAGAGCACCTGAACACAGAAGTAGAAGGGTAACAGACAATGGCAGATACTGTAGAAAAAAACAAGGAACAAGAAAAGGCCAACTGGAGACCTTCCGTAAGCTCTACATCTGACTTTCCATTTAAGAAAACCAGTACCTAGAATTGCACATGCATGCTTCCATAGTTGTTCAGTTTGTCTCTTTTCATATTTGGGCCAAATCTCTCTTGGAAGTGTTGGGGCAAAGTCTAACAGGACAGTTCTTTAGGACAGCATGAATCCCAAGGACAATCGATCCAGACTCGTCTTGCCTTATGGGTACAGCACCAGCTTCAGCCTGCTTGTTCTTGGCTGTTTTAATGCAATATGGCCTTCTCTCATTTGCTTCCCCTCCATACAAAGCTGATCAAAGCTGTAACCATTTCCATGGAAACAAGGCTCAAAGAAAAATCAACATTCTTGGTCAAACACCTCAAACACTGCCACCCACTGGTGACTTTGATAATAGACTTTTGGGCATGAAAACGAAGGAAGGTTGCCCCACAACTTCATTCTTTAAACAACATCTCCTTGGGACAACTATTTCAATTCATTGTATATACATTCAATGATCACAATGGAACTTTCCAATGGTGCTCATATTGAATCTGTCTAGGGACCACCTTGGAAAAAGAAGAGTCCAGGGACTACATCCTGCTCAAAAAACAAACCAAACCTTACAGAATGGATGTGAAGGTGGGTCATGCCACTGATGAGCTCTCCATGAAGGACTTCCTTTACCAATGATTAATTCATTTCATTGCAGAAAATAGTGACTGACAGATGTCATCAGGGAAATGCATGATTGACAAGAGAGGTTGGGCTAATCATACTGCAACAGTAATGGGTGAGAGGAGGAGAACCCAAGCATTCCACTGACACTTTCACGAAGCTATGGGACAGTGAGGAAGTCTAGAAACACTTCTCTGCAGAAGTTACTGGAAGACATGGTTCCAAGAGTCCCCGAGGATGGGAATGCATGAAGATGATGCAAGAGGGAACATCCACATTGATACCCTCACAGACCCATTGAAATATCTGAGTACATTGGTATGCCACTGGTAGGGACAGTATAGGAGTCCCATGGGCAGCAATGATTCATAAGGAGCACATCACAATGAAAAGATCCCTGACTCTGTACTCAAAGGAACTGGGATCAGTTCTTAGTGGTGATGATGATGATGAAGATGCTGATAGCTAAAATTTATATAACATTTTAAAGATTATAAAGCCCACATTTTACAAATAAGGCAACTGAGGCTGAGAGGTAAAATTGCTTGTTCAAGGTCACATAACTATTAAGTTTGCAGGGCAGGATATGAACTGAGGTCCTCCAAACTCCAAATCCATCACTCTATCCACTGTACCACTAACACATACACTTAACTTTCCCAGGTTTCAGGTTTGTCATCTGCAAAATGAGAGGTTTAGATAAAATGGCTCTTCTGTGAACTTAGGAACTCTGAGGGTAACTCAGGTTGCTGTGGAATATCTCTTCTCCAAAAATTACAAATCTTCCAGCCCATTGTTGGAATCATTAGGTGTGGCAATCAGAATCTAATTCACTAAAAATACCTGCCAAAGAAACAAAATTAGATCTTGAAAGAGGGACCATCACTCTGAATTTATAGTCTGAGGACCTCCATTCAAATCCCATTTCTGCCACTTAGTAACTTGTCTTGAGCAAGTGACTTCATCTAGAAACCTCAGTTTCCTCATCTGTAAAATGAACAGGTTGGATGACTTCCAAAGTGACCTGTGATTCAAACATGCTCCATCTGTGCCAAGTATCTGCAAGGTGCAATTTCTAGACCCATTGACCCTAACAATCATTTCTGGCCCTTTGCAGTAGAGAAAGGGCAAGGATGTTGAGTCTCTTATTTCATGAGCCCCACCTGCCAACTCACCCAGACAAGGATAATGGATAACAGATTCTCTATCAGCACTTTATCCACAATAAATTCATCTCACAAGGCAACTGGGTTCTACCTTAGCTCCGAGATGCCAAAGCAACCACCTGATCAGTGGTTGCCAGAGTCAGGAGAAAGACAAATTAGCAAATAGCATGTGCTACAGGTCTGCCCTTAAAATGTAAGCAAAAAGATAAATGGTTTCAGACCAGAATGTCTAATCAGCAATTTCTTGGATGGGGAGGGAGTTGACATTTTGTCAAAGGAATATGATTTTAAGGAGAGAAGAAAACAGCAACCATGCATCTATGGGAGTTCCTCCATTGAGGTGACCCAAACTAGGGTGTTTTGGAGATCTCTAACAGCCTTCTCAATTCTCTCACTGTGGTATCTACCTTTTCATTGACTCATTTCTAAGAAACAAAGGTGGCATGGGCTTAATCTGTACTTTATCGTTATATATTCTCAAAGTTTAAAATTTAAAATTTGCATTTCTTAACCAAGGGAACTACTGAAAGTGTTATAATATGATCGGGTCTGACATTTCAATCAATTAATATTTGTTAAGCACCTACTATGTGCCAGGCATTGTACAAAATGTTGGGGATACAAAATGAGGCAAAAGACAGCTCCTGCCCTCCAGGGGTTTACAATCTAATAGTTTTTCCTTGGTCAACTAAGGAACTAGTTTTCTTTTCAAGATGACTCCTACATGATCTCCATGTCTCCTCCTCCAAATCTCCACCTAGGCTATGCCTCAATTATTGGAATGTATTCCTTCCTCCATCCTTATCTTAGAATCTTTTTGTCATTGTTTCATTTCAGTCTTGTCTGACCCTTCATGAGCCCATTTGGGGTTTTCTTACAAAAATACTGGAGTGCTTTGCCATTTTCTTCTCCAGCTCATTTTACAGATGAGGAAACTGAGGCAAACTGCCTAGGGTTACACAGCTACTTGGAGGCCACATTTGAATTCAGGAAAAGTCTTCCTGATTCCAAGACCCCTACTCTATCTCCTAAGCCACCTAGCTACCTTTAGATTTCCTTAACTCCTCAAGATTCAGCTTAAGTGTCACTGATTACATTTACCTTTCCTGATTTCTCCTAGGAATTCATAGTTCCTCCTAAAAAAAAATCATTTACCTTAGTATGACAAGATATTGTGAACCAATAACCTGGGTTACCCAGCCCCATTTCCTCATTCTTAAGACAGTTGGTCTCAAATGTCCTGTTATATTGATATATGTTTTGAATTTATAAGAAGGAACATTCTTTTGCTTCTTTGTAGAGATGAGGGCCTATGGGTATGGAATAGTTCATATAATGCCATATTTTTTCAATATGTTGGTTAGTTTTGCTGAGCTATTTTTCTTTCCCTCCATTTTCTTCTTTGTTATAAGGTACATTGGAAAATGTATATGTTTTAGAAAGAAAATATAAGGATAGATTTTTCAAAAGATTCACCCCTTGGGAATAGAAATTGATTTAGTATTTCTATCAGGCAGAAGCCATGCTGTGGACTCATTCTGAGTCAAAGATAATTGTATCAATGAAATATTTATGCAAGCTCACTATAGTAAAGTACTAGATTTCAGAGCAAGATTTGGGGGCAGTTTAAGTGAGAAGGCAAGAAGCAAGTTGGGGTTGTGAAGGACATTCCAGGTCTGACAGATTAATTTACTGAACCAAAGCCCAACACAGCTGGACACATTTCTAAGATGCCCATCAAAGGACAGGGAGGCCTTCTCCCCATCTGGGCAGATAGATGTTAGCTGTAGTTACTTCTGTTCTGGAAACTCTTGAGAGAAGGGAGAACCAAAAACCTGTCAGAAAACACATCAAAATATAAAATTTAGGTCACTGTGGGTTTGTCAAAGGAGGGGATTTCCACTCTCTACCTTCTTTGGACCTGATACCCAAGAATCCTTATATCCTGAGACTGAAGGAGGCAGCCAGATAGGGATGTGAGTGGAGAAACACAAAGCACCAGAGGCCAGGCTCTGAGCTGCTGAGACCCAAGGAAGCCCCTGAGTCTCCAGAAGGCATCTCAGAGCCAGATGGTGAAGATATGAAGCAATGCGCTCAGAGCCCCTTTGGAAATTGTTATACCACTCCACACTGGGTTTCAGAATCCCAGAAGAAATGGGGCCGCGGGATCGAATATATTTCATTTTGAAAAAGTGCCCTGGAAAGGACAATAAGAACAAAAAAATATCAATTCTTCCACACGCAGGATTGATTTACTAGTCACTTATCTAGAAGTGCAGTGTACAGGGAAGGTGGAGAGAAGCAATTAGGCTAACACAAAGACAGCCCATCTTAATTCACGTGGTGGCAGAACTAGTGGGGCTCTGCAGTCTTCTCTAAGCTCCCTGCCTTTGAGTCAGTCTTCCTTCTTCTTCTTTCTCCCCTTCCTTGTTTCCTTCTTCCTCCTGTCTTTCTTCCTTTCTCTCTCTACCTTCCTCCCTCCTTCCCTTCCTTCCTCACTGCTTCCACGTTTTCATAAATCTTTACCTACCTGACAAGGCAAAGTATAATTTCTTCTTTTCTCCAAGGTACCCAAGACCCAAATGATACAGGGGGAGATCTCAGAGACAACATATAGGCCCTCAGTACACTGGCCTAGCCAGCCAGCCTTGAGCCATCCATGCAGGAGACAATGATGGAGGAGAAGCTCCCAGTGCCCCCTTTAATCTTTCTTTCTTAAGCTTTCCCCAAAGGTGCTTTAGATTCTAAAGGATCAGACTCGTGATACTTTAACATAAAAACACAGAATGTTAGAGCTGGGAGAGTCTGTGGGGATCATATGGCCAAGCTAACTTAAATCAAAAGGATTTAATGGTGGGAAAAAAATTGGTGTGAATATTCAATGTATAACTAGGATCAGATAATCGTAGCATCACATCTAGATGATTCAAATTAAAATAAATAGTTTTAACCCATGGAAAAACTGGTGTCAACATTTAGGATATATCCAGCATGAGAGAACCATAGAATCTGAGATCCAGAGCTAGAAGAGAAAGTGCTGGCCATAAAAACCAGATAATATTTGTAAAAAGCATCTAGCAGCAAGCCTGGTGCACAATAGGTGCTCCATAAATGCTTATTCCCTTCATTATCTAGTCAAACCCTCTCATTTTATAGATGAAGAAACTTAGATTCCAGGAAGGAATTAAGTGTCAAAGGTAGGACTTGAACCTTGATCTTGTGAGTTCACAGCCAGTAATCTTTCCCCTCTCTTCAACTAACTCCTCAGCCCCTCATTTAAAAATGAGGAAACCAAAGGGGAGACCACTTGCTCAAGGTCACGTTTAACAAGGGACTTGATCAAGATTACAGACAGTGGCACAGATGGGACTGGATCCCCCATCACCCAGGGCTCTTTTCTTTGCACCAAGAGGCACCATGATGGATTGATTGATGACGGAAGAAGCTGATAAGAGGCAGGCTTGACTAAGTGACAAGAGGACTGGATGGATGGAGGGAGAGTCTGAGAATCTGAGACTGAATCTTAGTACTTATACAACCTCAGGAAGTATGGGGGAGTCACTTTAATGCAGTGAACCTCAATTTCCCCATCTGTCAGTGAGGGGGGTAGACCAGCTGACCTCTGAGGTCCCTTTCAGCTCTAGAACCTGATCCTGACCATATACTGATTTTTAACACTAATGTTTCCCATAGGGAAAAAAAACATTTAATTTAAAACAGCAAAATAAGTTTTGCCCTGCCCCCCAACTACAATCTCTTCAGTTGAGTGTAAGGAGTTTTATTTTTTCTGACCTGAAAACCAACCAACCATTACTTTGTTTTTCTTAAACCCAGGATCTGAAGCATGCCTCTTATCCAATCAATCAACTCAGATTTATGGAGCACATATAGACATAGTGTATGGGAGAGGGGGCAGAGGGAATGAGGGGCAGGAAGGAACATTAGGATACATCTGATCCAAGAATATTCAGGCCAGTTTACTCTTCTGACTTTCTAATTACTTGGTACCTATGTTTAATTTCTTTATCAATGGACATGTGGTTTCCAGTTGTTTCTCTTCTCCCTTGGAGGAGAGGGACCACTTGATTTTTGTCTCTATATCTCTAGCACCCAAGACAAGAGCTTGTGCAGAGAAGATACTTTATAAAGGGTAAAGACTATGTCTTAATTAATTTTGTACCTCATTACCGTTATCCCTCCCAAATTGAGTTTTACACATATTAAGAATCCATCAAATGGCTGTGGAAGGAAATCTTACTGAGCCAAATATCAGACTTCAAGGTCCCAAAGACCTCCTCTCTCCAAGGGCCTGTCCTCTGTTAACCCAAAATGTGGACGAAAAACAGATGGATCTATAGCCTTGTTGAAAGAACCATTACAAAACTTAGGATGGATACATTTGGTCATCCATCCTAAGTTTTATAATGGTTCTTTAACAATGTATCCACTTGCCTTCCCTGGTAGTAACTTCAAGAGAACACAGGTATTGGTCAATGTCACATCACAGTCTTGCCATTAGATGGGGATTATATTTGATGATCTCTACCATCTCTGCAAGCATAATCATGTAAAAGCTACATAACCTCTTTGAAGGAGTTTATCAGGAGTTACTTCCACAAAACAGAGAAATCATCTAATTAAATTAAGGAGCAATGTACCTGATTTTAGATTTCCAGACGACAGTAATTTAGACCAAGATCATAGCAAATTTCCAGTTATGTGCTGCTGTTACATTACTCTATGAAGTACATGAGAATATGGCAGAATAGCCTAGGAGGTGAAGCCTATCACTGACAAATGCATCATAAGGGAAAAAAAAGGAGACAAAAATCAATAATATTTCTCTCTCCATGGTTTCAACAGCAATAGTTGTATATGCCACAGATTTGTCAAGCTTGGATTAGAGAGTTTCAAGTCAATGACAAAGGCTTCCTTTGTCAAGGTAGGGATTTGCCGAAGAATTAAAACACATCACTTTATTTGGATTCCACCACCACAGATGAGCATTAGCTCTCTAACATTCTGTAAACATACAAATGGGTCTGTGCCACTTTCTTTTAATGCTCTAATTTGCATAATCACAGATTCAGAGTAGAAAGAGCCCATGCTGGTCACTGAGTCCAACTCTCTTACTAAAATTTGTAGATGAGGAAATTGAGGCCCAGAGAGGTTCCTATTGTATTTCCTCTCAACCATTTTGAAAATATTTCTGAAAATCTCTGGTGTATGTCAGTCTGTGCCCAGAAGGAGTTCTTCCATTAAGGAGAAAATATCATATCAACCACAGAACCGAGAAGACTATATCTAGGGATGTATGTTCAGTTGCAAGCGTTCCACTTTAAAAAGAAATGAGGAAACTGGACCATGTCCAATCAAGAGCAGCTAGTACATGGAGGGGTGTACAAACTTTCACAGGCTATAAGCAAATAGCATAAATCAAGCAATTAAAGTTGTTGATCCAGAAAAGGAAAAGACTTGGAAGAAAAGAAGTAAGTTTAGGATAGTCAATTTCAAATATGTAAAGAACTATCAAAAGGGAGACATGGTCTGTACTGCTCTAGAAGGCAAAAATCTGGATGAATCAGTACAAGTTAAATGAAAAGGAATTTCCACACTATTCAAAGGGAACTTTAACAATTAGCAGTGGCTGATGAATGGGTCATCATAAGGATCCTTTAACTTAGTAGAGTTTAAAAAAAATAGGGAATTCTTCTAAGAGGTAAAACAATGAGGGGTGGGGGCAGCTTAATGTAAGGACAGAGGTCAGAGGACCTTGGTTCTCAGGACTGCTATGTTCCTGTGTCACCTTGGAAAAATCACTTAATCTCACTTCAGTTTCCTCAGGTAACAAAGTTGGGTTGGGACAAAATGACATTGAAGGTTCTTCTGCAGAACTAAATGCATGATTTCATCATCTCTCGGGTTCTAATCTAGTTTCCAAATCCCCAGTACAAAGTCAAGTTCCCAACAGATGTTTCATTAAGAATAGTGGGATCCTTCAGATGAAAAATACGTTTGAGCAAATAAATAGAAAAATTTTTGTGAAATAAACAAAGATTTTTCTTTTGCCTGTATTTCTTCCAAGGAGCATGAACATAGCTATATGGTTTTACCCTCTGAAAACAATTTTCCCTTCTATAAATGTTTTACAAGAAATGAATTGCACTTTGTAGAGGCTATAGTTATAATTGAATAAACTATTTTAACCATTGCTGAGAAGAGCTGCTAACCAAGCACACACCTCTACTTACTCAGGTTTTTCCACTGTTGGGAAATTAGCAACTTTGAAATTCAGACATCCCAAAACACAAAATGCATGTTCTATTAGCCCTGTAGGGGAAATACTTAGACCACAAGTCATAATACATCCTGAGTCACAAAGTCATAACCACACAAGCAAATCGAATTATTTCTTCTTGTATTTAATTTAGAGAAGAGGGGCAAGATTGCCTTAGATCTTTTCCTGAGAGTCAGGGGGGTCTTCTGTAATTTTAAAACAAAAAAATTCATTAGGTTTTACTATGAACACAAATTAAAAAGCCAGTACTTTGATACATATGTTTCTAAAACACAATCTGAAACTTGGCATGGGCACCAGGAGAACAGAACAGTGGAAAAGACCTTGGCTCTGAATTCTGAAGACCTGAATTCAAATCCCACAATAAATGCTGAGTGACTATATGACCTGGGGTTAAAATTCCCAGGATTGTTTCCTAATCTGTAAAACTACAGGGCTGGAAAGGGCAGCTTTGGAGCCATTGGCCACATAGGTAAAATAGTGCAGAGAATTCCAGGCTTGGACCCAGAAAACGCTGAATTTAAATCCTTCTTCAAACACTCACCCAATGAATGACTCTGAGGCAAGTAGTTTAACATCTCTCAGCATCCTCACCTGTAAAATGTTTTCATTTGTTTGTTTATTTTTTAACCTACCTCATAGGTTTGGTTTGAGGATCACATGGGATATTGTCTGTGGAGTGCTTTCCAAACCTTAAAGTGCTATAAAGATGTTGGTTATTGTTGTTAGAAACTATTATTATTCCAGCTTTAGAGCTGTGATCCTAAGTCATTTTGAGATCACTCTAGACTGGAGGGAGCTAACATTTATAATGGATAAAGTAACTTACATATTTTTTTTAAAGAAAAGGAATAAAATGATAAACCTCTCTTCCCTGGCCTTTGAATGTACACTTGAATGTGGGGATGCACACACCACAGAGACATGCTGGCTTGTTAAAAGCATGAGTTTCTGTTGGGGAAGCATGCTGAGGAGAGAGGTAGTTACCATAGCAACAAGACTTACCATCTGAGTGAAGACCTATAAGACTGACTCTGACTCTCTCTCTCTCTCTCTCTCTCTCTCTCTCTCTCTCTCTCTCTCACACACACACACACACACACACACACACACACATCCAGGCAGCCAGAGGGGAATGTAGTTGAAATATGCCCTCTGATTTTAGCTACAAAGTGCACCCAATGTCTTCAATCACTTGAGTGTAACTTGAGCCATGGCAAGTCATTGGGGAGGAGACTCATCAATGACCCTGAATGGAACATTTAGGTCAATATTATACAAGAATACTCTACTGATGAAGATCATGCCTTAAAACTCCATTCTGCTTTAAAGCCATAAGCATAGTTTTTGAGTCAAACATGGATGTACTCACTCCCAGAACCATAAAATTTCAAAGAAAGATGAAACCTAGGGGTCTTCTGGCTCAATCTATGCCTAGAAAGGACTCCTTCCAAACAAAAGTGGAACAGTCTTTGCCTGAAGACCATTAGTGAGGGAGAAACCAATACTTCCTAAGGCATTTCACGCCATGTTTGGATTCCTTTAATCTCTGAAACATCCACACATTAGGCCTGGTTATCCTTTCCGGGGCCAAACAGAACAAGTCCAATCACTGTTCTTTAGGAAAGCCTTCAAATACTTGAAGTGAGTTATGATGTCTCCTCTAAGTATTCTCCAAATTAAATAAGCCTAATTCCTTCCACTGGCCCTGATATGGCATGGACTCAAGGACCCTGGCATTCCTGGCTGTCTTCCTCTAGAAGCCCTCAAGCTTATCCATGTCCCAGAACAGAGTAGAAAGGAACTACCACCTCCTTGTTTCCCCACAGCTAGGCTTCTCTTAATGGAGACCAAAACTTCTGGTTGTTCATGTCACACCTTTGATTTCTATACTGAGTTTCCTCCAGGTCTTTTGGAGACAAACATCTGCCTGACCATACAATCTAAGCACAGGACAAGTATTTAAAAAATAAACAATAACAAAAAACCTACCTCCTACTCCGGAAATAATAACTAACATCTATATAACACTTTAAGGTTTGCAAAGTACTTTACCAATATTATTTCATTTGATCTTGCGATTGTGTTTGATATTTTAATTCTTCCAATCATTGCTAGCCTGCCACAATCACTAAAGAAATGGATCTGGGGGGTAATTAATAAAAATAGCCCACATTTAGATAACACTTGAAGATTTGCAAAGCACTGTACAAATACTGATGACTAGATCCTCATACCATCCCTGTCAAGCAGCTGCTTTTCATAAAAATATCCATTTTACATAGTGCATTGAGACAATAAGTAATTTGTTCAAAGTCTTTCTGACCTCCAAGTCTAGTACTCTTTCAGCTATGACCCCTACCTCACAGTGGCTTCGGAAGAATTGTTTACCTCTCAAAACATGATGGAAACTTTTCCCAGTTGCAAGTCAACATTATCCAAAATTAAATTGCAAAAATAAAAGCCTGACCTGCTTCATAGATATTATCTGAGCCTGGTTGTTATAAATGGCAACTCAAGGAACAGTAGTAAGGAGGCAGAGAAGAAATTACTCTGTGACACCATAACAGCAAGCACCCAGCACACACCGGAGGGCCTGCTGCACAGGTTCTTAGGCCTGCTCTTCTAAGGAAAGCAACATTGAAAGGGGCAAACAAGCTTACTTTAATACATCATTCACTTAGTTCAGGGGAAAAGTCAGCAGCCTGAACTTCAGAGAAAATACAGAAACAGAAATAAGACCAACAGACAGGGCTTCCAACTCTCTGACTGTAGACAATACATACATTGTTACCAGAGAGAGAAGCCCCAACATCTAGGCTTTCAAAGCTGAGAAAGCTCCTTAACAACTACCCAGAGTCTCATCTGGCACAGGAAACTTCTTTCAAAGAGTAAGCTCCCAAAGGGAAACCTAAACCACATAGGAGGTTTCTGCTGAAAGTCAGATGAAGAAACTCCATGATCCTTTAGAGCACAGCTACAAGGCCAATGATAACGTCCCTGAATGAATGCTATTTCCACTGGTAAAATCATACTTCTTTCTGATTTTGAACTGTTTGCCAATGCCAAAACTTTCTTTGTTTTTGAGGGGACAGAGGGGTAGCTACCAAATAACAATCACTCACATTTCTGTGACTCTAAGATTTCCAAGGAGTTGTCATCACATTTATGACTTTCACCATAATCCAGGGAAATAGGCACTATTATTAATATCCAATTTTACACAGAAGTAAACTGAATCTGAGAGAGTTTAAATGACTCATTAAAGGTCATACAATTGTGAGTATCTGAGAAGGATCTGAAGTTGGGTCTTCCTAACTCCAAGTCTATCATTCCTGACTGAAGCAACCACTCTATGGGAGTGGGTTCTTGGGTGGCTCAATGATCTTTCTTCTCAGCAATGACCAAGTCTGACACCTACTAGGTCATCTTGCCTAGGGAGCATTTGTATGAGAAAAGTACAAATCCTAGAAGAATTGTGATTAATTTAGGCAAAGCTTTCTACTATCTCAATGAGTATTGAAAGCTAGGGAAATAACAGTGATTCCCTTAAAATGGAAGCTAGAAAATAGAAAAGTTGGCCAGCTCTCTGAGTAATGAGGCTGGGAGATAACAAAAGAATGCCAAGGTCATTTTCACATATCAAGTGGCAAAGAGCAGGAACCTAGGGTTCTCTAAACAAGAATGACTAGGGTTGGGGAGGGGGGGTTGTCAGTACACAATAAAATTCCCTTTCCTATCAATTCTGGGCTTGGAAAATCTGGGTTGAAGTACTAGAAATGTGGCTAACTTATTCCAGTCAACTGAAAGCCCCTAGCCAAGATATTCAGCTTTTAAACAAAGGCCTGAGGGTGGGAAATCAGATCTTCTCCAAACTGGAGCTTCCTGACTTAGAAATGCCCCTGCTTTCAAGACAAATGTGGGAAACTCTACCGTTTAATAAATTCGATTTCTGGCCAAATTTTCTACATTCTTCTCACTGCTCCATTCTTTGAAAATCACTTTAATTACTGATCAAAGGAGAAATATTTAATGAGTAAGAGTCTAATTGTTTCCCAAATATTTTCTGGAGCTGGGGTGATATGACAGAATCTGATTTAGATTCAAGCATTTCACTGCTGAGATGAGTTTGTAGGGAAAGGTAAATTATGCAGTCCTAGTACTAGTTGGGATTTAATAAGTTAGCATTGCATATGAATTGTGTCCTTTTTAAAAAGAAGCTATAACAATATGAAATAGACACGGCCTTCTCCTTGATTAGTTCTCCATTTCCATCTGTTTTAAACTATGTCACCAGGAGAATAAAGCAATTCAATGCTTTTTGTACAAAAACACCCTCACTCAATATTCCACAATGAGAAACTGTGCTATTGAATTCAATTATGGCCAGAATGGGGATAGAAGGAAATGGAATATTCAGGACCCAGGACACTCACTTTTCAATCAGGTGGAGACATTAATTCTCTGACAGTGGCTTCCTCTTACTATTCCATCTTTTCTTGCACAAGGAAAATGAGTTTCGAAGGCCTTCCAAGTCTCCAAAGGCAGTCAGCTAGCAGCAGCACTATCTATGGCCCAGGATTGTCAAGTCACCATGTTGCCATGGCATCCATGATGAAATTACCCACATAGTCCTGAAGGCTCTGAAAAATACCAGCCTCTAATCTCCCAGGTGGAGTATATCTCCAAGATGGCAAGACAGCTGACATCTTCCCTACAGCCTATATTCCTATGAAGCTCTTGTGGACCAGGTACCACGTGGGAGTCAAATCTGATTAAATCAATGCATAAATTCAATCTGCAGTTAAACAAATAGCTAAGTTATCCAATGCAAGTAAATTAAAAGAAAACATAAATGAGAAAATCTAAATGAGTGAAATATTTGCTGGAAAATATAATGGGAGACGAGAAAAGAGTGACCACACCCACCCCATCCTACCCCTTATCCTTGCTCTGCCAACTGGAGAACATAGATTAATTCTGCCATACTTTAGCAGTTTCTTTATAAGCTTAGGGACTTTACCATTATCTCCCTCAGAGTTAAGTTTGTTGGTGACACATGGAAACAAGATAGGAGAGACATGGCAAATGTCTTTATAAGGTGAGTATGAACAGTAGAGGCAGTTCTTGCCCCCAAATACCTAGTAATTCCCTTTTATCCCTCCACCCCAAATTCTAGAAAGTAGACCAGCTCTGAGAGTGCCCCAATTAAGTAGCTAACAAATATTGTGTTGTGTGGAGGCAGGATCTTGAAATAAAACCTTCAGCCAAGACACAATCATCTTTTAAAAAATCATACAGAACAGAAAGACAAAGGCTTCAATATTAAACTTCCTAGAGAAAGCTGAGAACCACAAAAGTCATTCTTCACTGAGACGGACCAAAAGAAATTTCAAGTTAAAACATATCCACTATGTACAGAATATTTTATGAGGCAGGTCAAGACATTTTCATTTAGGGCTTACGATGTGCCAGACATAATTTCTGAGAACACACATAGAAAGAGAAAGACTGTTCCTTCCTTCCAGTGGGAGATTACCTTCCAAAGGGGGAAGACAACACATAGAAGAAAGTTGAAAGTGGGGCTGAGGAAGCTGAGAAGAGAAAATATATTCAGTAAAGAAACCTCAGAAAGGCAAGAGCCTAGAGAGAAACGGAGACATGGGTCTCTGGGTGTTTCTCTTAAAATGGTGGATCTGGGCGGAATCAACCATCAGAAGAAGGGGTTACAAGGGTGAGGTATATTTCTAGTATGAGAAGCCCAAGACTGCAGTGAGGGTCTGAACAGGGTTTCTTAAGCTGGGGTGCATGGGTACATTTCCAGGAACTCATACATTTGGCCCAGAAAAGAAGATTACATACATTTTTGCTAGCTTTGGGACTTCTCAGTAATTCTTTGTATTTTATTTTATGCTTTTAAAAAATGATTCTGAGGAGGGGTTCCTAGGTTTCCCCAGGCTGCTCAAAGAAGCTGTAACACAAAAATGGTTGTAGGAAAGTCTGAGCATATATTAAATCCCCAATCTTAAAGCAAATATGCTTCCCTTGTTGGTGAATCAATATTTCTTTTTGCTTATTTTTCATAGAATTTTAATTCTTCTTGCTTGATACTCATCCAGTAAGATAAAAATCAACTGATGATAGAACCTCATTAATTCTGATCATGCTAATTCAGAATTAGTGATAGTTTGGTCAGGAAGGAGGAGAGAGTTTAGTTTTGCATTATCTCTGGCAAGCAGTTTGCTAAGCTAATTAATAAAGTAAACAGGATTAGGAGGGATTGTTTTCTCTTCAGAAGAGTACCAGCTACAAGAATTCCTGCAATGGACCTAGTATACTAATTATAAATCACTTTTCAGTAGATAAGCAGGTCCTCCTACTGAACAACACTTGAATTTTCTAATATGTGCCCGTAGGGTCAATCTGCCTTTGGTTCTAAACACCTTGAATTTTCATTCTTCATTAATTCCACTTTGCCCACCATGCCTAGGCACAATGTCTGGCACATTGTAAGTACTCAACAACTGGTTATTGATCACTGGTCCCTCCTATGCTCCTACTTCCCTCCCCAGTTATCCTGAGTTGATAAATGATCAAAGGATATGAAGAGGCAGTTTTCAGAGGAAGAAATTAAAGCTAACTATAGTCATATGAAAAAATGTTCTAAATCTTTATTGATTAGAGAGATACAAATCAAAACAACTCTGAGATACCATATCATACCTATCAAATTGGCCAACATGACAAAACAGGAAGAAGATAAATGTTGGAGAAGATGTGGGAGAATTGGTACACTAAGTCATTGTTGGTGGAGCTGTGAGCAGATCCAGCCATTCTGGAGAGCTACTTGGAACTATGCCCAAAGGACTACAAAAATGTGCATACTCTTTGACCCAGGAATATTGTTTCTAGGACTGTATCCCCAAGAGATCATAAAAATGGGAAAGGGTTCCACATGTACTAAAATATTTACAGTAGCTTTCTTTGCAGTGGCCAAAAACTGGAAGTCAAGGGGATACCCATCAAGCGGGGAATGGCTGAAAAAATTATGGTATATGAATGTAATGGAATACTATTGTGCTATAAGAAATGATGAACAGGAAGACTTCAGAGAGGCCTGGAAAGACTTATATGAACTGATGCTGAGTGAAAGAAGCAGAACCAGGAGAACTTTGTACACAGCAACAACCACAGTGTGCAAGGAATTTTTCTGGTAGACTTAATACTTCATTGCAATGCAAGGACTTAAATAATTTCCAATGGTTTCTTAAGGCAAAATGCCTTCCACATTCAGGGAAAGAACTATGGAATTTGATCGCAGAATGAAGCAGGTAATTTTATTCTGTATATGTTTTTGTTTCTTTTATGATTTCTCCCATCCATTTTAATTCTTCTATGCAACATGACTAAGGTGAAAATGTATTTAATAGGAATGTATGTGTAGAACCTGTATAAAACTGTATGCCATCTCAGGGAGGGAGTGGGGAGGGAGGGGGGAAGGGAGAGGAGGGGAAAAATCTAAGATTATGGAAGTGATTGTAGAACACTGAAAACAGATAAAATAATAATTTTTAAAAACTACTCAAATTAAGTTCAACGTTATTCAAAGGTAACATGAGTCAAGTAGATGACATAGTGACTAGATCAAGTGAAAAGATATAAGAAGTTCAAATTCAAGCTCAGACATGTGTGTGACCCTAAGCAAGTCACTTAACCTGTTGGCCTCAATTTCTCAACTGCAAAATGGAGATGATAACAGCACCTATTTTGTAGGACTGTTGTTAGTCTCAAATGAGGTAACGATGCTTAGCAAACCTTAAAAAGCATATAAATGCTACAATGATGATTATTATGATACAGGAGAAGGAGGAGGGGGGAGGAGGAGGAGGGGAGAAGGAGGAGGGGGGGAGGAGGAGGAGAAGAGGAAGGAGGAGGAGGAGGAGGAGGAGGAGGAGAAGAAGGAGGAGGGG
>CM053772.1:27323155-27406130 GCA_028658325.1 Potorous gilbertii
AGAAGAAGAAGAAGAAGAAGAAGAAGAAGAAGAAGAAGAAGAAGAAGAAGAAGAAGAAGAAGAAGAAGAAGAAGTTGGAGAAGGAAAAGGAGGAGGAGGAGAAGGGGAAGAAGGAGGAGAAGGAGGAGGAGAAGAAATATTTTAAGTTTCTACTATGTGAAGAGGAATCGTTGCTCAAGATAAATCTTGGCTTAAGTTATCTGAAAGTAAGCTCTTAGAATTTTCATGATCAAGGCAGAGCAATCTCTACTGCCAAGCCCTGTGAGCACTGGGAATCCAGCCACAAGTGTAGTCCTCATGGGAAACTTCTGAACCAGCCTACTGTAAATACAGTACCACAGCTAAGGCACCATGAAGGCTGGACTAGATTTTAAATTAAGTGCTTTGCAGCAAAGACAGGAAAATTAAAATAAGCATGTAACCTCAACCTCCCACTCTGACATACAGTTATATATCAGTACAGCAGAATGATTTAGCTAAAGAAAATGCTTGATTATTTATTTTTCACTGCCAAACAGTTTTAAGTCTTATGTTCAATTAAGAGTTAAGACTCGGTCACATACTCTAAAGACCAAATGACATTTTTTTCAACATCTGCCTTCCATTCCATTTTTAAAAAATAAAATAAAATATATGCCTTCATTTTCTCCCAGTCCTACAGCTAAGGCTCTTTCACACTCCCTTCCTTTGGCCAAGTACTTATTAGGGGAAAGATCATCTTTGTCTCATAGAGAGTGTGGAATGGCTACTCAACACATACTTGTTGAATGAAAATATCATCACTACAACAAAGCTACTAACCAGTTAGTTCCTCTAAAAATGGACAAGAAAAGGTCACAGGAATTAGATTAACATTTGCTAACTATATGGACTCTTAGATATAAGAATGTATTCCTATAGAGGATTTTATTTGGAAATGTTTAAGAACAGCATATTTGTCCATCTGCATAGATGGATATGTATGTTTTTGCTACAGGATACGAGTTGAACTCAATAACCTCATCATGCACCTTTTAGCCCCAAATTTCTAAGATCTTGTGACTCAAAAGGCAGTGATAGTTAGGCATCTGGTGACATTTAAAGTAGAAGAGTGTTTCCTCACATAGCCTCTATTTAAATAATCATACTATTTGGCATCCATTTCATACTTCAACCAGTCTAAAGAGCATTGATACCAAGGCAGGGTTTATAAATAAACCTCTGGAAGGAAAAATTGTCTCCAGAGTCTGCCACAGCTGCAAAGTAATTATGAGGATATATGATGGCTAGTTCAGCCCTGCTATATTGCATGTCTGTGTGTTGGCTACTGTCCAAATGCTGGCTAACCTCAACATTAGCTAAGAAGCCTGACTTATGTCTGTTTCTAGAAGAGCTCACTGAAATCTGTAAGATTATTAACAATTGATTTGCTCCAGTAAAGACCAGCAATCACCAGAGTTTCAAGGGGTAATGACTTCTTCTCAAGTCCAGTTAATGTATCTACCTATATTTGTGTTCTTCCTTTCTAAGATTCAGTGTTAAACGGGTCTCTATGACTTGTATTGCCATCACCAAAGATTAATGTCATCAGACTTTGGTCATTAGCAGGCTGTAATATCTCTATTGCTATCTAATGAAGTCCAGAGCATGATAACTACATGATTTGTTGATATGGGCAATGGCAACTGGCTACTGGTAAGCACAGTCAGTTCAGATGTAAGATTGATGGGATAAGGAAAGATCATGGCTAGAGACTCAATTATTTGTCTCAAAAGATCATCACTCCTGAAAAATACTTTTTAAGGCACATTGACTCTTTTGATCTAACACATGGATGGAAATAAAACTGGCTATAGTTAAAGCATTGAGAAATGAAAAGAAATTTGACTATGTCTGGAGGTAAAGAAATGGCTCGACCTTATCAATCTTTCTTGAGATTTAATGGACATTAGATATGTGTGAGCATGGGACTGCTATTGAGCCAACATCTTAAGGAAGAATATGGAAGGGACTGAGTAGTGTTATGACTGGTAAATGTTGTGTTAAAAGGAATAATAGGCTGGAAATTGGCCATGGGTTCCCCAGAGTTCTCAACATTGGGGCCATCCCTGGGTCAACTCCTTACTCCAAGTTATTATTCCTGGATCTGAGTCTTTCATCAGTGGTCCAAGAAGTTTTTAAAAAGCAGCAACACTGGATGGACCAGGACTTTCTCTGTCAGTCAATAATGCATAGCAATGACCTAGAGTGGGTAGGATATTGGGATGGAAAGAATGTTGCCATGGAGAGCCAAGAGACCCAAACTCCAGTGCTTGGTCTAGGAAACTACATGGGATGTTAAATTGGCTGTGCTGTATGAAGTCACAGAATGCTAGAGCTTGAAAGGGATCGGAACAACATCCTCATTTTGTGCACGAAGAGATGGAGGCGTCCTAATGTCCTGTGAGGTAAGTTGAAAAGGTCAAAAGCTTTCTGAGTCCAATTTCAGTACCTGTTTCCCTCTGGCATCCTGCCTCCTACCTTGAGGAAGTCAGTTCACCACATTTCTCATCTATAAAATGAGGGGTTTGGGACCAGATGATATTTAAGACCTAAAATTATATTGCCTTTGTGATACCACCATGAATCATCCCTCACACAAGAATATCCTAAGAAGGCAACTACAAGCTGAAAGAATTAGAAGGAAACTCTGGCATCTCAAGGAAAATGAGGTTTGCCCTAGTAATGAACATGTGGTTAATAGGGATAGACAGCAGATGTGAAGGTCTGCAGATTGCTTACATCTTTAACCAGTACCATAGTGGGGTGCTTCATCTGAATTTCTGAATGACTCAGTAGCATCTAGCACAAAGAAGCAAACAGAAATTACTCAAATATTTGAGTGAATTCCTCTCCTCACTGTTTAACTAGGAAACCCAACCACAGACACAGATGTCTACAGAAGGGATAAGGCTGATCAGGCCACAGATATGGGGCCTTCCCTACAGATCCAGCATTCATCTTTCTCCAGGTCCACATCCCTAACTGCCCTGAATGTGCCATAGGCATGTCACATGTCAAGAACAGAGCTCATTTGAATTTGTCTCCCTAAGTCAACCCTCCCTCCTGATGCCCCAATTTCTGTCAAGGGTACCCTACTTTTCAAACTGCGAATCATCTTCAGGTCTTTTCTCTTTTTCAACCCCTTCATCCAGTCAGTCACAAGTCTTGCCAAGTCTACCTCCACAACATCTCTGAAATCCATCCATTTCTCTCTATGCACACTACAACTCTCCTAATTCAAGCCTTCCTCACTTGTTACCTAGACTGTTTAAGAAGCCTCCTGTTTGGTCTCCCTGATCTAGTCTCTTCATCTTTAATCCACACAGTTACCAAAACTGATAGACTTAAAATGGGGTTCTGCTACTATCATCACCAGACTCAAAAAGTTTCAACTGTTTCCTACCATCTTTATGAGAAATTAGAGTAGGAAACTCCTCTTTTAGGCATTCAAAGACCTTAACAAGAGCACTCCAACTTATGACTCGTCATAGACAACACATTACTCCCCATTGTACGTTCTGCACTCTGGCCAAACTGGTCTGTTTGCTTTTCCTTATATGTGATAATGTATCTCCCAACTCTTCTGTGTCTTTATCTACCCTGCCCTCCAAGTGCAAAATGTTTTTCCTCCAATGTCCTGACTTCTAAGTTCAAAATTTAACTCCAGGAAGATGCATCTCCAAGTTCTTTCTACTTCCCTCAGTGAATTCTTGCCCACTGTTACACACACACACACACACACACACACACACACACACACACTCACAACCTTTACATCTATGTTGCCTTCCCTGCCCCTAGCAGAATCCAATCTTTTTGAGATAAGGGTGGGCTCATTTTTCTAAATCTAAATCCAGTTCCTCACACACAGTGTCCACACAGCAGGTGCTAAATTATCACACTCACCGCTACAGCTTTCTTAAAGGGGAGAGCAGTGCCCTATATCGAGAAGTTTTAACTGAGCCTTTCCCAATCCTATCTCGGACTTTCTCTCCTCTCAGTCTTGGAGCTTACTCAAGCCCCATTCTACATTCTACAGCTAAATGGCTCAGTGGATTAGAGCACCAGGACTGGACTTCAAATCTGGCCTCTGACACTCAGCAGCTGTGTGACCCTGGGCAAGTCACTTACCCCTGTTTGCCTCAGTTTCCTCATCTGTAAAATGAACTGGAGAAGGAAATGGCAAACTCCTCCAGTATCTTTGTCAAGAAAATCCCAGATAGGGTCACAATGAGTCAGACCGACTGAACAACAATTACTTTCCCTTTAAGTCTCATGACAGAGCAATCTAGCTCTTTTCAAAATTAAGTCTGTACTCTCAATGTATTTTCTCTATTGCTACCAGACCACCAGAAAGCTGAAAAGATGTAAGAAATTGGAAACACCTGGTCAAATGTCATACATTTTTCATGTGCGGATTTGATACACTGTTTTATCTACATAACCTTTGTTACCAAGATTCAAAATTATATTTCAGTAGCACTTAAAACTCCATATTTTACTGTTCACAAACCAAGTCAATGACCTAAGATAATCCCTGAAGGAATGAGAGCTTTTTTAGGGGAAAATACATGCCCAATTCCTATGAATTTATTCATGGAACTAAATAATGGGAAATTCTACCAGAAACCTAATATAAAGTGATTTCAAATTGTAAAGCTTACCTCACTGGGGAAAAAAAGAAATTTTATGGTACCATTGACCTAACAGTTGAGAGGACCCTGTGAGAGCATCCAGTTCGATCTCTCATCATTTTGCACACAAGAAAAGTAAGGTTTGGGGATTCTGAGTGACTTATGCAAGGTAACACAGGTCACAACCACCAGAGGCAGGTTTTGAATCCAGATCTCTGACTCCAGACAGGAGCACATATAAATATGTGTATCTCAAAAAAATCATTTTAAATACCTTTGAAAACATGTTCTTGGTTACATTATAAATGAACCATTTCAGAAAAGATGAAAGGTAAGTTTGACAATGGATAATGGCTGCTTCAAGATACTAGAACTTGGAATGATTCCAAGCCCTCTAAGAACCTGAGATAAGCCTTTTAATGCACCATGATGCCAGGAAGAAGGCCAAATGCTGGGTCTAGATTCTGGAGCCAGGAAGCTTTCTTCTGAGTTTAGGGATGGTCTAAAAAAGAAAGATGGTAAAAGAGTGATAGATATTGCTGTGTTATGGGCCATAGAGGGCAGGTCAATGAGGCAGGAAACACAGATTCAGGGCCAGTTTCTAAGACATACTGGAAAGTGGGCCCGGGCAATTCTAATTAATGACAGACAAGTCATTGGTTTGCATGGTGAAAAGATTGAGGGGCAAGAGGGAAGAAGGATGCTCCAAACCAATGAAATAACACATCCAGACCGAACAAAAAAAAATGGGCTTTGAAAATGGCTGTTTTGTGTCAAAAGATTCCATTAGGTCCCTCTGGGAACTACATTATATTTCTAATAACTAATTTTCATTCTAGGTAATCAATGAGGATAGTGCAGATTGCTTCAGTTTAGTTTAAAGGTATCCTCCCATTGGGATTACTCTATGGGGATTACTGTCCCTGGGTCTCCTAACTGGAAAGATCACTAAGTCTTTTTAAATACTCCCCTAATAAATTAATAAACATACACATGCATGTGGATGCATGTGCATATGGAGCATGCGCACATGTGCACACATGCTCGCACACACACACACACACACACACACACACACACACACACACACACTGGAAGTGAAAGCCTAGAGTACAAAATAAACTTTGGGAAGGGTTTTCCAAGCCCATCACCAAAGACTAGCTTGCACAGTTGTGTAACAGGTGATGATGGCATTCTGCAGTCTTTCAATAGTGTCACCCGTACCACATAAATCATGATACATCAGCAATTTACTTAAACAGCTATAGTCAGTCAGAAGTCACCTCTTATGTGATCTACAAGTGTCTCCTTCCTCAATGAATGCCCCATATCCAGCCTCTCACCCTCACCGATCCACCCTCTCCTGAGCCACCACAGTGATATTCCCAAAGATCATTTGTGATGACTTCATTCCCCTGGTCAAGGAGCTCTGCAGACTCTCCAGAGTTTCCAGGAATACATACAAAGTCCTGTTAGCATCGGTCTCCTGCCCAGGCTTGGGACACATTCATTACTCCACTGGTGTTGTCTTCACTCATCAACTTTTATTCACATTTACCATTCCATCTCCCTGACTGACCTTTGCAGAGGCTGGCCACATCCCTAATGAACACATATAGACCTGCCTATCTTCTTCACCTGGTCCCCTTATGTAGACCTAGCTTCCTTTCAAATTCAGACCAGCCACCCTACACTACAGGAGGCCTTTTCCCCTTTCCATCCTTCTTCCCTTCTTCCATTAGTGAGTTCTTCCCACCATTCTAAGGAATGGTTCAGACCAACCATCCACATTCTCCAGGCTTCATCACCATGCCCACCCCTCCATGAGAACAGCTTCCCCTACCTCTGCTTCTCAGATCCCTTTTAGGTATTATCTCAATCCCCAACCCTGCAGCAGCAAGCACCCAGGATGGCCCACTAGCACAGATTCTTAGCTCTACTTTTCTGAAAGGAAAGCAACTTTTAAGGGGTCAAAAACCTTCTTTAATCACATATACCAAAAGCGAAAATACAAGCAGAGAAATAAAGACCAACAGATGGGCTTCCAACTCTCTGAACATAAGCAATATGTACCTCACAGATCAACAGATATCCAACCGTCTGATCATACATACATACATACATACTTATCAGAGAAACACCCTACCAGAGTCTTATCTGGCACAGGAAACTTCTTCCAAAGAGTAAGCCCCAAAGCAAACCTAACCTCAGTGTAACTTTTTAGAGACAGAGGGTATCATAACCCTCCTGATCCAGTGCCTCATTAATTAACAAAAAGTGTGGGCCTTCCTATAAAATGAGCCTCCCCTAATTAAGCTTCTCTGAATGGGCTTCACCTGAAGCCTACTAATGGACTGGGGAAGATCTCTAACTCTCATTACAATCCTATCCCTCTCCTACCTAGTGATCTGTCTCTTTTTAGTTGAGGCATTTGCTGTTCAGTCATGTCTAACCATTCATGATCCCATTTGGGGTTTTCTTGAAAAAGATATTAGAGAAGTTTGCCATTTCCTTCTCCAGCTCACTTCACAGATGAGGAAACTGAAGCAAACAGGGTTAAGTGACTTGGTCAGGGTCACCCAGCTACTAAGTGTCTGAGACTGGATTTAAACTATGAAGATATCTTCCCGATGCCAGGACCTGTGTTCTATCCACTGTACCAAATAATGTCTTTATAAATTAATATAATTTACAACATCAAATAATCAATCTCCTCTCCCTTTCTACTGAGTTCCCTCTTGTAATGTGAATCAATACATGATTTCTACCGTGGACTTTGTATGCCTCTGTCTGCAAAACTCTATTTGTAATGGAGTCAGTTAGACCTTAGAAACTGGTTTGAGAAAGTAGTTGCTAATTAAAGAAACCCGCTGCTCAACAATATGTCTTAGAAATGTTGGTAAACAACCTAAGAAACATCTGCACAAATAAAAGTCTGATTTGAAAAGTGAGTTTTGAAGTAAATGCATGCTATGCTTAGAAGAACCCATGCAAGATGGCCCCTCTGGCCAATTCCACAACATAGAAAAGCTCTTGAAGGTTTGTCAAAGGATTTTACATTCATTTTCATACTAGATCCTCACAATCTATAATGTGAGGAAGGTCCTATAATTACTTTAATTTGACAGATGGGGAAACTGAGGTTGAGGGAGGTTAAATGACTTTGTCTAGGGTCACATAATTAATAAGTATCTGAGGTTGAATTTGAATCCGAGTATTTATAAAGCCATAAGGGAATTCTGCTTTCCTGAAACTAGATATCCACCATTATTAATATAATTCAGACAACACACCTATGTGATCTTTTCCAAAAAAGAGTTTGTTTCCTAGAAAGCAGAAATATCCATTTGGGATTTTGGATGATGATTTTGTGGGTAACAGTCCAAACCGTGTGTGTGTGTGTGTGTGCATGAGAGAAACAAATTGATAATAAGTCCTACATTCATTGAGGATTACAAAATTGATTGGATCCTACCATCATCATTACAGAGACGCAGTTATATCTGTACATGTGGCATGCAGATTTGTTCATGTTCTTTCATAAAGTTTCCATGGTGGAGCTATCTAAAATCCTGGAAGTCTTCTTGTAGCCCTTTTAACCTTTCACATACACACACACACACACACACACTCCTTCCCTCAAGTATCTTATACTGAACTAGGGGAATACAAAATATATGCAGGTAAGTTAATACCAAATACTTTTAACAGCAAATGATTTGAAGAGAAAAAGAAAGAGAGAAAGAGGGAGAAGGAGAGGGAAGAGGAAAGGAAGGAAGAGAGAAAGAATGAATATATTTTGATAATAAGAGTGTTCCCATAGAAGGTCTCAAGGAGCTGATCTTGGAAAGAATGTTAAGTATTCTAAGAGGCAGAGCTAGAGGGCAAAATACATTACAAATATTCAGGACAGCTGGTACAAAGACAAGACTTCTCCACCAAACTCCATGCACATGCTCCACTCTCCCCTTATGCCCAGTCTTTCCCCATTAGAATGTAAACCCCTTGAGGGTAGAGACTATCTTTCTTTTTTCTTGTATTTATATCTTCTGCATTTAGTGTGGTGCCTGGCACATGGTAGGCACTGAACAAACACTTGATGTCTGCATTTGCCCATCTATCATCAAATGGCAAATGAAAGTTAGATGACAAGTTCTGTGATAGGACTAATACTGACTGACATTTCCTTACAACTTGAGTTCAAGCCATCCTTCCTCTTTCTCTCCAGGGCAGATTAGTTTTCCTTAAAATGAGATAAAACTGTCCTCTGGACCAGACTGGCCCAAGTTTTGCATGATAAATAGCTTCTTTCTTCAATTCCCTTACTTCAATTCCCAACATGGGGAAGACCTAGCCCTCTCCTTCAGTAGGTAATTACTTTCCCAGAAAGCAGATACAATTATCTCCCAAGATCTAATTGGCCCTGACTGAAGGCTACACAGTGATGTGTCCATCATATCCCGCTCCAATGACTAGATGCATTCCCATTGAAGACAAGGTGGGGATGGGAAAATGGGGAGAGTGGGAAATCACAAAAGGTAGGTGCTACTGTATCCTTGTTGACCCTCTGTGCTGTACTAGGGCAAAATAAGCCTCCTTCCAAGTCCCCAACACTGAACTGGAACCAGGAGCAGATTGGTGTTAGAGCTGCCCCCAAAAATCCTACATAGAACAGCTAGAGTCAGATGGCAAATGGCTACTAGGAGTCACTCTACTAGTGCTCCCCGAATGCCTAAGGTAAATTTAGCATCATAACCACTACCCTTAAATATATTCCTTTCTTTTTTTCGGAATGCACAATGAACCCATATGAAAGAACTGAAAAATAATCAAAGGCTGGACTGGAATACTGGTGTTTATAGGCACAAATCAAATTCAGAAAGCGAAATCAACACGGCCTTTATTGATCGTAGAAGGCTTTGTGTAAGAGAGCAAATCTATGCCAGGCCTCTAAGGACCACACATAGGGAGAAATATGCACAGTATATGTAGTAGATGATGGGAGATCCATGGACCTAGAGTAGAAGACAATAGATATTTGCTACAAAAGATATATCCCCCATATTTACCAACAAGCAAAAAAGGAGGTAATATAAGTTTGGAAAAGCCTACGTACTTTCATTTCTATTGGGAGACAGCAGGAAATGAGGGCAAGACTCTCGTTCAACATAACCAGAAAATTTAGTCTTTGTCCAAAGAGGCATTGGGAAATCCATGATGCCCCTCCCCCCAGGGTGGCAGATGATTACTTACGATATCAATCCCTAATTTTTGCCACTAGCATATTTTGCATTATTTGGCAGCTTACAAATGAACACAAGATGACAGCATCTGTCCCGTACGTAGGCAGCCATGTGGAACAGAAACGCAATTTCTTACCTGAAAAACATAAACAAATAATACATATTTACATTCATTCCACACAAGCTGATATCTTCTGGAGCAGCTGACAGCACATGGTTAATCAGCTGTTTCTACTTGACAAGAAAACTTGGCAATGGCAGGTGGATGGAGTTGTCTTCATTCAATATGCATTTTTCCCATTTAAGACTACTTTAGATGTAAACGCTCCCATCCAAAGCCTACCTATGATTAATGCACCTAATGCAAATGTGCAAAATCACTGTGCTCAACATTACTCAGAGCTGACAGCAATTAATAACAGTGTAATTAGTCACTTCCAGGGAGCTGCAATCAGAAATCAAAGGGACATGGGGCTCATGATCCAAATTCCACCCACCAACCAAAGGCTGAAAGTTTTTTATTGGTGTTTTTTTTAATCTAGCCCTTGGTAATTATTCTGTCCTCTCTCCCTTCCACCCCCCACCTCTACACTTGAGAAGACATTTACTATCATGGTGTACATTCCCACCTTTCCAGACCCTAGCAAGTCAATGGATCAATTCATTTTTTTTTCTATTCAGGAATAGACTGTTTCACCAATATTTGTGTTCAGTCTCTGACTCTGACCTTCATTCCCAAAGCTATTACATATTACCCTACTTCACCCACTTAATAGTCTAGACCCAGGCAATCTACTGAATGTCCCTTATGTATGATATGCCATTTCTCGTGTCCCCAGTGCCTTGGATGTGGTCTCTCCTCACCTCTGCCTCTCCTTTCCTCCTGCTCCTTCCTTCCATCCTTCTTTTTTTCCCTGCCTTCTTTTCTCTTTCTTCTACTCTCTTCTTCCTTCCTTCCTTCCCTTCTTTATTTTGGATGGGTTTAGTGGAGTGGAGGAGAAGGTAGTTGGACATCAAGAAATTATCATGGTGCAGAAAACAAAAGGTACTAGTAAAACTAATAAAACACAGGCAATCTCACACACATACACAATTAATTCTATGTTCAAATGGCTCTAAGTAGAAAGGAACTTACAAAGTGAGTGACAGACCATGGGAGGCAGAGATGCAATGGACTTTAGAGATGATGTAATCTAACCACCTCCTTTTCAGAGGAGTAAATGGACCCAGAGCAGTTAAACACTTAGCCAGGGTCACCTAGACAGTAAGTACACAGCAGAGCTTGGATCCAAAACCAGGTCTTCTGAGTCCAAGTTCCCACCTACCTTCAATTCAATTTGAGAAGCATCTACTACACCAAGTACTCTGGTATGAGATGCCAGCAATATAACTTTTGAAATGCGATTAATTACTTGTAACAAATTTGATGATAGTAGGGGAAAAAAAATTGTAAGAAACAATGAGTCAGGCCAGCTAGTCGTCCTGTAAAGGCCAGAATGTTTCCCCAATTGCTATCACTTCAACAGAGTAAAAGGTTTTCAGATTATGAGAAATTTAGCCAAATTCCTACATTCTTCCACATACAATACTTATGTCATTTGGGTCTTCATCACTTAAAAGAACTGAAAATTTTTCAGACATATTTTATGGTTAAGGGTTGGTATCATTCAGATGGAATAAATAGAGAAAGAAATGGTGGGTGAGGGGGGTGAGGAGGCACTGGGGATGGATGTGGCATTCAGTATTAATTACTGCAAATTCTATTTCATTCTAACATTTTCCACCACGAACAAGACAATGGACACTCATTTCTTCTATTCTTTCAGAAGGTAGGTTTGAGATTATAAGTGATTCCATAAATTAATAAAGTTGTCAGAAATGGAGCATAGTTCATTAAAGCGTATTATTGTTCAATAGTTTTTCAGTCACATCTGAGTTTCTGGGACCATTTTGGGGGTTTTCTTAGCAAATATAGTGGGGTGGTTTACCATCTCCTTCTCCAGCTAATTTTACAGGTAAGGAACTGAGGCAAAGGCAGTCAAATGACTTGCCCAGGGTCACACTAGTAAGTGTCCAAGGTCATAAAGAGAAGTCTTCCTGACTCCAGGCCGGGCACTCTACCCAACGGGCCACTTAGAGGAAGGAAAATGAACTCCACAGGAAGAAAAGGTACTATTTCTTAGTACGTAACATTTCTTAATTTTTAAACATAACAGAAAAAATCCAGAGGTCTCAGTGACAGTTAAGGGAACTATAAGATTAAAATGTAACTATAAATTTGAAATGCTGAAGTAACAAAACTTTGTAATTAGGAGTAACAAATATTGATATCATGAGATGATTGTTCCATGATACATCATTTAGTCCTTTTCCAGTCATGGTCTCTATCTACAGAGAGCTTTGGTGAAACATAGAACACTTCAACTGGGAGCAACAAACAGGAAAACAGATGGGAAACTAGAAGAATATGTGTGTGTATGTGTGTGTGTGATATAGATATAGACTGTGTTTGTCCTTCATTGACAAAAAAAGACCATGCTATCAGAGGAATGATGACATGACTTGACCTTAACTTTGTGTAGCATGACGAAGGGTGGTTCAAGGTCACCAGCCTCACTTCTCCTCCAGAGCAATCTCAGTGACCAGATATTCATCAGGATGACTGGAGATGACCCAGGGTGCCCTGAAAGACCTTGGGTCCTTTAGGGCAAAATCTTTGCAGGTACTCGCTTAGGGTGAGGTAACGCCCACTCATTGAATAGGCCTGTTTAAGAATATTATATATGTTTTACACACACACACACACACACACACACACACACACTGATCAGGTAAGGAAGAAAGTCCATGGAAATGAAAGTATCCTAATGGAGACTAGCCAATACTTTACGCGTTGAAATCCATTTATTTACATGTAAATAGTTAAGCATCAAGGTTACTTGGTTGTCTGAAAGTTTAATAATACTTAGAATAAAGCATTTTAAAATGATAGGAAGCTGGAATTATGCAGGGGGGGAATGGAAATCAGATCAAGAGAAGAGAAGGGAGGAATTGATAATGGCTTTTCAAGTGGAGATTTTAACAAATATGAGATATTCAGTATAAAGAACACCCAGGCAGATGAAGGGGACCAGCTGCTATCAGCCATTATAAAAAATAAATCAGAGGACAAGGAGTTAGGGATCTTTACAAGGGAAAAATTGCCAACCATTGGGTTTGATAAACATGGGAAGAAGGTGGCCAGGTAGAACAGAGTGGCGATGACCCCATCAGTATCCTGTCCAAAGACTCTCTTAGGTTACGTTACATGACCCATAAAAGGCAGTATGGCATAACGCACAGGCTGGAAATCAGGAAAACTTGTGTCCAAATCTTTCCTCTGACACTATGGTGTGTGACTGGACAAGTCACTGGACATCCTCAGACAACTGAGTCCATAAGATGGATCTAGTGAGTCATAGATTAATTGTATCCCCAATCCTGGAAGGAGTTTCTATCCCAGGAGATCCCTACATTGGCAAAATCGCAGATCTTTTCTGTATTCACCTATATGATTAATAGCAGTAGCAACCAAAAGACATTGTCTTACAGAGTAGAAAGACTGGCTAGGGAAAAAGGAGACTAGAAGAGAAGATTAACTGGAATTTGTATACATGTTAAGGCAGGATTTGAACTCAGGTCTTCCCCTTTGTAAGTCCATCATTCAGCCTTGGGGCAGCTAGGTGGTACAGTGGATAGAGCAGGAGTCAGGAAGATCTGAGTTCAAATGTCACCTCAGACACTTGACACTCACTAGCTGTGTGACCTTGGGTTAAGTCACTTAACCCCAATTGCCTCATCCTGGGTCATCTCCAGTTATCCTGATGAATATCTGGTCCCTGGATTCAGATGCCTCTGGAGGAGAAGTGAGGCTGGTGAGCTGCACAGCCCTCCCTCACTCAAACAAAGTCAAGTGAAAGTCATGTCATCATTTCTCTGATGGTATGGTCTTCTTCAGCAACGAAAGACAAACACACACTGTTATTTACCCCATGAGATATGCTGGAGCTGGGCTCTCAGCGATCCTACTGTTTAATTTTCAGTGAGAGTATTTACACCTTTGCAGTATTGTTCTGTTGATTTCTGGACTTTAAAAAGTGATGGAAAAAACATGGTAATACTTAATTGCAAGAGTTTTGGTTTCTGTGTGTGTGCTGGCTTGTGCATTTGGAGTGAGGCGTGAGTGGAGAGGAGAGAAAATAAACACTGATTTAAAAAAAATATGATGGGTCCCTTTTTCCCCTACAGATCTGATGGTTAAACATTTACCAATACACTCATGCTACTAGGCCATTGTATTAGTTATTATTTTGTTAAAAAGAAGTCTTAAATGTCACAAAAATATAGTTTCTATTTTTAACGTATACTTTATTTTCTTGAAATATTTTTGTTTATGGTGGTTCAGTTTATTTTCTTTTCTAAAATCACTGTAAATACCTTCCATTTGGACTGGTCATTTAGACTCCTAACTATGGGACAGAAACAAGGCAGAATCTCTCTTGAAGGCTTTGCTGGCCTCACTCAACTCCAGAGATTCTCTCTATAACACTGCAGAGTCGGACTGGAAAGCTCTGGCTAAGTAGTGACTCCGAACCAGGTTCTCAAGAGTGAAACAAAGCTGTTCCGCTCCCTGCTGGGCTGCTGGTGAATTAACACAGAAGCCTTTTCTAGTGGAGAACCAAGCTGAGGGGTTGGCAGCCAGTCCACTTCCCTCCAAGGGGAAGCTGTGCATTGCCCTCTGTCTTCTCTGATATATATGCTCCTTTCCAACTGATGATGGCTCGGCCACCCCGACCTCTGTGGGAATGGGCACAACTTGGCATCATCCTGACAAGACACTCTTTAAACTGCTTCCTAGGAAGGAGCATTGCATCTCTTTCCAAAAGGAAAAAGAAAAACCCTTTCATTTCACTCATGAACTTGAGCAAGATGGCTATTTGACAAAAGACAGTGGCAGTTGTCACTGAGGAGCGAGGGATGTTACAGTCACGCCTGAGACTACTGAACACAGGCTATACATCAAAAGGACTTTTGCTTGAGCCACAATAATCATTTTAGAATCTGAAAAATTCAGCTATTCAAGTTTATTTGATCATTTTACAGGAGGAGGACTGAAGCTAAACAATGAATTCCAAATGGAAGTCTAACAAAAATGATTTTTTTCAACAATCATATCAACTTACTGAGATCAAATGACTGTATTCTTGGTAAAACAGAATCAAGTCATTGAAAGACAATAAAAAGAGAGGGTCTATTCTCTCCCCTCCTGGTCACAATTCAAATCATACCTACTAGATATATTTAAAGAGACAAGCAGGGGTGTGACCTAATAAAGTGGTGAAATTGGAATAATGAAGATTATGGACATAGACACCATCTCAGACCGTAATTAACTGTGTAGTGCTCATCAATCTCTCTTAGCCTCAGTTTCCTTGTGTGCAAAGGGAGCATGAAAATCACACCTAGTGCAGAGTGGTTATGTGACTGCAATGAAGGAGTTTCTATAAAGCCATGCCAGAAAGTGCTACATAAATGTCAGGTATTATTAATAGTACAGTGGGAAAAACCTGGGTTCAAATGCTATCTTTAAGCTTACCTATGTCATCTTGGGTAAGTTGAAACTTTTCTGGGCTTTTGTCTCTTCATTTGCAAAATAAGGGAGTTGTCCTATGGTCTCTAAGGACATTTCCAAATCTAGCTCTATAATGGCAATGCTGTTGTCCGAGTTAGATATCCTCCATCTGTGATTTCATTTACATAGGGAAATTTCAATGAAGAAACTTCCACCAATGTGGATCAGTAACTCTTCTGCAACTCATGGTCTAGAACCCTGAGAAGTTAAGTGACCTACCCAGGTTAAGTGACCATACAAGCAGTGTATGTCATGGATGGGACTTGAATCCAGATCTTTATAACAAAAAGGTACTATCTTGACCCACTATGTCTCATGGGCTTTCAAATTATCATTATAAATTAGATGATGGCTCAACACAAATCCTCTTTCTCAACATTTTAAGACAGAAAAGTCAAATGGTGTAGTGTAGTGGAAAAAGACCTGGGTTATAATTCTGACCCTTCTAGTGACCAGCCGTGTGACTTTGGGCAAGCTATTTCATCTGTCTAGTCTTGGGTCCCTTGTCTATAAAATTAGAGAGTTGAAAAAGTGGATGTCTAAGATCTCTTCCAGATGTAAAACTAATTATCCTAAAGCTATAATTACAAAATTGAAGGATGGAAGAAAAAACATTTACTAAGCATTTACTATGTGTCCAAAAAAAAAAAAAAAAGAGCAGGGTAGCTAGGTGATGTAACGGATAAAGTGCAGGGCCCAGAGTCAGGGAAGACCCAAGTTCAAATCCAACCTCAGATATGTACTATCTGTGTGACTCTGGGCAAGTCACTTAATCCTGATTGCTTCAGTTTCCTCATCTATAAAAGGAGGTGGAGAAGGACATGGTAAAACACTTCAGTATCTTTTGCCAAGAAAATCCCAAATGATATCACAGTCAGACATGACTGAAAATGATCCAACAATAAATGTGTCAAAAACTCTGCTAAGAGATGGAAATGAAAATAAAAAAATCAAAACCAGTTCTGCTTTTAAGAGACATATGTTCTAATAAGGGGAAATGATACATAAAAGAAAGTGATGGTTGGGTGCACTTTAGAGCATGTTCCTGGGATGGTGAATGGGGTCATGATGAATAAGAATGACGCACTTATTCCAAGAGCAACTGTAGAGTTGATTTATCATTGAGGGATACAATCTACAAACCCCCACAAAGACTCAATCAAGCAGGCATTTTGGAAAATGATATGACAATGGCACATTAAAAATTAATTCTCCTTACCACTCTAGTGAGAGTTGCAAAGGGAAAAAAAAAGAATCATTAGTGACTAGATGAAAAAAACTATTTAAAATATCCATCAAGGCTTTATTAATATTCAGAATTTTACTCAAACACATTCCCCCAACTTCACGATCATTTAACTGTTTTGTTCCTAAGATTTTGCCCACATCATTTTTCAAGTGTGGAAAAGTGATTTCAGAACCTTCAGAAAGATAGTGGTTTATGAGATGTACTCTCAACAGGGCACCATCATTTGTGGGGCATGGCATCCAATCAGGACTTTTTTGTTTTTGTTTTTAAGAGACTGTCATAACTAAAGATTTTCTTTTGTCACTTTTTCCAAGGAAGCATCCAGGTTATGTTACTGTAAATGGCAAAACTAAAGAACAGGCAACATGAAGCCAAGATTAACAGCATGAGAGTGATTTGGACAGAGGTGAGTGCGCCACTATTCCTCCTTCACTTCAGTATATCTCCAGACCCCCTGACTTTTTCTGGGCAGTGTCTGTCCATTTGGGAAGATTCAGGACCTGGCTGGAAGTGTCTTCTCTGCTTCAAATATTTACAAAATAGAAAAGCAGGCACTATGCAACAAGGTGCCTAGACCCCCCACTTTTTGCACTGATTCATGAGACATACAGGCACAGGAGATTGACCATTCAATGTATTCTCTATTAGCCAATTATATCATGGGAAAGGAGGAGGAAAGAGCATCATGAAAGAGCAGAATTGGGAAAATGTCCACCAAGTAGCAGAGGAGGAGTTCTACATAATTATAAAACCTCCACTAAAGTGCTAAATATTATTTGTTTCAGCCAAAAAAGCAGGGGTAGTGAAAAAATAGGAAACAACTTTAGAAAAAAGAAAAAAAGAAGCCCCAATATAATAAATAAATTCTGTAAGATAAAAGAAAATTAAAAGAAATCTTCCAAAGGGAAGAATGAAACTGTAACAATTAAATCTCAAAAACAGAGCATAGATGTGTCTGAAAAGCCTGAGAGTTGTACAGAAATGTGACAAAATGATTTAAAGGAAGATATGATAGCTATAAAAATGGAGATTAAATTACTAGAAAACTTGAAGAAAATGAATATGAGAAAGTATAAAAGAGTAAAAAATTCAGTGAGATAATATATATTATATATAAATATATCATAAATATTTTAACATATTTATTTATATGATATATAATGATATATTATATTTATAATATATTATAAACATATTATATTATCTAATAATATATTATAAATATTACATATAATATAGAAAATATGCATTTTTTTCAAGTTTGCCAGATGAAAGTAAAACTAATAATAATTTTTTAAAGGGAAGTATTAGAAGATAAACTCCTACAAACCTAAACTACAGAACTCTGTAAGACAAGAACATAATTACTGGCCTTCCAGGAAAAAAAAATACAAAGAATATAAATAGCATATTTCCTGAAATGAAACAAGAAAATTACCTGAAAGTAATGAAAAGAGTAATTGATGATATATTGTTGACAGAGAGGATCTCTGAATTTAAATGTGCAAGATAACTTAATGAGAAAAAGAAATGAAAGAAAAGACTAGAATAATATATAACCAAGAACTGCTGAATAAATTAGCCTGGAGCCAAAGATTAACTCTCCTGCAAAAGTGAACAAACCATGGTGATTCCTCAAATAAATCAGAAACCTTTCTTAATATTTTTCACATGCCCCACAGCTATTTCTGTGGTCCCAATAGTATAAAATTCTGGCAAAAGCCTCCATATAGAGAATTAAATAAATCAAAGCAGATATGTAACTAATATATTCCAAAGTAAATCTGAATATGGGCTCATTTGTGAGCAAAAAGAAAATTACTGTGCATTTTAAAAAAAATTAATTACCACAAAAATGTGAGTTATTAGTCCCTGAGTATTTTTCAATTATTAGGTGCTCCTAGCACAATAGGCTTAAATTCCTATACTCACTGGCCTCTTTAAGTCATCAATAACCAATAAACAAAGACTTGAGGGTAAAAAAGGGGGGAAAAAACCTTATCTGATAAAAGAACTCTGCTTTGAATTTGTCTGTCAATTTAATTGTTATTGAATACATGCTACTTTATTTAGTTGAGAAGATTGAATTTTTTGTATATTGCATTTCCTTAAAGACGAAACACACTTTTAAGTGAACTAATTGCTTAGCTTCATATGAATAGAAAGCATTTAAGACACTTTTAGTTTGGACCTAATCTATCTTTCTAAACTTATTACACATTACTGGCCTTCATACACTTTACTTACTGTCCCTGTAAATGACATTCCATCTCTTACAGCCTATGCATTGGCTCTCCACCCTCTTCTATTCCTTCACCTTCCCCCACGTGTGGTTTATTTCTTCTCCTCCACCTCCGAGAAGCCCTACTTTCCTTCAAGGTTCAATTCCAGGTCCACCTTCTGTATATGCCCTCCCTTGATTACCTGTTATCCTTCAAAAACTTCTTTTTCATATGTATTTTGTATTGCCCAATCAAAAGATCATGGTACTAGTGTCTGAAGGGACTTCAGAGGCTTCCAAGTCCAACCCCCTCATTTTATGATGTCTCTAAAGTCCAAGGAGATCAAATAATTTCCCCCAATTCCACTGTATTTGACTGACTTGTGTACATGCTATTTCCATACCAACAAGACACGATAATTGAGAGCCAGACTAATCCTGCTTTTTGTATTGTTACACACACACACACACACACACACACACACACTCCCCCTTTTATCTAGCATGCTGCCTAGAACTGAGGGGCCACATCATATATATCTGTTGGACTGAATGGGTTCAAACCTGCCCTACTTTGCCCAAGAAGACCTTATCTCCCAGATCCACCATGCCCTGGTACAGTGTCATCCCTAAATAGCCCACAAAACTTATCTGTGGAACAGCCAATTTGAGAGCTTCCGATCCCTGATATGAAGCCACCTTGCTCTCTACACACATTAGACCCTTAACCACATGATGCCCTAGTAATTTATTAAGTTGGTTTTGGCGGATGGGGGCAGGATAACACTGCTGCCTTCAAGAGTCTATTGAACCTCAAGAGAAAATAAATCTCCTGGTCCTATTTGAGTCTCCTCAGGAAAGCACAGAAAGTACTGCTTTGGAAGAAAATAATTGAAACAGTGTCCTTCCCACACAAGTCTCAGGGGAGAACATTTATTTCAAGGGGGGGAGGCAGAAGCTATGGTAGAGAAAAATCATTAATTCTTCTGAAGTTACTTAATCGTTAGTGATTTCACTCTATCTAAAATTACTTTTTTTCGTTCCCCTTTTGATCCCATTAGAGATAATTTTTAACTGGTAGAAAAGAATAAGTAAAAATACACTTAGTATGGAATTCTTTGCTACAGCGTTGTCCACTCTTCTGTTCCCCCAGTTTTATTGTATGAACTATCCTTACTTAGCTATGTTATTGTAACATTCACAGGGGGAACACTGGGGAAAAGAAAGCCCCACCTAGTTCTATGATTTCACTGGTCTAGGACAGAGTGTCAATGAAAGGTCAAAGGCCACATGGTCTGCAACTCTTCTGAATATAGGCTGAACCAGATTAAATTATTAAATAATTTACCAAATTTAACAAAAAAGTCAATTAATTGATAAAATTGTGGTTGGGAAACAGTTAACAAAATAAATAACAATATAATGAATGTAGATATTACTTTTTAAAACTAAATCAATATGCGGCCCACAAGTATCCTTACGTATGAAATAGTAGCCCTGTTTCCATCTGACCTTGGCACAACTGGTCTAGGGAGCTCCCTGGGGAGGAAACTGTCTACCATGTAGATTAGTACTTTCAACATATAGTCTTAGAGAGACACCAAAAGCATTGAAAAGCTAAGTAAATTGTCTGGGGTCACTATGCCAGGATGGCAGGATGTCAGAGGCAGAATTAGAGCCCACGTATTCCTGACTTTGGGGCCAATTCTCTATCCACTGGAGATCTTGGGACAGACAAGGAATAAAAAAAGTACATTATAAAACTATATCTAGATTTCTTGCTTATCCACTTTGGCGGACAGTACCCCCTCCATTAACTCAAATCATAACATAGGAAATATAGAGCTAGGAAGGCCCTTAGCAGTTATTGAGTCCAATCCCCTAATTTGACAAATCAGGAAACTATAGCCCAGAGAGGCCACAAAAGTAGGAGCACAGCCAGAATTGGAATCCAAGTCTAAGAATTTCCATTCTAGTGTTCTCCCCATTATATACTCTCTGTAACATAAGCATCAACCAAAGGGGCATTTTGTAAGACCTTTTTGGGAACCTAGTGGGAAAAAACACCACTCCTCCTAATGGATCTTTTACAAAGACTTTACAGGATCAGTGAAAGGTAGCATGGGGTTATAAGTATTCTCAATTCCAGAGCCTACTACCAACACTGTAGCCTTGTCATCTTGTCACCTCAACTTCCTAAGGTGGACTTTGAAAAAACAAGTTCCAAAACTGTTTTTCTCATTTGCAAAAATCTCTTCAATGGTTTGTCACTTTCAAGTATTGATGAAAAAAAAAATTACCTCATACAGCAAACAACAGACATCATGCCACTGTAGAAATAAGCACCTGCTCTGGAGTCAGTGAAGCTGGGTTCAAATTCTGCTTCTAAAGTTTAATAGCTATGTGACTGTGGGCAAGTTACTTAACCTCAGCCAGTGTCCCAAGTGTGTATAAAAAAAAGGAGAGGGTTGGGCAAGACAGCTCCTGAATTCTCTTCCCACTCTAAAATCAAGATCCTATGACCAATGGAAAATATTTGAATCACTAAGAAAAAAACCACAAATTTTATTTTTAAGGAATGCCTCTTTCTGATGTGATGACCAACATAAAATTGTTTCTATATTTTGATAAGTAACAGAAATTGAACTGTTATTTGAATATGATCTGTTATTAATATCAAAACATGCAATCATCACTGCCATTCACATCAATAACAAATATTTACCAAACATTTATGTTCAGGGCATTGACAGTCTACTGTGTGATATTTCATAACTATCCATATGGGGTCCGAAAATTTTAGTGCAGTTTTAAACATTAATAGTCTAAAAGGAAAGAAGTAGCATGAATTGGAGTGAATTTAGGAAGACGTAGGTTTGGTTCCAGGGTCTGAGACCTTGGGCACATTCCTCAACTTGCATCTTAGGAAACTCTCCGACGCTACCCATTCCAATCCAGTTGCCATCTGCTTCCCACACCTACAGAATCACTGGTCGTTGACACATTAATGTCTCTCTAACAAAAAAAAGAATGAGAAAATAAAACAATCACCATGAAATAAGTGACCAGAAGCATCTGGAGCAAAAGTAAGTGTCACGAGTGAAAAGGGATGAAACAGAGTTGGGGTTCTCTGGAGGAGAAAGTCGACCAAAGTGAGGTCTTGCACTTCGCTTGATTTTCTTCACCAACCTCAGGGCTTCAAAAGCATTCTTTTTCTAAAGGTCATGATTTCAATCTCAGCAGGAAATGGCACTGTTCAAACAAGTATGTGGCAGCTGATGTGACAAAAGGCTGGCCATGACTGCATTTCCTTTTTGGGGGAAAAGAAAAAGATGTTGAACTAGTGAAAAATGTGATGAAAAAGCAGTCAGGGCCAGCAGTACAGGACACAAACCTAGAAGGTGAAATTAACAAACATTTATTGCGTTCCTATTATGTGCTAAACATAGAAAATGCAAAGACCAATAGAAAAAGGTCCCTCACCTCAAGAAGTTTTCATTCCACTGAAACTACCCCACCCCACAAATCCCCAAGAGAAACATGATCTACCAGCCCTGGAATTTTTGTGTTAGATACTTTTCTTCATAGGAAGTAGTCTTTTATTTAGTACATGACTTCAATGGACTGCAAAATTTAAAATCATAAATAGATTAACATCTACAAGGTACTTAGGATTCCATATAGTCCAATGCCTTCATTGTGCAGATGAAAAAACTGAGTCCAAAAATTTGTGTAAGGTCACACACACCTTGCCAAAGGTGGGATCTGAACCCAGGTTGTCTGACTTTACATCTAGTGCTCAATGTGTCCCACGCTCTCCCTTAATAACAATTTCTTCATTATCCACTGCAGAGATACTTTTTATTCAATTTCAGATACTTTTGCCCTGTATCCTTAAGTCAGCCTGAAGAGAGAGTCAAGGGTTATACATTCATGGAGAGCAGCATCAGGGCCAAAGGCTCCATCATTTCAGCGTGAAAATAAAGAAGGTTGATCAAAGGAGTTTTTTGATGAACTCAATGAGATTAAACATCAGGAAGCCACTATTAGGACTGTTGCCCATGGAAGATGTGTGCATGTCCCATAGTGTACTCTAAAGCAGTGGGGCCAAGTTCAAAGAGAAATGGGAGGCGCTAAACCATTCAGAAGATCCAGGGAGTACATATTAAGTTAGAAAAACAAATGTTAACATTATCAATGTTTTCTTATGTTTTTACTTATTCTGTGAAATTTTTAATCTGGTTTTGAACTGCCCTAGGAACTGTCAAGCCAAATGAAGATGGTGTGTTTAATGCCTCTGCCCTAAAGGACAAGTTTTACTTAAGAACAGTCACAGACACTCCAGGATTGCCTGACTCAAATGCCATTAAAGGGACCCATCTATTTTGAGAAAGGAGGAAGAGGAGGAGGAGGAGGAGGAAGCCTACAGTCAGACTCCTTTTGCCTTTTTCCCCTCTTTCTTCCTTTCAAAGAGATCCTAGGAGCTAAGAGCTGAATTTGGAGAGAATGGAGAAATAAGAACTCTCAACAGCCGCCATGGGACAGTTCGTTTACCCCCATGTCCCCAAAGGGGAACTCCTTGATACTGTTATTAAAAAAGTAACCTATGACTACCCCCCAAAAAGCCATAAAACTGCACATACTCTTTGATCCAACAATAACACTATGAGGTCTGTATTCCAAAGGCATCAAAGAAATGAGAAAAGGATATACTTATGCAAAAATATATAGCAGTTCTTTCCATGGTGGTAAAGAATTGAAAATCAAAAGGATGTCCATCAACTGGGGAAGCCATGGTATATGAAGTTAATGCAATGCTATGGTGATATAAGAAATAATGAGCAGGATGGTTTTAGAAAAACCTGGAAAGGCTTAGACGAACTCAAGCAGAGTGAGGTGAACAGAATCTGGTGAACAGTGTATATTGGAAAGATGATCAACTGTAAAAGACTTAGCTATTCTGATCAAGATGATGATCCAGGACAATCCCAAAGGACCCAAGATAAAAAATGCTCCACCCTCCAGAGAGCGAACTGATGAATCTGAACACAGACTGAAGCATACTTTTTTAACTTTATTTGCTTGTTTTACTTTTGTCCATTTTTTTCTTTTACAACATAACTAATATGGAAATATGCTTTGCATGACTTCACATAAATAACTGAAATAAAATCTCTTGCCCTTAAGAGAGGGAGAGAATTTGAAATTTAAAATTTTTTTAAATGAGTGTTTTAAAAAAGTTTGCATGTAATTAGGAAATATTTAATGAAATAGATAAAAAATATTTTTTTAAAAAAAGAAGTAACCTATAGAATATTTAAACTATTAGCTACTATTGAGTATTCTGCCCTAATAGCCCAAGTCTGAGAATGAAGCACTGCATGGAAGGGTTGAGTAAGGTTGGGGAGTTAGAGCTATAAATCACTGCCTTGGAGAAAAGGTAAATGGCCAAGGAAAATGTGCTCACCCCCATGGCCCCAGAGGAGATGTCCTTGATAATGTCATTAGATAATATCATTAATGCAAGTAAAGGGGAAAATCTAGGAAATGGAGAAACAAAATTTTTTTTTTTTGCAGTTTCCTGTGCAATCATCTTTTTTCATTATACCATGTTACGGAAATGCTTATTTAATTCCATAAATTAAACAAAAAATAAAAGAGAAAGAAGTAACCTATGGAAACTTGGAACTATCATCTCCTCTTGAGATTTTCACCCTTACAGCTTGAGTCAGAGAATAAACCACTGGACTCAAAAGTTGGATGGGCTTGGTAAGGGAGGAATAAAAAAAGATTAGTCTGAAACCAAGTATTCAGCATTATTTTTACAACAACTCAACTTCATAGACCCTCCAGGCTAGCCAACAGCAAATATGATCAAAATGGTTGGGGAGGAAATTTTAAAAAGAGAAGGACCTTTCACAGGAGGAGGAAGGAAAAGAACAGCTTGGTAGGGACATTATTAGATTTAAAAAAAAAAAAAAAAAAAGACGACCATGGCTATTTCTGACAGTTACAAAGCCTACGCTGTGCAATAGAGCCACTTCAGAATCCCCAAAACCTAGAGATTTTTCCTCTAGTCCAACCATTTCCTATGCCAATTACTTAAAGTTTCATTTCCAACCTCACAAAATGCTTTTAAGTTAGCATCCTTTCTGAGAAAAACTAGAATGGTTAAGAAGGGGGAAAGAGGAATTTCTTACATGCCACAAAAAGAAAATACAGTCTTGCAAAAGAGGTCTTTATTCCATCAGCCAGCCTGCTCCTTGTTAACTGGACAAGAATGAATCTGGAATGTACAAGTGAAAAGTAATCAAGGAAAACAGATGCCTGGGACAGCAGCTGATGATATGGATGTTTTCTCTACTCGGTACCACTTGGTAGGGTGTGTGATCTCTGTCATCGCCCCATCTCCTTCAATGCTTTACTAATCTCCCAAGTACTTGTAAAAACAAGTCAGGTGTGCAGCAGGAGCTGTAAGAAATGAGTAATGGACTGGACTGACGGGATAGAAAACCACATTTTTCATCTTATTTTTAAAGAGTCCAGAGCTGTCGCACAAAAGGTGTTTTGCCTAGCCCTTCTGGCCTAATTCCTCATGAAATTACATAGGATGAGAGAGTTGGACTGGCAGAAGGGGTTAGGAAGTGAAAAGATTAAGAGTTTTTTTCTTTTTTTCTTAAACACCAACTTATAGATTGTTCAAATCTCCATTTGATATTTACATTTATTTATTTTGACATTTACATTTCAATGAGTGAAAGTCACTTGAACAGGTAGTATCTATGAAAGCACCTTGAGGTTTGCTAAGCTCTTTACAAATATCTCATTTTATCCTCACAACAACCCTGAGGAAGTTCTATAATCATCCCCATTTTACAGATGAGGAAACTAAGGCAAACAAAACTTAACTGACTTGCACAGGGTCACATATCTAGTATGTTTATGGGGTCACATGGGAATTCAGGTTTTCCTGACTCCCCAATCAGAGCTCCATGCACTGAACCACTCAGCTTCCTTCAAAAGTCCCAATTCCCTCTAGGCAAGGAAACCATGAACAGTTGAAATAGCTCTTCCTTAAACAAGGATCAGGAGTGAATCTCAGTAGGCGGCTTCTATCAGTAAACTTCCCGGAAGGGCAACACTTACCTCTTACCTAATTTGAAATTCAGAATAGCCCTTGGAGACTGCTAAAGTCTAAGGACCCCATCTAGCAAAGAGTGACCTCTGCCGAACTCATTCACTTTCTGGAAACTAACCTTAGTCAAGAATCTCATTGTGGACCCACGTGGGCAATAGCAGAAGCCAGAAAGCTCCAGGAAAAAAAGCAAGGCATGTCATCAAGTTAAAGGCAAAATTCTCACAGGGATGTCATCATTTTGGCACAACTCCATGTATTTTTCCCTTTGGGTTCAGCCAAATGAACTCTAAAATAAAGAATGTGGAGGATCTCATTTCGAGACTGGCTTTGAAAAATCTGGGATGGCTCCAGTTGTAGCTGGTCAACATTTGAAAAATATGGCACCTTCCTTTACATTCACTGTGGCTGTGCTATCTCTCTATAATCAACACACTTTCAGTACATGTCCATAATGAAATATGTCAGCCAAAATCTCTCAAGGTCTAATAACTAGAGAACCACATGGGAGGGAGGCCAAGACTGTATGCAAGGTTTCAGAGGGACATTTTTCTCTCTGTGCTATGGATGTCCTTTACCATTGTGTCTCCTTCATTAAAATGAAGGAACCATCATTAGAGCAGAAAAGAATTTAGTTACAGGCTATCAAACCCAGCCCCCTCAATTTATAAATGAAGAATGTGAAAAGTGAAATGAGCTGTCTAAGGTCCTAAAGCTAGTCACTTACAGAGTGGGTATCAGAAGTTAGTTCTGATAGCTCCAGACCCTGCAATCTTTCCATCACCCAATGCTGAACTGACTGTTCCATTGAATTTTAAAACGACCTGGGCTGGGCTAGATCAGACAAACCATCATGGATAGACTATGTCACTGAGGTATGGAACCGTGGTGGTGGTCTTTGACAGTCCGGTCATTTTAAGATGGACTCCATGTTCTACAATTCTAAATAATATTAAGCCATTACAGAAAGATCTCTACTTTCGTAGAAGGAATTTGCATAGTAAGAATCCTGGATTTGAATTCCAGTCGCTTCTGTCCTTTACACTCTGTGTATCCTTGTCCAAGACCACCTCCTCTCTCTAAGCCTATTTCCTCCTCTATAAAATGAGGATTAGATGCCTTCTGGGACTCCTTTTGGCTCTAAAGCTAGGGTCTTCAGACACAGAGATACGCACATAGCACTTCCAGATTTCCAAAGGACTTTACATGCATTCTCTCACTTGTTCTTGACAAGAACCCTATGAGGGAGGTATAATAATACTGCCTATTTTGCAGTGAGCAAAAGGAGGCCAGAGATGAGCCCAGAACCACACAGCTAAGGAGCAGAGTCCAGGGTTTCCTGACTGGGAGTCCACCATGCGAGCCATGATAGATTGGGTTACATAATCACAAGTAAGTCATTTAATTTATCTCAGCCCTGACTAGTACCAAAATTCTACACTACAGTGGAATTGTTCATGTGCATTAGTGGAAGGAGTTTCCATGCAGGGAGTTCCTTGCCTGATGAAAGCATAGTTCCAGACTTAGGAAAAAAATCTGATGAAGTCAGCAAACTCAACCCATCCATTGGCTTGTGAATGTGAGTCTCTAGGCTTGGAGGAGTGTTTCCTCTCTAGGCCTATCCATTAGGCAGAAAGAAGGTTCACTACATACTGAGCTTCAAAACACAGGGCAGCTACATCTGATCCATTTACAACTGGCGTTGGGTCTGAGACAGGAAAGGGAACCTGCTCTGATTGAAATCTCATTCACGTGGCTGACAGTTCACTGAGCTCTTCCTGCCCGCTGGCCATTTCTGCGACTTCATTTCTTTCTACTTGTTTAACTGAGCTGAACAGGGAGAGCAAAAATGAACCTCCCATCTTTCTACTTGTTTAATTAGCAGCTATGGATATTTGCCTTCTCCTTTCTAAAATATTTAATGCTAATTAAGCAGTACCTATTTAACACTGCTCCCTCTGCAAAGTGCTTCACAGATTAACTAATTAATCCAGAGAACAGCCCAGTAGATGAGGTGAGAGATACTTTTCTTCCTCTGAGACTGAGAAGATGCTCAGGGTTGGGGCACTCTGTTCAAGGTTGGAGTCAAAGCAGGTAGGAGAATTCTAAAGCAGGTTCCAGCCCTTCTAAGTATTTCTTATTTACTTCCCCAGATACTTGCCAAGGCTCATTTTCTGATGTAAAGATGCAACTCTGGGAGAATCCACTTTTGCCTTTTTAGTAATTTAAACTGTAAAGTCAGAGAACTTTCTAAATGACAATTAATTAAAAAAAAGTTTCTCCTTTAGATATACCTAAGACTTGTCTAGTGTGCCCTCGAGGGTTTAGCTAAGCATAAAATGGTAAATTAGGCTCAATATCAGGAAGAACTCCCTAACAAGCTGTCCAAAAGTAGAACAGGTAACTCCAAGAGGTTTTGGGTTTCCTCTCTTCAGAGACCATCAAGCAGGGCTAATAACCACTTTTCAGGCACCGGGCGATTCCTTTCAAGCCTAGGTGACTCCAAGAACCTCATATTCTTGGCTTTACAATGTTGTTGTTGCTGCATAAACTGTTCTCTTGGTTTTGTGACTCAATTCCCTCTGCATCAGTTCATACAAATCTTCCGAGGCTTCTCTGAAACCAGCCTCTTCATCATTTCTTACAGCATCATAGTTTTCCAAACTGTCCACTGTTACATTCTATCCTTGTGTCATGACTGGCCCATCTCATTTTTCAGCCATACATCTCTTTGAGGTTTTCAGGCTTCTTGCATTCAATTGAGGAAAAGTCATGCAGTAAGTATTTATTAAATATTTATTACATTTCCCCATTACTGTGCTATGAACCAAGGATACAAAGGAAACACAGAAACAGTTCCTAATCCTCAAAGACTTCACATTCTGGTGAGGAACATGATATATAAATATCTGTGTACATGAAAGATACATAAAGAGTGGAAAACAATACATAAATAACTATGTGCATAAATAATAAAGAGAGAAAGGCAGATAACCATAAAGAAAAGGATTGAAGTTCAAGTAATCATAGACCAAAATAACCTTTATAGCTGCATCTATCAAAGAATCTTCTATGTATTATCATATGCATGAGAGACATCTTTTTGGAGGATATCCTTCTTAGTACCATTTGCCTGTCAAATACTTTTTTTTATGGCAAAAATAAAATCCAGTAAGTATAGAGGGATAGTGTGTTCTCAGTACTTTTCCACTGTGTTGGCCTTGATTGCTACTTCTCTCTTTGCCAAGGAATCACATAATCTCAAAGTTGAAAGAGATCTCAGTTACCTCCTCATCCAACACACACACACCTAAAAAAGAACAAAAACTAAGTATCTAGAAAGTGGTCATCCAGTCATCTTACGAGGAGACAGCTCATTCTATTCTGGGATACTTATAATTGTTAGGAAGGCTTTCTTTACACCATGATCTTTTTGGCTAAGATTTATAGACTCTTCTGACCTCCTCCATATAGTGATTCCATCTGAGGAAATGAAGACAGAACATGTCCACTACCAATGGTGTCAAACTCAAATAGAAGAAGTCTGCATATTGACTTTGAAAACTACAAGTCATCATTACCTATGTTGTACTGTATTCATATTTCCCAATTACATTTTAATTTTATTTGGGGGTTTTGTGGGCTTTAGGTTCAACATCTCTTCTCAAAGTCTGTTCTTCTATTTTGCTTTTTTTTGGCCCCAATAATTTGTCATGCTAGAACTACATTAATTTCCCACCATGTTTTCTTCTAATTTTGATTTTTCCTAATTGGTATGTATTTTGGTAATTTTTATGTTTGTTCTAACAAGTCAAGGATCTAACATTTCTAAATGACAGTTACCTGTCAACTACAAGAGGAACAAGAGCTTTAGAATCTCAAAAATGGAAGGCTAGAGATACCTTGATATAATGAATTAGATGGGAAATACGGACAACCAAAGTGAAAAAAAGAACTTTTCCACCATCAATTTGGCAATGTGGCATAGCAGGAATGTTTAGATCAGGATCCAGGAGGGTGGCTTTCTAGTCATACTTTAGCAACTTCTTAGATATTTGTCCTTGGACAAGGCATTTTAAGTTTTCTAGGCATCAGCTTCCTCAATTGCAAATTACAGAGAGTTTAGATGACTGTAAATGATCCCAAAAGAATTTTTCACATCTAAAATTTTCAATTTCATTATACTGCTTAGAATCATGGGAAGAAATTTCTTTAAAAAGTTCATATGTAGCACATTGGCTCCCTTTGAACTGCACAGAATATTAAAAATTATTCTTCCCATATCTGCAAAATTTCCTCCTTTGGAGAATCTCTTGGCAATCCAGTTATCCAATTGCTGTTTTAACTATCTCTTTGGCAACGAGAGAATACATCATCCACTAACATTTCCTGGTACATGAAGTAGAGGTATGTGATAAGGTGAGTGACCTCTGCATAAAAGGAAGGCAGCAATGAAATTAATATAAATGCTAAGAAGAGGCTCTATCAGATTCAAGGAGTGGTAATGAGGCCATTTGCCTTAATCAAGTTTTTATCTTTTTTGCTTTATTTGAACATAAAACAACCTATTGTAATCAAACTGCAGCCAGTTAAAATACTTTCTGGAAAACTAATCACTCCTTCGGGTTTCCATATAATGAATGCAGCAAAGGGATGAAATGACTTTCTTCACATCTATTAAATAATTGACAAAGAAAAAAAGAAAAAGCTTCACTTTTCTCAGACTCTGAAACAATGGAGAAGAACTTAGCATAGAGTTAAAAAAAAAGTGGTACCCATCAGCAATTAGGCTTTGATCCTATAGAAATAGACTTCTCATAGCGACTAATCATTTTCTAGATAAAGCTACAGCTAATTCTATTCCTTAAAGGAACAAATGTCCCCCCTACTCCCCCTCATTCCCGGGGAAACAAGGCAAAGAAAAAGACTGAGGGATGGGTAGTGGAGGAAGAGTCCAATATCTAGTTGACTTTAATCTCCTTGGTCACAAAAGCAAAAACCAGTGTCATCTCATTGTCAGTCCTCTGAGATTTCAGCAAATCACTAATACCTACATTTGTCACAACTCACTTTCCAAAACACAAATGGGAAAAGCACAAGCAACACCTCCCCATCTCCAAGACTATTTTTCACAGAAAAATAAGCTGAAGATAAGTGACATTATTTCTTTTCAGAATGGAAAAGAAGATGATGATGACGATGACAACAAAGCATGGAGAGACTTGTGGAAAGACATGAACCAAGAAAACAATGTATACACAATGGTAACAATCACGGAAATGAAAACTACACGAAAGGATTCAAAAGAGAAAGGTTCCAATAGAGAACAAAGAAGCCTAGCCCCCAAGAACATGCTCTAAAAACATCCTCTTTGCTTCCCCCCACCCCATCTCTAATTCTGTACAGAGGCTTCTATGGGTGTGAAGCAGTGAATATGATGTCAGACATCCATTTGTCAGTTACTTTTGCTAAACTATCTCCCCTTTCTCCTCCCATATTTTTCTGGTTATGAAGACTGCACTCTGGGAAGGGAGGAACAAAGGAATGTATTTGGAAATATTTGAAAATTGAAGTAAAAATAAATAACTGTCCATTAGAAATGCAGAACTATTTACATAAAATGTTCCCCTGAATGATGGAAGCTCTTTGACGATAGGCATCATTTTGCTTTGGCTTTGTATGTTTCATTTCTAGCATAGTGCCATGTTGAACTGGACTGCCCCCCACAGAAGTCTTCATTCTCACTAGAAAACAAATGAAAAATTAAGGAAAAACTTTTCTAATGAACAATTTTTACTCTCTAAGTGTGTACTTGGCACTGCTAATAGAAGTATCTCCAAAGTCATTGTCTCGTCCCTATTCCTTAAAATGAAAAGTTCTATCATATGACTGATTTTTTAGTGCCCATCACATGCTCCATATTTTAGACCAAGTGTCAACGACATCTGGATAATATCAACATGCAAAACTCCACATATAGAGTCATTGATAAAATTTTAACTTGGACACAGAGAACTTCATAGAATTGTTTCTCATACATGAAGCACAAAATCTCAGGGTTGAATAGTAAAAATAATCCAACCTATGAGACACCCAAAAGAATCCCCATTACGGCCTCACGAAATGGTCCTTCAGTCCCGTTTTGAATGAAGTGATCCATGTGACAAAACCATTTATCTGCCAAAGCAGACCAACACACTTTGGGACTCCTTTCAGTGTTATGAAGTTCATATTTTTTTCCTTTTCTAAGGAATATCTAGGATAAGTCTTAAGGATACACATGCATATTCATATATACACAGATGTACACATACATGCAAGTGTGTGGATATATATGAATGTATGTATATACGTTTGTAGAATTATTTTTAGCATCCAATTACATAGAACTGACACTAAAAATAAATATTAAATAAATAAAATTGATGCTAAAATAATTCTACTTTTGGGGACTTCTGGGAAGAAGTCATCTTTTTAAGAAGACTTCTTTAATAGTCAATCTTCTTCCGAACCCAACAGCACACATTTCTCCTAAGGAAGATTTTTGGGTTGTATTTTTAAATATTAATATTTGTTATTGAAATCTTTTGCTTTTATACGAATTTTGTTTTTAGCTACCTTGCTTCCCTCCATCTTCTCCAGAAAAGCAACTTTAGTTTAAAAGAAAAGTTAAAAAAGAAAAGGAAAGAAAGCATTTCATCAAAATAACCAGTGTTTGAAAGGACTCTGAGAGTGAAGACAGCTTCCCACATCCACAGTTCTCCACCTCTGCAAGAAAAGGAGGGACAGGCATCCATGGAAAGGTTTTAAATAAAAGGAGGGAAAGGCCTATTTCTGTGCCCATGAGGAAGTAAATGGCTGGTTTTCCTTCAGACTGCAATGATCCTCTCCTAATTACAGCAGTAATAATAAAGCCCCATTTTTGTGGAAACATATTTTTCAAAGACCTGGTGTTACAATAATGTCATTTGATATTTTTTTAACAATAACCTCATGAATTAGACAAGGCAGCTATTATTGCTATTTGACAGATGAAGAAAAGGAAGTACAGAGAAACAACAGAGTGGTTGGCACATAGTGGGTATGTTAAATAATATTTTGCTGATTGATTGGTCCAAGTAAATATTTTGGTAGTCAAGATGCTCAAAGATGTCCTTATCGGCATTTCTAGCAATTCTACTCCAGCATATACTGGGAAATGTTACTTTTTGGTTACATATAAGATATAGACATGTCGATATAAATATGGACCCTGTCTTCGGTGTTCTTAACCTGAAAAGTAATATTTATTTCCATTTTTCTTTTCAAGATTTCCTTTTCCTCTAGGACTTATATTCTGAACTAGAGGCCACATATTTAAGGATCTGACTTCTGAGGAGCCACTTAAGAGATCCATTAATTACCAACTGTATATTAAGCTCCTTGGAGGTACCAGATCCTATGAGTATCACAAAAGGAGAAATACAGATCCTACTGCCCAAACAATTCCAGTAAAAATAGAAGAAGAAATAAAAAGATGTTCAAGAAAGAATAAATCAATCTAACAATAAAGTTTGACCCCAAAATAAGGGAAAAATAATTTTTCATGCTGAACCATAATGTTATGGTTCTATTATATAGCTGTTGAAATCCAAAATGATGACTCTCTGACATGACTCCCTATAAGATAAACTTGTATCTGTAAGAAGATAAAACTATCACATCATGTTTAGAAACACTGAGAGACAGGTGCAGTGGTATAATAACCTTGGGGTCAGAAAGATGGGCATTCAAATCATACCTCAGATATCTACCAGCTGCCTGACTAGGGAAAAGTCTCTTAATCCATCAGAGTCTTAGTTTCATCATGGCAAGAGGGTGACATGTCCTGATCATCAATTTCATCATTTCAAATTTTTGATCATTTCAAACTTTTCAGGTCCTAGGTTGCCTGAAGCTATACAAGTCTCAGGATCCCATTTGCCTCTTTTGCCTTAATTATATTGAAGCCACCGACTTTTAATGAATTACCTTTTAAAATTAATTACAGTGATTAGGATCTCTTTTATATTGGATGGTACATTTCCTTCAATGGGAATTACTGGTCAGTCTTTAAGGGATAACAAACAAAAATCACATCTTTCAAAGAATACATCTTAAAAGAAACCCATAAGGGGAAAGAAAATTCCAAGAATAAGAGGATCTTGCTCCAGAAATTAGGGGATATTTTCATTAGCACTAAACAATCAGTGTCCTATAGTCAAACCACACCAGACACTTTTTTATTCAATGTTTTTGATAGTCTTGGACACTCTTATGAAGACAGACTAAGAAAATGATAAAGGACATAAAGAAACTTTCTAATGTGTGTTCTTAAAAAACCATGAATTGTCTAGATAGGAAAATTTCTTAGTAGGATCATGCCAAAGTGAACTGATTGGATTGGACTTGGAGTGAGAAAGTCCTGACTTCAAAAGTTGCTTCAGAGATTTGCAAATCTATGTGAGCCTCCAGTTCATCATCTGTAAAAAGTCTCTTCTTTTATGGTCCTACCGGTAGGTGGCACTACAATGGATAAAGTATTATTTGACATGGAGTTTCAACTCCTATTGCTGAGTTCTAATCTCGCCTCAGACATTTACTGGTTGTGTGACCCCTGGCAAGTCACATAACACTGTTTGCCTCAGTTTCCTCATCTGTAAAATGAGATGGAGAAAGAAATGGCAAACCACTTCAGTATCTTTGCCAAGAAAATCCCAAATGGGATCAGAGAGTCTGACACAACTGAAAGACTGAACCAAAAAAAACCAAACAAACCAGAAAGCATATAAATGGCCATCTAATTCAACTCCCTCATTTTACAGATGAGGATGCTGAGACCCAGAGGGATTCGGCAACTTGCCCAAGGATGTACAGTATATGATCTATACAGAATCAAAGAATCATAGACTCAAAAGTCGGATGTCAGAGGACATAAGAAGGACCTACAGAGCTAAAATGACTTGCCCAGGTAGTAAAGGACAGGAGTAGGATTGAAACCAAGTTCTGATATGAAGTACAACAAACTATACTGTGACTCATAAACTAATGGGAGATTTTTACCAGTTCTCAAAATATGTATTTTTAGTTCCCTTCATAGGACCACAGACATAGAACTGGAAGAAACACCCATGGCCATTTAGTTCAATGTTATCATTTATAGTTCAGTAAACGGAGGCCCAGCTTCAAGTGCCATACCTTAAGTGATTCAGACAGGCAGTCCCAGAGGTAGGATGTCACCCGATTGCCTCTGATTTTGGGAGTTGGTATTCTTTCCACCTTACGATGTTGGCAGGACAGAGACAAAGACAAAAAAAGAATATGTCCCTGCCTTCAGGAAGCATCTATTCTCCTGGTCCTGCCACTGTTACTTCCAGGAGATATAGAATGGAGCCTGGAACAGTCATCCTTGTTATGTGCTATCTAACATAGGATTTCTATTTGGCAGCTGGCCATACCCAAGGCTGAATGGGTTTTTGTTTTCCTGCCCTATGTACATTGAGCAGCCAATGAGTACAATGGGATGATGAAATTACATGAGCATCAGTGTCGACAAAGTGACAGGCCATCACATCAACAACAACAATTTTTCATGGTTTATAAGACTGCTGTGACTCAATAAAATGCATGTACCTTAGTTCAAAAAACAGAAAGTGAGGAAGTTCCTCTGGCACACTCACTGGCCTATGAGTTTGACATCACTTTCATAAAGGCTGAAGTCTCCCACATAATAGGGTGCATCTGGAGCGATTTTTCTGACTTTGACTCAAATGTTTAGTTTTCTTGGCAACCACAGAAGAGCTCTGGGCAGGCATACCATGATGGTAATTAATGCCAGCTTTAGGCCATCAGAAGGAAAGGGGGAAAAAAATTATGACAGCAGCAAAAGCTAGTACCCCTCCATGTAACCACAGCTTTAATGTAAAACATCCATCTAAGCTGCCTCCAGCCAGGAGCAGCTGAAAGACATTTGTGGGATCCATGAACAAAGGGTCATTCAATCTTTCCCATCAAACCCATGCCTGGATTTCAAGTTCTTTTGTTTATATTAAGCTTTTTACCATTTCATTCATACAACAGGCATAGTCCGCCATGCAAGGTACATGTGATTTCAAGGAACAGGGTAACCCGCCTTCACGCCTGTTTCCTTTTCTATCTCCTTAGACACAGAGGCCAGGGAGGGTTGTTTATGATCAGGAAACAAAATTGCTTGGTGCATTAAAAAGAGGGGTAATAAATAAATGTCCAGCTTCCAAAATGATTTTATTTAAGGGTAAAAGAATTATTTTTTAAGAAGACTCTGGCACCAGAGGTTTACAGTGTGAAGAGACTTTACAGGTATTTCAGTCTATCCATTTTATATATGAAGAAATTGAGGTCTGGCAGTCATCAATCTACCTGAAGTCACACAGCCAGTAAGCTGAAGAGTGATGCTTCATTGTTTCATTAAAATGTAGAGGCCAGGTTTAGAATAAACTGCAATCAAAAAGATAAAATCCATTAAGGAGACAACAAATTGTATTATGGTTGAATTATAGTGAGCAGTAACTTTGTGAATTATGTAAAACAATACAGGAGAAGTGATGGAGAGGATAACATCAAAGCAACCCATGATGAAAACAGATGAGCTGGACCATAGGAAGTGATAAATGACCAAAAGAAAGCCCAGTTAGCCCATTGGAAACTCCGTGATTCCATCAGAAAGTGAGGAAGAACTTGAGTATGTTGGGCAGAACCCCTGTGGAAAACATGGAAGAGTGGCTGAGGGTCACAGGATGGAGAGGAATGAATGGGTTGCAATCTGTGTGGTTGGAGGGAATGCTCACATCAGAGAGATCACTCATCCAATGGAATATTTGTACGTTAAAATAATTAGAATGGGAGCTATTTGAGAGAGGTGGTATCCCCAATGTTTGGCACAAAGTAAGCTTCTGATAAAGGTGAGTTGACTGACATATGTACAAATAATAGATATTATATATGTGTGTATGTGTGTATATATATATATATATATATATATATAGAGAGAGAGAGAGAGAGAGAGAGAGAGAGAGAGAGAATAGAAAAGTTCGCATGCTCATGCTATTTTTTAAAATCAACAAAATAAAATAATCAGGGAAAAATGTTCAACATTTGTGATGAAATACAAAAGCCAATCTTTAGGTTAATTTTTTCACTTAATTAAGAAAAGAAATAGAAATTTATCCCTTAAAATTTTGCACAAGATTTCTTTGTCTCATAAAAATATGTTTTGTTTTCCTTCTTATTACTAACATTTAAAAGAATTCCCTCAGCAGTATAAAAATTCATGAATGTCACAAGAGTAGTTACTTCTCAAGCCTTTCTTCTTGATTACTAAATGTATGCTTCAGCACACAACACGAAAGATATGACCTCTTCCATCATGCCCCCATGACATGGCCAGCCTTGATGTCAGCAGGCTCATTCTCTGTCTAAATATGAACAAACTGATTAATGCTTGATTCAGGTTGACACATGAAGGTCCCAATTAGGTTCTGAAAGGATTTAGACCAGCACAACAAGGGTCAGGGGGTGGTATTTTCCTTTCTCACAGGCTGTGGCAGTCAACACTTTTCCAAGTATACTTTTTCAACTCCATTTTTTTTCCTTTCTCTCATTGTTCAATTCTTAGGTCACTGGTATCTACAATATTTTTTTTCTCAATGCCTGATGATTTAAAAATAGGTTTCAGAAAGGTCTCCTATTTGAGACTGCCCATTACCTAGTAAGTCTGTGGATTTCTTCCTAATTTGATAGCCTGTGTTCCCTTCCTAGGAAAAATCCCACTGCACAACTTCTAAGTCCACTAGGATGACGAGAGGCCCCTTGGGATCTTGGCCCATTTTTCCAAGTCACAGTCGAATGCTTCTATTCACACAATGAAGTGGAAAATTTTGACTCCTGAGTACCTCAAAATAAAAAAATAGCTTTTAAAGTGACAAGTAACTTGTTAGACCTAAACAAGAAGTCATTCGTTCTTAGATTCCACTACCTAGCAAGATTTGTTCTTGGTCCCATGGAAAGGAGATCACTGTCCATACATCATGCCATTTCTTTATCAAGGCAGTCAAAGGGGAGCTACCACTCAGCCCCCTAAGATGTGATGAGTTGGTTGATGACATTGAAAATTATCATTTAAAGGGCAGAGTAGCACCTGAAGAAGGCATCTGTGGGTTGAAAACATGGGATCTCCATTATGTTCCCCAGGAGGCAACAAGAAACGAAGTGCTTATTTCTCTAATATTATCACCAGAGAAAAAGAAAGTAGAGCTATGATATTTTTCATCAAATATGTAAGTATTTTGCTTAAGTCAATATTTGATTCTAAGATTGGTCATTTCTCCAAATATGCATTTGCAAAATGCTGGTGAAGAGAAGGAATGATTACAAAAAACCAGTATGAAGGGGCTGCTGGCAATTAGGACTTGGCTTAAAATCAGGTTTAGCAACTGGCTAATGTCCACCTTTCATGAGGAAAGTTTGGGAGAGTCATGTGTCCATAGCACTTCCCTAATAACCACGCTCTGTACAAGGGGCTGGAATTGTCATCCCCATTTTACAGATGAATACAGGGTCAATGAAGCTAACAGTTTACCCAGAGTTTACACAGCTACAAAGCCAGAGATTCTGATTCAGATCTCAGTGGCCTTCCTAGCATTCCATAGAACGTCGCCAGTGTACACCAAAAGCACCGACGGGAAACTCTAAAAGTTGTATTAAATCTATGATCTCTCAAGGAATTGTTACATTACTTATAAAAATCTAGACATTACAACATGCATTTTAATACATGGATGAATAAGGCAAGTAATATGTACCCAAGCTTTTTTACATTTTATTCTTATTTTGAAGTTACAACATGGAAAAAAAATTCGAGGCTGTACAAAAACTAACAGCATCCCAAAGAGTTAATATCATGGTTTATTGTTTCTCTTTGGTTCTCTTTGGGAAGTAGCTAGGTGGTGCAATGTATAGAGCACTGGGCCTGAAGCTGGGAGGACCTGAGTTCAAATTTGACACTTGCTAGCTGTATGACCCTGGACATATTTGCCTTAGCCTTCTCATCTGTCAAATGAGCTGGAGAAAAAAACAGCAAAGCACCCCAGTATCTTTGCCAAGAAAACTTCTTAATGGAAACACCAACAATGGCACACAACTGAACAAATGAAGGACAATATATTAAATCGCCATATAAATAAAAGGCTAATCCACATCCAGAGAAAGAATTATGGAATCTGATGCAGATTGAAGCATACTAGGATCACTTTTTTTTTGTTTTCTCTTTCTCATGGTTTTTCCCCTTTTTTTCTGATTCTTCTTTCACAACATGACTAATTTTAGAAATATGTTTAATATGATTGTACGTGTCTAAGCTATATCAGATTGTTTGCTGTCTTGGAGGGGGGGAATAAGGGAGTGAGGGAGAAAAGCATGAAACTCAAAATCTTACAAAAATTAATGTTGAAAACTATCTTTACAGATGATTCGAAATATATAATATATAATAAATATAGTATATAATACTATTAATATGAAGGCATTGGGTTGTGATGGCTAAGTAGGATAGAAGTCAGAAAGAAACAAACTCAGATTCTGACTCTGATACATACTGACAGTGTGACCCTGAATAAGTTCTTTAACTTCTCAGTTCTCTAAGGCTGTAAGTTTGCAGAGCAGAGGCCAATCCGTATTTCCAAAAGACGTTTCCTTACTTAGATTTCCTCATAACAATAAAAATAAGGGAAAAGAAATACAGATGTGGATATGGATAAAACAGATGTTACCAATTTCCAAAGACCTAGAATACAATAAAATAGACCTAATAATGAAACTACACTAAATAGTTCGATCATTCTGTAACAATTCTAAAAGAATTCTGAATTAACAGGCTTCAGGACCATGACTATAAGACAAGCCTCAGCTATTCCTATACTACACATCTATAGAAGTGTCAGAAAAATAGGAGTCCATTTGACAAAACGACCAATTTTTCTCTAGGAAGGTGCTGGAGGTTATAGAGTGCTTCATCTGCAAGCGGGCTTCACACTGCTAATTCTTTCCTCCTGGCTTTGGAAATGATGTCATGAAAACTAATAACTTTCTGTCACTATTGACCAAGGTTAAGATTACCAACAAATCACAGATGAAGTTACATACAAATATGTGTGTGTGTATGTATATATATATATATATATATATATATATATATATATATATATATATGAATATATCTTTTTTCCTACATAGTATCCTGAATCCCTTCATATTTCTCCTCCCTAGGAGCTAAAATATATTTTAAATGAAAGAAGGAAGGAGAGGAAGGAAGGAAAAAATTTTTTAAAGGATTTCAGAAAAACTGATCAATAATTTTTTTTAAAAAACCTGATTTTATATGTAGAATTCTGCACCCATGTACCAAAGACTTCAATCCATCTGTCCAACAGAGAGGGCTAAAAACTAGATTTATTATAACCATTTCACGAAGACACGAGTTTCAGAAGAGGTCTATTTTTTAAGTGAATAACTTCAGATATGATACCTTACACAGAGTAAATACTAAATAATATTTGCTGAAAGGGAAAAATGGGGAAAAGTCACAATTTTAAAACTTGGGGAGTCTGCCATTTGCATAAAAGCTGACATGTACGACATAGCGCTTTCAAGCGTGCCAAGGTCTTTCCATACATTAACTGATACAAGACTCATATCACAGCATCACAGGTTCTAAAACTGTTCTCATTCTCATTTTCCACGTGAGAAAACTAAGGCCCAGAGGTCCCAGTGGCCACAAGAAGTGGAATGGTAACCCACGTCTTTTTAATCTCAAATAGGTTCTTCTGCCTACTGAGTCATGCTATAGTGAGAAGCAAGAAACCCAACACCCACGCAGAGTTGACCTGTGCCCACTGCTAATATCTTAACCCCCACGTTGACTCATTTTAAGAAGTGTATGTCAATATTGCATAATGATGACACCATCGTTAATGGAGGGATAATTTGAAAGAAGCCCACAGTTGACCACAAGAGGGTGCTTTTTCCAAAGCTACTGAATGAGACTGAATTCAAGACCACGAGTCTTAGGGAAATGAACATGTACAATGTTGGTGTCTCCAAGATCTCATTTTCCCCTTCCTTTCCCCTTGCTGCTTTGTGGATCCAACAGATTTAGAGCCAGTATTTTTGAGGCAAGAGCCAGCCCAGAAGTAACTATGGGTTAAGAACTTAGGGATTAAGCTCTGAAAACAAGAAGGGAAGAGGGGAAGGACTTAGGGGGAGACTCTTAAATTAAACATTGCCAACACTAGATGGGGAAATTGCCAAGAGCATGGCTCTCTGCTGACTGCCTTTTATACCTTCCTGCTTTCAAATGCTTCAGAACAAATCATAGGTCACTAAATGTTCTCCATCATGTCCCAGAAACTTCTCGTCCTAGAAGGTCACTTCAGCCTGGGTCCTCACATCCCCTCAAGTGCCCTCTGAACCTAAGACTCTTGATCTGATCAAAGGACTCCGGTCAGAGCCTCCACTGAAGGAGAGGGCCCTGTCCAGCCACCTCTTCACTTCCCACCAGGCTTCCATCTTCTGGACTCCTTCACCCCAGCTCCTTCTCCCATCGACTCTCTTTCACCTTCCTTCACAGTGGAGGGCACAGACTGTCTTTTTGTTTATATGTATTCCTAGCACTTAGCAAAGTGCTGCTACCATAGTAGGTACTTCATGAAAGTTTGTTGACCAGCTGACTGACACTCTCTGTTTTTCCTTGAAGGCAAGGACTGCCTTGCTTTTCCTCTAGGATCTGCAATGTTAGCATCATGCCTGATACCTAGTAAGTGCTTCATAAATATTTGTGGACCAGTGAACTGACACATTCTCTCTAGATGGCTCCTTGACAGCAAGTTGTGTCTTCTCTTCTTGTTTCTTCAGTGCTTAGCCAATAGTAATTACTTTAAAGAATGCTTTTTCATTTATTCAAAATTTTTCGATTGGGTATTTGTAAAAGCTCACCCATAGGATAACTACTAGCAGAAGTGTTGAACTCCAGTGCATGTAATGAGAACCTCTCTGCCAATCTGTGTAGTTCTACAAACATCTCAGAGTAGGTCTCCATAGCACTGATATCATACATAAGATTTAGGGCTGGAAAGACCCTTAGACATGAGGTGATCTAACACTCCCATTTTACAAATGGAGTCCAGAAAAGGAAGCATCTTGTGCCTGAGTTCACACTTCTCTAAGTACTCAAACAGATGTGATTCTAAATCTCCCACCCTTTGCATTAATGGCTCCACCCTAGCTCTAATTAGATGGACACATCTACAACAGTACATGAAAAACCTCTTTCCTATATATGATAAGGGAATAAAACCTCCTGACCAGCTGCCTGGAAAAGAAATTTTTTTTTAATGAAAAAGAAGTGTTTTCACATGTTAAATGGCACTATGATACCTTCCTCAGGGAACACTCGAAGTATTGACCAAGGCATCCTCTTTCTTATCCCTCTGGTCTCCCTATTCAGAGGAGTTCTTCAATCAATATATCTCTTAATAAAACACCACTAGAGCATATCTCACTAAGGGAAGCCTTCTCATCCTCACAGTCCATCACCCAGCTGCTCTCATATTTCAACAGTCTTTGTCAGAGGAAGGAAGGGCCGACACAATGAACAGTGACCCTTGCTTTCCTCTAGGCAACTGAGTTTCGAATACCAAAATTAATTTCATTTAGTTCATATCCTCCCAATAAAAATGAAGGAAGCTTTGCTGATCTCAGACCTGTGCGTGGGGAATATTGTTTTATAGATTAAATAGACTTTACTCTCTATATGACTTTAGGGAATTGGCTTCACACCTCTATGCCTCAGTTTCCTTATTGTAAAATGAGAGATTTTGACTAGATCCAATTCAATAAAACATAACTATACAAAGTACAAAGCTAGTCACTGGGGGTTATAAAGGCAAGTTAAAAACAACAATAATCCTATAATCCTTTTCAGATCTGCATTTACGAGCCAGTGATTACAGTGCCACAATGTGCAAAACCGGACACATTCCCAAATATCTTCCTACGTGATCTTATAAGCACCTTGAAAGACTGACCTAGGAAATCATATATATTATGATTCATCATTAATATTGATTTGCTAAATATAATTAATAATGAGATTTCTATAATGTTTTATGGTATGCAAAACTCTTTACAAATGCTATCTCACTTGATTCTTGTAAGTCCATGGGACAGGTGCTATTATTATTTGTATTTTACAATTAAAGAAACTGAGGCTGAAAGAGGCTAAGGGATTTGTCCTGAGTTATATATACAGCGAGTAAGTGTCTGAGCTCAGGCGCTTGGAAAAGAGAAAGAAAAGCATACACACATGCACACACACACACACACACACATATGTGCATGTATCTGTGGTCTGTGTGTATCCTTAAAAGTTTCCAAGCATAACTGTGTTTTTAGCTTAATGGCAAGCAACGTCAGGTTTGACAAAGCAGAATTCATGCTGACTACAGAAGAACATCTTGAAGACCCTGAGAAACATAACAGAACCTGTTGCTTAATGGGACACAAGCTCCAGAGTCAAGGGAAGAGCACTCTCAGGTGACCCAAGGCAGTTTCTCAAGCCCCGGTGGTGTTTTTGTCTCCAGCTGCATTCCACAAAGACCCTCCCTCTTGAAATCAAGGCCTCACATGGAGAATGACTTTTCACTAGGTGGTAATGGATTTGCAAAGAATAAAAGTCTAGTCCTATCTTTTTATTTTATTAGATCTATACTTCAAATATGTGTAGTTTCATCAATATGAACACTCCTTGCCATGATTTAGGGAACGTGTTACTAGCTAAGGGCAATGCTTTGCCATGGGGTACCAATATTTAGGGGCACACTTTCTCCCTGGAAATTCCATACTTCTCCTCAAGGACATTCTGTGTGACAGTCCCAGCACGATATACTCACGGAGCAACTGTTCTCTGGGCTTTCACCTCCCTTTGCCCACCAGTGGATTGTCTTCTAAGTCAATTCCTTCTCCAAGTGAATTTGTCCTGGGTACAGATTTGACTACTTACAAATATGTCCCTCAGTAGCTAAAATGGCTTCCACTTTAAGTCAGTCTAGCAATAAACCTCTCTAAATTTGGCAAGGTCAAGCCCTCAGAAAATGGAGATTCAAGTCCATCCATCATTGGGTCCATAATTAAAGCCTTTTCAGGTTGGCAGGACCAGCCACAGATTTGATTGGTATAGGCAAGATCATCTCAAGGTTAATGAAGTGTCAGAATCAGACTTTGGTAGAAGACACATTCAATCATGAATTTAAAATCTGGGAAAGGGAACCTGCATTAATACAAGGTCAAAGGGGAATGCCTATTAAAAATATAGAGACCAAACACAATGAATGCTTGGTGCAGTAGAGAAAGTGCTGGAAGACCTGAATTTGAATATTACCTTTGAAAACTATAACTTGTCTCATTACAGGCAAATCAGTTCAGCAGACTATTGCTACTCATCTCATTTTTGGCACCTTTTTCTCAGTGGAGTTAGAAAAAGACATGGGACTCCCCATGAGCTGTCCCAACACCTGCTATTTTTATTTTTCCTTTATATTTAATATTCTGCAGACTACTGCAGCATCTCTGGGTCAACTTCAGAGGCAGAAAGGACAATGGCAAGGATAGCACTTTGCACCCTTTCCATACGACTCTGATTTTTTCCACTAGGTCTCTATACTTTGAGAGTTTTTCATTCCCCATAGCATGGAGATTAAGAGTATTTGGCATGGCAACATCAATTAAAAGGATAGCTTTTTAATCCTGTCATCCTTAGAACTGGATCACTCTTGGCTAAAGGAATCTGAGACATCTACAAGAAGAGTCAAATGAGTCAATATTAAAAGTCTGAGAGATAGACGTATGCCCCTTCACCTCTGTATGTACTCTTCTCTTTTAATGCTCTCTTAGCATTCCCTTCTGTTTTCCATGTATACTTTCATCACTTTCCATCTCTCCTTTCCCATATTTCTGGATGGGATTATATAATCATTCATTCATTCATGTAATCATCAGAGATGTCTTGAGTACCTAAAAGGGAAGCAGAACTATATTCCTTAAGGATTTTCATCCTTAATTATGAAGGTTAATGGAGATTAGTTGTAATGAACGAGGGACTTGTGGACCCTAGCTGGAAGAATTCCATGGTTGAATCCCATAGTGATCATTGACTTTCTCAGTGGCTAACTTTGTAAAATAGATGAAATGGGACAGTGGCAGATAGCTGTTCTCTTCACCATTTTCCTCCACTGGCAATCTCAGAGATACTTCATTGTTAGGGTACCATCCCCAAGAATGAGCAAAGGAGTCTACAATGGAATGCTAATGTTGTCTGCTTGAGTAGAAGACAGAAAGGATGCTATTTGGGTTGTTCCTCTCCAGAAGTATATGATCCTGTCCCCTCTAACACCAGCACCCTCAGTTAAATCAAACTCCAGGATGGCAGGTTGGTGGTCATTTGTACCAATACTGCCTCCATCAAATAAAAACACACACACACACACACACACATTTGTGAAGGGCTTCCTGTACACATGGCACCTGACCTTGGAAAATGGGAAAGGTCAGAACTGAGACTCTTGATAAAGTTGCTGAATTCTTATGTTGGAGTTCATCCCATATGGGAGCCAAAATTTCTAGCCTGTTCAAGTCAAATTGCTCTGGATAGGGGAGGGGGAGGGAGAGGGAGAGAGAGAGAGAGAAGTTTTACTTGACATTTTAATCTTCTTGTTTTCTTAATTACAGCATTTCATATAACTGAGGAATGGGAGACAAAAGGGACAAAGGAACTCTTTGTAGCTGCCTGAAAAATATTTTCATAGAGTAGCTTCTGCCAAAATCTGCTTTAAAAAAAAATAAAGACTCAAATTAAAAAGTTCTTCCTTGTCCTTCAGCTGGCAGCTGATTTTTCTCCCTCTTGACTCAAAATGAAATCTATTTGTTATTTCAAGGGTTAATCCCATTGAAATACATTTCATTTTATGATACTTCCCTGCTTGAAATGGTTTGGCAAGGCTTTAAATGTCAGAAAGAAAGACAGCATATTTTGCCAACAATTCATACAGTAGGCAGATAAGATGGCATCTTATCGGCCTGGTTAAATTGGCAATAGCACAAAGAAGAGACAAGTGCAACTTGTAAGAGTCAAGGATAATCTCTGGGAGCTATGTGAATGGAGAGCATCCACTACCCAATCCCAAAGGGACACATACAGTATTTTCAAATCTGACAAAGTGTGACAAAAGGGTTGCTTCGGTACATCAAGGCCTTGGCCTAACTTTTAAGGTATGAGTAAGAGCTATTTTGAGCACTTAGCTCTGAGTTTGGAGGTCAGTCTGGACAAGAATTTCATGGCTAAAAGATTCCTATAGGGTAACTGGGGTAAACCAACCTAGGAAATCTTATAAGTGATGGGAAATATTCACCTGAGTCATTAGGATGCTATCCCTACACCAAGACCTCATGGCAGAGAGAATTCCTGAATCTCACAGTTACTTCAAAGGCCATCTACTTCAACCCTTACCTAAGCAAGGATGCCTTCTGCAACCCATCAGACAAGTGCTCATTTGCTTTCATTCCATATTTATTAAGTGCCCACTATGTGCTAGGTGAGAGAAAGACTCCAGCATCAGAGTCACTAAAATCTATCTCTAAAAAGTCACTTATTACCCTATGTGGCTCTCTAAGGTTCTAAATTGTAGGAAAATCACTGAACTATACTGGTAACAAAGAGTTCTTACCTGGATGGAATAATAGGTCCACATTGTAGCCCCTGTCCCCCAAAAGAATGCTAGGTAAGGAGGAAACAGCAATGATAAAAAGAAACACTGCCTGACTTCAAGCAGCTTATATTCCACTAAATGAAACAATATGCACAGAGATATAGGAATATAAATTGGTCCCACACTAAGCTCACCAGAGGGAGTGACTCTGAAATATTCAGGAACATAAAAAAAGGATGCAAATAAAGGTATTGAGGGAGGTCCCCCCTGACCAACAGCAAAGAAATGGGGCATAGCAGAAAGAGCAGGAAATAGCCCTTGGCCTCCTTTCTGCTCCTCAAGTGCTCAGATGAGGAACCCACTGCCTCCCAGGGCATCCTTTACCCTGTGGGACAGAAGAGCTCTGATCATTTTACAGAGATCACGACACAAGAAGACAATCTCTTGGCAACAAAGCTTCAAATGCACTCCAATTCTGCCTGGACTAGGATGACGGAACAGAATGGAATAATTCTCTGAAAATCTGCCTTAGAAGCTCATGGAGGCAGAAAATGTCAGGGCCAGAAGAGACACCTCCCGCCTGCCAAAGGATCGAGGACCTGGAAGTTCAAAGTGATTCAACACTGGCTTTTCTAAAAAATAGACAAAAAAAGAAAACACTTTTAATGTGTACTATGCCCTGCTTTTGTAACAATTATTCGCTTTCCATGATTCAAGCTCACAAGATTTTGAAACATTCTTTAATTCCTCATCACAAAATTACACATTGCATTGCATAGTAAACATATCTTGGATGAAGTCAATTTTCTCTGGTCTAGCCTTAATGACTGACTTTTATTTCCCTAGATTTAATCAGCAGTCATTGAAAAAAATAGGAAGGAGAAGCGGGAGGCTAGAGGTGTTAAACAATGAATGCAGTATCAAGAACAGATGTTGTGCTTTCCTGAACAGTTCCTCCTCCCTTGTTTCCTCTTTTTTTCTTTTTAATTCTTTGTTCTAAGGGGACAGATCAGGCAACTACGTGGTGTAGTAGATAGAGTACCAGGTCTGACATCAGGGAGACTCACCTTCCTCAGTTCAAATGTGACCTCAGAATCTTACTAACTGGGTGACCCTGAGCAAGTCACTTATCCCTGTTTGCCTCAGTTTCCTCCTCCATAAAATGAGTTGGAGAAGGAAAAGGCAAACCACCCCAGTATCTCAGTCAAATGGAGGTTGGAGCTCATGAAGTTTTCTTGACTTCAGGCTTGGTGCTCTGTGCACTGCACCATCTATACAAAGAGTCAGACGTGACTAAAGAGCAACACCATGACAAAAACAGGACAGATCACTGGGTAAAGGAGGGGGAAGTACAAATATTCATAAATGGAGGTGATAGAGAAACCAACGGCAATAATAGACATTTTAATAGAAAAAATAAAGGATTATGGGAAAAGGAATTACATTTTAGTTAAGTATTTTGGAAATTTACAGTTGACAAAACACTTTCCATGCTTGATACACCAAACAATTGTGGGCAGTAAGTGGTATATGTAGAACTCTCCCCATTTGCCAGGGGAGGAAGCCAAAGCAACTTGCCCCGGTGCCTCATCAGATCCCTGGCAGAATCAGTACCCAAACCAGGGCCTGTAGTCTTTCCAGTTTACCAATAAACCAACCTGGAAATGGTCACTAAGCTCAACAGAGGGAGTGAACCTGAAATATTCAGCAATATAAAGAAAAGGATGTAAATAAAGGCATTGAGGAAGGTCCCTGACCAACAGCCAAGGAAAACAGTGAGATGTGTCCAATCTGCCCAGGAAGATTTCATGTCCTGACTGTGTCAGCTGCCTAGAAGAAATCTTCCCTTGGTCCCACCACTGAGTGTGGGGGCCTCCAAACTTGTTTGAAGAAGACAGGCATAACCCAGAAAAAAGAGAAGGGGGACTGCTTACCTCAAGGGCACAATGAAGACAGAAACCACCTTTTTTTATGCTCCTTGGACCTGCCTATTAGATAAGAATATTGCTTGAAGTTTCTGTTAACTGGGACACTGGGAAATCTCTCATTTGTCAGCTAAGCTAAGCTATCTACTACTGACAGTGAGTCCATAATATTGTTGCTGGTGATTAACCATGGAAATTGGCATCATTCTGCCTTCAACTCTCTTTTCTCCATTTAATTTTCTTTTTATTACTCAAAATCCCTGTGTGTCTAACTTATCCATCAGTTTAAAAAATATGGCTGGGGTAAAGGAGAAGGAAGGACCGAAATGCTTCCTGCAGAGTGAAAGAATGCCAAAGAACCTGGTGAGTAGTTTCCTCTCTTTCTTGAAAGTTTCATGACCTTGGTCAAGTCATAGCCTCTTCAGGTATGCATTTTCTCTTCTATAACATGACAGGGCAGGGCAGGGAGGCAATAAGCATTTATGAAACACTGATTGGGTGTACCAGACACATAGTAAGCACCAGGAATATAAATACAAAAGGAAAAAGAACTGGATATTCGGGGTCCCTGCCTTCAAGAAGTATATGTTGCTAATGAAGAAAACACATGGAAGAGCTGAAGTGAATGAAGTCTAAGATAACTTCTATCTTGAACTCTTATCAGCCTGTGATGGTTCTCATTTCGACCAGGATCTTGAAAAGTGGCGGCGGCGGCGGCGGTGGTGGTGGTGATAATGATGAATGGTGATGTTGGTTTTTAAAAAGACCAACTGGAAGCCATCTGAAATCCCAGCTATATTATCTCCTTCATTCTACCATTGCTAAGGCTCTAATTTGGAATACACTGAAGAGAAGTCATCCTTCATCACATCCGCATTTATAAGAGCTCATCCCCGATTTCACTCATTTGATCCAATGGTCAGTCAAGCAAAACAGGGTGTCTCAAAACTTTTAATTCCATTGGAAGCTTTAACAGCTGCACCCAGACTTTGGAAGCATTCTTTACACCCTTATACTCTTTAAATTATTATAATAACAGCTTTTGTACAGCACTGAGGGGGCTGCCTAAGGTGATCTCTAAAGTCCCTCCCAAGTCTAAAAGGCTAGGCTATGCTTCTCATGAGTCTCTTATCACAATGGCTTGGGTATTCCTTGGGTAATATGCTTCCTCATCTGTAAAATGGGCCTAATAATAGCAGCTATTTTATATTTTCTGTGAAGATCATATGAGACAATCAATATAAAGTGCTTTGAAAATCTTAAAGCCAGTCAAGGCAAGACAGAGAGTATGCATTAAGAGCTTCCTATGTGTCTGGTATTGTGCTAAGTTCTGGGGTTACAGATAGAAGTAAAAAGTCGTTCCTTTCCTCAACCACTTCAGTCGACTAGGGGAAGATAACTCCCAAAAGGGAAGTGGAAGGTGGGGGTGAGAGCAGGTTGGGGTCCTCAAAAATGCCCAGCACAAGGAAGTAATGCCAAAGAGGACTGAAGACTGGCCATCCTGGACCCCTCCCCAAAATGGAAGGCCTAGGAGGACTGGTTCACCAAAAGGAGAAGGAAACTGGCATAGTGGAGGCTTGGGGTAAGAAAGCTGCAAGGTGTGATGGATGCTCCCAGGGAGAGAATCCAGCTGAGGCACTGATGTTCAGCTAGCAGGGGAAGCCACTATATAGATGCTCCATCTCATTACTGTGTATTAAGGATGAATGCATTATCCCTGCCCATTTGGGTTCCATTTTTTTAAATTTATACCTAAGATCTAGACCAAGCCTTGAAGACCTAATTAATATAGCTAACCCCACAATCTGCTACTTGACTTGAAGGATCTCAAATTTTCACAAGAAAAAGTCGAAAACCGATAAACACCATGGTACAGTCAACACTAATGAAACTCCCTGAGAGACCTTTAGTAGGAGATGTTTCTTCAGAGAGACGATGACTAAAGACATTATCCTGAAAGGCATTTTAATTACCATAATATATGTACAGACAACTGCCGTTTCTGCTTGGATAAGGCATTTGCAGAGATGAATGAGGAAAGAAAAACCAGAAAGTCACTTTCTTCAATTGTTTTTTAACTTTTGCTGCTACACTCAAGACCAAACTCAGAGTCTTCTCCATGGTATGAAGGGGATCCAGAGTTTCCTATGCCTATGTCAATGGGGGTCAGGCTTTGGCTGGACCTGCCAATCTGATCAGGCTCTAGGTCTATGGATCTTGTCTCCATCATCTGACGTCCAGTTCAGATCAGGGATGAGAGGCTCATCACTCAAAGTTGATGTTTGTTTAGCCACGGAAAATCCAGAAGATCTATCTACTGCAACAAAGAAGGATTAAACAAAAGCTTTCCTTTTCCTCATCTCTTGTTAGGGCTTTCTTGAGAGGCAGTTAGGTACATAGTAGTTAAGGTATTGATGTGGTGTCAGGAAGATCCCCTCATGCAAACCATTACTGTATATGGGTGAGTATGGGCAAGTCACATAATCTGTTTGCCTCAATTGCCTTACCTGGAAAATGTAGGTAATGGGGATAAGATCCTTTTTTTGAGGACCAAATGAATTAATATTTGTGCAGTGCTTAGCTCAGTGTCTAGCACATAGTTGGCACTATATAAATGCACACCATCAATATTATTATTTCTTGAATTGAATTGGCCAGGTCACACAAGTAGCAAGTAAGAGACAGAATTTGAACCTAAGTCTTTTGATTTCAACTACAACACTCTTTTCATGCTACTATGCTGCTCATGGGAACTGCGAACTCCTGAACAATATGGCAACAGAGATGATTCTGATTCTCAAACTTAGACCAGATCCTCCATTCTGAATTTCCAGAGGGACAAGTCAGTGTAAGAGGCCAGGCTAAAAATTTCTATAAAGCCAATGAATTTCTCACTTCTTTATTTTGTGCTTCAGAAAGTTGCCCCAAGTTCCTTCAAATGACACAGCCCCCCACTGGTTGCAATCAAAACATACATTCCCAGGATTGGAGACAAACCTTCATTTTTCCAATAGAGAACATAGAAAATAAAAAGACTGCAAGGAGATACTGAGGGCTAAGCAGCTAAAGACATGATTGGCAAGTCAACTCACTCTACTCCAATCCAGTTCAATGTTCTCAAATTTTGTCTTTAGAAAAGAAGGAATTTTCATTTTACTAATGACACTTAGCCTCAGATGTTAAATCTCTGCTTTAAAAAAAAAAGATTGGGGTGTATTCTTTATAAATATTTCTTAGAAGTTATATTTTGAAAAATGAAATACTCATAAACCCTGTGCCAATAGTACCATTTTGAGATCATAATAAATTTGAATTTCTAGGATCATACTATGGAATAATTAATTTAGATCCATAACACTCCTTAGAGGTCATCTACCTCTAGATTAACCCTCTTTATTTGACAGAAAAAAGAAACTGAGGTTCAGAGTGTTTAAGGGACTTACGGTAGCAAGAAGAAAATGTCAGGATTTGAATCCTGGGCATCTGACTACAAATCTCAGAGTGCTTTACACTGTACCACACTGACTGCTTACAACTGCTTCTCAGAGTTGTCTTTTTCAGCTAAAATGTTATTTAGATTCAACATATATTACTGGACTTGAGCTATCTATGGTAGAGATAAAAGTTGATGGAGATTCCAAAAACCAGGCTCCAAGTCCTGGTTGTGCCACAAATTCCTTCTCTGAATTCCTTCTCTGACCTTGTTACTTAACATCTCTAGGACTCAGGAATAGGATGATGGAAAGTTAATATAGACTTCAGGGTGTACCACGGCCATGCTCTTCATTTTATATAGGAAAAAAATGAAAGTTCATGTGACATAACTAATATCACACAAGTGGTTAAGTAGCAGAACAAGATGGAAGAAGGGTTTCAGACAAGAATTTTAACTGCAACTTGTCCAGGAGGGAGGGAGGGAGGGAGGGAAGGAGGAAGGAAGGAAGGAAGGAAGGAAGGAAGGAAGGAAGGAAGGAAGGAAGGAAGGAAGGAAGGAAGGAAGGAAAAAATCATTGTAAGTGTCCATTATGTGCCAAATGAAAAAAAGAAGCAAGTCTCTGCCATCTGGAATCTGACATTCTGGCAACAGAGCTGGGAGAGCAGGTTCCAGAGAAGAGAACTGTAGTCTAGGAATCCATGGAGTGCTGAGTGGAACGATGAGGCAGTGGACTAGCACGTCCTTTCCAGAGACAAGGATAGTGTCATTTTGATTCTACTTCTCTGTCTTTCCAGAGGGAATGGAATGAAAAGTCAGGAGGACCTGTATTCAAATCTCATGCTAGACACTTACTACTTCTATGGGAAAAATAGGGAAAATCATTTCACCTCTCTGGGCCTCAGTTTCTCCTGTGTAAGTTGAATAGGTTTGACTAAATGACCTCTGAAATCCATTCTAGCCTGTGCTCTATGATCCCATGATCCTAAGGGGGGGGCGGGGGTAGGGTTCAGCAATAACAGGACAAAAACCTGGGAGGTAAAGACTTTGGGGGGTGGGGTACGAAGGGGAGCGGGGCACACACAACATCATGAAACCAAGTATAAACACAGCAATCTGCCCTGCCTGACAAGATTATTGCCCACATCAGTGAAATCATTGTCCCTAAAGTGCTGACTTGCCACCATAACACCCTGAGGTGCTGACTGTGTATTTGACTATCTGACAGTGGCTTATCTGCATTTCAGCTTTTCCACGTGCGATGGAGAGAACCGTTTCTCACTCCTAGAAGGAGAGACCTAGAGGAAAAGCTGGCACAGGAAACAGGAAGAAAGAATGTTGAGTTGAAAAGAAGTGTCGTACTCCAAGTCTAGTGAACTGGCCTGAGTTTGGATTCTAAACTGCTTCTTACCATTTGTGTCACCTTGGAATAGTCAAGAAAGGCCTCAGTTACCTCAGACATAAAATGGGAAGAGGAGAGAAACAGCACTGCATGAGTCCTTAGGGCTTTCTAGCTTGAAATCCATAACCCTTAGAGGACATCTATTCTAAACTCCCACTCAGGATGGGAATCCTTCCCACAACGCCCTTGAGAGCTGGTCATTCAGCCTCTGCTTGAACACTTCCAATGTCATTAAGATTCAAATTAGTATAAAGAGATAGATCTTGAAGATGAACATAACCCAACTCACAACTTTTTGAAAATAAAACAAAATAGAAGGAACTCCTTATCTGGTGAGGTCACATCTTCTTTTGGACACCTCCATCTAGAGCAGGTTCTCCAGCCCTGATCTAGATGTTCTACACACTCAAATGTCCAAAACAAAAAGCATTTCTTTCCCCTAAATCCTTCTCTGTTCCCAAGTTCCCTATCACTGTGGAGGATACCACCACTCTTCCAGTCACCCAGGCGGACAACCTGAGTGTTCTCTTTGATTCCACGTTCACACTCACCCTACATGCCCATATCTTTCATTGTTACTGTTCAGTCGTTTCAGTCATGTCCAAGTCTTCATGATACCATTTGAGGTTTTCTTGGCAAAGATACTGGAATGGTTTGCCATTTCTTTCTCCAGCTCATTTTACGGATGAGGAAGCTGAGGTAAATAAGCTTAAGTGACTTATCCAGAGTCACACAGCTGGTAAGTGGCTGGATTTGAACTCCAGGCGCATCACTCTATCCACTGCATAATTGAGCTGCCCCTATCTTTTTTTGTTTGGTTTGGTTTCTCTATTTTATAACGTCTCTCATCCCACGCTAGCTCAAGCCTTCATCACCTCTCCCCTGGACAGCTGCAATAGCCTATTGCCTGACCTCCCTGCCTCCAGTCTCTATCCACTCTATGCATCCTTCACTGAGTTAGCGGCCAACGTGATGGTGATAAAGCATACGTCTGACCACGTCACCCCCTTGCTCTGTGAGTTTGGCTCCCAATCACCTCCAGAATCAATAGAAAGCTCTCTGTCATTTAAAGTTCTTCATAACTGATCCCTTTCTACCTTGCATCTTTTCTATTGTATGACTCAGCTACGATGGACTACCCTCACCCCCCATCTCTGCCTCTGCACTGACTGAACCCCATTCTCAGCATGCTCTGCCCCTTCACTTTCACCTCATTTTCCTTGTATTCCTTCCAGACTCAAGAGAAAGCTCAGCACTTAGAGGAGGACTTTGCCCAGCTCCCAATACCAGCCATTAATGCCTTCTCTTTTCCTATTACCTCTTAGCTACTCTCTATCTTTTAAACACATAGTTATGTATATTTGGTCATCATATAAGCTCCTGTATTAGAACAGATTCTACTGTATAGAATAAATACAGAAGCTCACTGAGGACAAGGATTTTGACTTACTTTGCATCATTTAGCACAGTCTGACACATAGTAAACACTTAATAAAAGCTTGTTGATAACAATAGTTGTAAACATTTACATGGTATTTTCAGGTTTTCAAAGACTTGAGAAACTGAGTCAATCTAGATCAACTATGGGAAGGTGTTTATCATCAGAGCCAATGTTTCTCATCTAGATAGCAACAGCTGTGAAGAAGAAGATGAAGAAAGAGGAGGAGAAGGAAAAGGAGAAAAAGAAGGAGAAGGAGGAGGAGAAGAGAATTAAATTACTCAAGATTTTCTCAAGGAACTTACTGACTTTACACTCACCCGCTGCCATTTTTTCTTAACGGCCTATTCTGGGATACCACCAGGTCAAGTAGATGTGACCACATTTAGGCTTTCTGGGGATTGGGGGGCTGGGGAGGGAATGTTGTTTTCTTGTTGTTTTTAAAGTCTAGACATTCTTGCTTGGCAATTAAGATGACAGTCAAATCTCTTCAACAAGAAAAATCAAGGCATCCTTGTTTTCTATTTTAGCCTTTAACAAAAATGAGACGTAAAGGGCAGCTATGGGTCAAGATATTCAGAGTTAATGTCAAATATTTAGTATTTTCAATTGAATAATAATTCATGACAAGGCAAAGGATCCCATCACAGTGACAGATAATAGATAAAAAACAGGCATTAGCAAGCCAAAGGACAGAGGGAAAATAGCTCCCCAGGATGTCTAACTTTAGCCTTTAAGTTAAACAAAAATACTGAAGAAAATAAAAAAGACAGATCCGGACAATACTGGCCTCCTGAGGATTTCCAGATCAAATGCCCAAAGTCCAGGAACAATATATTTAGCTCTGGATGACTGAAAGGAGGAGGTATATCTTAAAGACAGGTAGGCCCCAGGTCACATCTTTTATGGGGAAAAGCCAAATGCTTTTTAATTGATATGATATAGATATATTCTAAATCAGAGCAACCACCAGCTTTAGTACAAGAGCATTTCTCAGTAATAATATTCATGGGCAATTTTCTTCTGCAAAAATGTAGCCAGAGTAGACATTCCCCAAGAGAACCATCACAAAGCAGTGTCTTTTCACTGTCTCCCCATAAATGAAATATTCTCCCTTTGCACTTCCATCCCCTGACTTCCTGGCTTTCTTCAAGACTTGGTGAAACTTCACCTTCTCTCTACAGGAGATTTTTACCAGTCTTTCCTCAAATCTCTGTCTTTCCAAAGATCTTCTATGTATCTAATTGGGTTTTGTTTTGTTTTTTTTTGGCATGCTGTCTCCCTCATGAGGATGGGTGCTTCAGAGCAGAATTGTCTTTGCCTAAATGTTTCACAGTATACTGTAAATAATTAATAAATGCTGTTGACTGACTGACTGTCCTATCAATCAAGATCAGAAGTGGGGTGCCTGAGTCAGCATTTGGGCCTATTTGGTTCCTTGAATTTTGCAATGGGGTGAATGTCAGATTCCTAACCAGCCCTTCAGCTTCCTCCCCTCGCCCAGCAATGGACTGCAAACTTATCACCAATCTCAGGAAGTTCTGCTCTTGGTGACATTCTAAAATACCTGAAAATTCCACAAAGTAAGAGCATTTACCTGGCTCAGTGGGCATAATGTAGTCCAATCCATCACTCATCAATTTCAACCTGCAAATTAAATGACTTTCTTCTTCCAAAATGTTCAAATTAGGATTCACTCTATACACAAACCTACGTATGTGCTTTCCATAATTTTTATTTACCCACCATGGATGAACTTTTTATTCAAGGTCTCCCAAGTATCTTAGTTTAACAGACTCAATATTTTTCCAGTTCCATTGCATTTTTATTTAAGTTTTATCATGGATAATCTATTATACTAAAAAGAAAAAAAGGCCTAACCATGCACAGGATGAAATCATTCTATGAAATTCAGGGGCCACTGCAATGATGCTATGTATGAGAGACATCCTGGGACAAGGAAAAAGAAGGTTGAACCGGTTCAAATTCCAGTTCCAACACTTGCTTATCTGGATGACCGTGGGCAAGTGACTTCGTAAAACTAATAACGACAGTTTATTAGCACGTGAAGGTTTTCAAGTCTTTCCATCACAGTTACCTTCCTTAGCACTCACAGCAATCCTATAAGGTAGGTGTTATTAATATCCTCACTTTACAAATAAGTAAACTGAGGCTCAGTGACTTTCTTCCAAGGGCTATACTACACATCTAGTTAGTGAATCTCATACATACACATTAAACCAGGATTCCAAGTACAACACCCTACGCAGTTAGCTGCCCACCGGCTTTAAACTTGAACATCCTCATCTATAAAATAAAGGGACTAAATAAGAGGTCTTCCAAAGTCCTTTCCAACTATAAATTATGGTCCTATGAGCCTATAAATAGCAATCTGTACCTTACAAGAGAAAAAATAGTTTCAGGTAAAATTTAGATAACTTTTAAAGAGAAGGAACTTATCTAAACTAGTTCAACCACTATAAATTAGTTTAACATAAATTAATCCAACTAGTTTATGTTGTAACCAGTTCTGCTTGAGTTAAATTACTGGGGGTTTAACCAATTCAAAACAGTGCCACTGAGCATACTTAGCACCGTGGACAGTGTTAGAAATCTGCCTAAGGGCCAGACTTTATGACTGAGATGAAATAATGTAGAAAGGACACAAGGGAACAAACCTGCTTATATATATGAAAAGCAGTGTGTCAACTAGGATTTGTGAAGCCCCTACTGTGTGTTGGTGCTAAGCATGGAACCTTTATTTAATAAATGTAATATCAATTTTCACTTCTCCATCCTGTAGTTCCATGGCTAAATTCATCATGTTTATATTAATAATAATTTCTCCATTGCATAAAACTTGGCAGCGTACTGAGTCGGAATGATCTGTATATCCTGCTAATGTACTTCTGGCATGGTCACACTCTTTGGTCAAAGTCAATTCTCCCGTCTCTCACCCAATGACAGTTACCAGAGGGCTGTGGTCAAACCCTAGTTAAGTACTATGGGAAGAATTACAAAAGGGTAATAAAAGTGACTGAGTTCCCACCCTTGATGGAGCAGATGAAAGCTATCTGCTCTGACTTTTCTCGGTCTCTTATGGACCTGTTTAAGAATACTGCTGTCATGTAGAATTTACGAGCTCTGGGGAAGCTGTTCACAAAAACGGTAAGGTTAGATGATGCATCCCTTCCCTTCTTGTTCACAGAATCTAAAACCATAAACGAGTCCAACTTCCACATTGTCCAGATGGGGAAACAGAAGTCTAGGAAGGAGAAAAGTCTTGCCCAAGAGGTCATATAAGTAGCCAGTGGAGGAGGCAGGATTTGGGTTTTGTCTCCATGGTAAGTGATAAAATTTCCTGTCAGAAATTCTATGATGGAATTGGTACTTCCCTCATGGTCTGAATGTCTACTTCAGCAACCAATCTCCTGCTTTTGATAACAACCAGGTCCAAGATAGCACTTCTTCTCTTGTCTTCCTGCACACTTTGAAGACTGAAATTATCATTGAGATTTCACAGCCAACACCAACTGAAGGAACTAGGAATGTTCAGGCAGGAGAAGAAAAGGCTGAGGGGCAACGTAACAGCTATCTATATTCAAGCATTGGAAGGACTGGCAAGGGAAAGGGACTAGATTTCAGTCTGCTTGCCCTCCCAGGCTAGAGGCAATGGGGAGATGTTGTAAAGAGGGGAATTCGACAAGGAAAAACTACTTCCCACTTAGAGTGATGCCAAAGTCGACTGGGCACATGGCCTCAGAAGGTAGTGGACTCCCTTTATTGCAGAGGCTGGATTCCCAATCTGAAACATTTTTTGATTAATTTCTTGCTGAATGTACAAATTAGACTGAATGGTTTCTAAGGACTCTTCCTCCTCTGAGCTTCTGTTCAATGTTCATAATGGCCCTGAGGATCAAATTTAGCTCACTGATTTAAGTGATGGAAAAGCACCTCCAAAAGCATTCCACGTAAGAACCGCACAGCACAACTGACTCAGTTTGGCAATGGGATTATTACAAGAGGATTAAAAGGCAAAAAAAGATTTTAACAGTAATTCTCATTCCTAAGTAGATGGTTCACTTCTTTGGATTTTATTAGTAAAAAGAAAACAGAATTTGACAACATTGATTCAGAAGAAAGATTTTCAGATGATGTCACCAACTCCCATATGGAAATTTTATCCCAATCAACAGGGAAAGTCACTGCCTTGTGATCTGAGACACATATTCTACCTCTAAGTGATTCTCCAAAATGGCATTGCCAGGAGCCAACCCTGGCCCCAGGCCCAGGTGGTTACACCCTGCCTGGCCCTTGGGCCTCACCCCATGCTGAGGGACTGGTAATACTAAATAGAACTCTTGACTCATGGACAGCCAGAATCCCAAGTCAACAGCCCTTCTCCCTCCCTTCCATTCATATGGTCTTGCTCAGACCATATCCAGGAGGGTTTTTGTTTTCTAGCAAATTTTTTTAAAATAAGTTGAGCCAGATTTTTTAAAAGAAAAAAATTTTAATCACCAGGAAACATACACTTCCTTCACAAGGACATTAATTTTATCCAGAACTGAGGCTCAAAGCAAAAGTGCTACCAACACCATCATGTGTCGCACCCATAATCCATCCATCCAGAGAGTGGAAGAGGGGAAGAAAGGAGATTTAGGCTAAGAAAAGGAAAGTAAATTCCTCAAGGGAGAAGCTACCTAAAATGTAGATTATTTTAGTGGAGAGAAATAATAAAAAGGCTGAACTAGCAGTAGAGACCTGAGTTGGAATTATCATCCAGAGGGACACGAAGGATAGATCCTGATAACCGATATTATTCACAATCAGAAAGAGAAGAGCATATGTGAATGCTGTTGAAGTTTTCACACCATACTCCCATCTCAAAAAGGAACAGCCGGGGAAAACTACACTGAGAAGGAGAGGAAGGTAAGGGAGGGGAGAGAAGGGGGAAAGATGCTAAAGTCACTCTGTGGACGCTTCAGCAACTAAAATGCAACAGAAAAATGGCAAGATTATTAGACACATGTCTAAACAATATCAAATTGCCTTCTCAAGAAGGGGGAGGGAAAGAATTTGGAACTCAAAATTTTAAAAAACAAATGTTGAAAGATTTTGTTTATATGTAATTGATAAAAATTAAAATGAAAGGAGGGGAAGGAGAGAGGAGGGGAAGAGAGGGGAGGGAAAAAACACTGCCTCCACACTGTACAGTCTTCAATCTTGCCATCACTTCAACCTCTTCTACACCAACAATTTGGACTATGCCTCTGGGAACTTCAGCTTGTAGAGATCAGCTTCAACTTGACCTTTCCAGGGCTTAAGCCTCTAGAAAACTTCCGATGACATTCTATAACATGCCAACACCACAGTACCATTCTCCTCCCCTTTCTAGTCCCCTTTTAGGTGTCATCTTCTCCACACAACACAAATTTCTTCAAGATAAATATCTAGCTTGATAGATGCCCTGTACTTAGCAGAGTACCTATATATAATATATAGTAAGTTAAACACATTAAAAATGCTCATAAAGGCGCTCTCTCTCTCTCCCTCTCCTTTCTCCCCCTCTCCCTCTCCTCCCCCTCAGGATTTTGCTCCTAGGGAGAAGCATTCAAGGTTTCCTATCTTCTTAATTATTCTGGCTAACTAGGCTCTCAGGACCATTGTTTCTTCCTACTTGACAGCCAAGAAAGTTTATTTCTGGAGGGTGGGAGGACAACGGACCTCAGAGATTACTTTATTCAACCACCTCATTTTCCAGAATCCAGAGTTAAGGTCTCAAGGGACACTAGAATTTATCTATCCCATCTCCTACTCACTCAGTCTTTCAACCAGGTTTCTGAAATCCAGTCACTTAGGTATTAAATGGCCCTTGCCAAGCACTAGCTTCTGTGGTAAAGACTCAGTCCAAGCAAGGCAGTCCTTCCAGAAACCCTCTGATCCTAAACCCACCAGAGGGCAGCCTCCTCAAGGAGCAGCAGAGTAAACGCGTAATAAATCCTTGTTGATTTAACCTGTGTTGGACTGGGCACACAGGCATTACATCTGTTTTGATGCCCGCACCCTGAGGATCATTGACTTTTCAATGGATAAGCAGATTAAACCTTCTATATGGATTACTTCGCCCAATTAGAATATGAGATACATGAAAAAAAGACAGTCTTGCTTTTTGGGATGTAACCTCAGAACCTTGCATTGAAGACTTTAATAAATTCTTATTCATTCATTCATTCTTTCATTTTACTCCTGCCACCTCCTGATGTCGAGGACGCTAAGTGCCCAGGATTGGGGCCCCCTCCCATTCTCTAAGCTCATAGCAGCCTCCTCTCTCTGCCTGGCATTCTCACCACCTCAAAGCTAGACTCCATCCCAGCAAAGCAGCCCTACTGTTAACACCTTCCTTGCTGCTGCTCATCTTTCATTCTGGAAGAGGACCAGTGACGTCCTGTCTTGACTTGACTTGCATATGAATTGGATTTGAGTAGGGCAGAGCCTTGCTCTCTCTCTCCTCTAGAAAACACTTTCCTTACACAAGTACAAATGCTATCAATCTTCATCCTCTCAATTTCCAGCCTTTGGACAAAGCTCACTCCCTCACTGCCCCACCCTTAGATTCTCCTCCACGAATAAATAAAACCTATCTGACCAGAAGATTCCATTATCTCCTTCTGAGTACCATTGCACTGCTGTGTGGGCCACAGCTTCCAGGACTGAAAAAGTGAAACTTGAAAAATACTCTTTTAAGGATAAATGTTCAAGGAAACATGATCAGTTCCACCCTTTATAATGATGATTAAAAATACAAGCCATAAATTGATCTGGACAAGACATTAGAAACCACTAAAGCTGAGGCAAAATGAATCCCTCCTGGATTCCCAAGGGGACAATTGAATGAACTCAGAAGTATTTTCCATCTCGACATTCTATGGGTCAAGCAAAGGCTGAGTCTCAGTTGGTGACAGGTGAGGGTGAGATATGTGAGAGATGATGAAGACGGATGAAGATGTGAGCTACTTCTCTTCCTGAGCTGGCCAAATGAGAAAACCCTCCAAGCACCATACAGCAATGATGGCATGGCTCTGCCTTCTGGAAATATGGAAACTCAAGGACCAATTCTACCTATTTGCTCCTTGACATACTGCACTTCCAAATGTAAAATAATGTCAAGTCCCTCTTAAGACAAATTTGACTTCCCAAGAGTAGATACCAATGCAATGGCCTGGAACACTAGGAGAGCCTTGTCTATGGTCTCCTGACCTCCCGTCCTTCCCCTTTGCAATCTCACCTCTGCAGCTGCCAAAGTCATATTTCTAAATCAAAGTACAGTCTGACTATGTCACTGCCCGGGTAGAAGCTCCTGTGGCTCTACAGGGCCTTCACAATCACAGATTTCAAGTTGGTAGGGATATCCAAAGTCATCTAGTCTCACTCCTTCACTTTATGAATGAGGAAAAGAGCCCTAGATATGTGAAGTGATTTGTCCATCATAGTTCAAAAAGCCACAGAAGGTCTCTACAAGTTCTCATGAGAGAGGAAGGGAAGATAGGATGAATAGAGAGCTGAGGGAAAGGTGAAAGCTAGAGGGAGGGAGGGAAGGAGGGAGGGAGGGAGGGAGGAAGGGAGGGAGGAAGGAAGGAAGGAAGGAAAAGAGGCTGGCTTCTAGGAGTTGTTCATTATCTACAATGACTTTGAAATACCAAAATGTTTAAAAAAAAAAAAAAAGAAACTACATCCATCTCAATGAAGCCATGACGAGCCCCAGGTTGCACTGGTCATATCTCTAAGGCTCTTTCTTGGGTTCTTCCACCAGCAATACAGACTTCTTCCATCCAGCCTGACAATTCTTCATGCATCTTGTCCAAGTCATCCTGGAAATCATCCTGAGTAGACAAAGGACTTTCTGGTGATCTCAGGCTTTTGACACTGCCCACAGGCCATGCATTGGTTATTCTATACTCTCTCTACATGACCAGCCCATCATTTCTTTCTTCCAGAGGATCTCACATTGAATTATATGACAATGTGTCCACTCCTTAATCAATGGACAAGACTCCAACATCTGGAGCAGCAATACTTAACTTAATATTTGTAGGCCCTCAAAAAACTATGCAACTTTCAGCATCCTTTACTCCTTTCTCTTCTACTCTGACATCATCACCTAGAGGCAGAAGGGAGCTTCTAAAGCCAAGGGTCATTTTATGTCTTCCTTTGTTTCTTGGGTTATCATGGCTAGATAACCTACCAAGGAGAGGGTAGCCTGAGGGTAATAAGCTTCCACATACTTAGACTTCTTGGAAAGCCTTTGAAAAGATGTATTGCTGGGATCAATCCACAAACATTTACTGTTTACTATGTGCCACACACTTTGCTAAGTGTTGGGAATACAGAGAAAGACAAAACACAGTACTTTCTTTCAAAGAGTTTATATTATAATGTGAGAAAGACTGTTTATAAACCGACACATATAAGATAAAGACAAGAGCACAGGGAAGGTAACTTTAGCAGGGATGGCAGAAGCACTTGAGGGGATTCACCAGTATGCCAGAACCTGCATGGTCTTCAAGAACCTAAGGTCTCTTCCATGGTATGAAAAGGATACAGTTAATTCATTTAGTAAAGAATTGCCACCTCTTTCTCTTGACCCAACTTTCCTTTATAAACTCACCATTAAGTAAGGGAGTGTAGTATAATAAAATAAATATTGGGTCTGGAATCAAAGGATCTGGTCTTAAACGTCATCTTTGATGTTGCCTATATGACCTTAGGAAAGTCCCTTAGACCTCTGGGCCTTAGTTTCCTCATCTGTAAAATGAAGGGCTTCTGGGGCCCAATCCAGTTCAAGATCAATGATACTATGGTTATGATGCCATAATGGTTTTTCTTAAAATGAGGCACACTAATATTTGTCATCAAATGTTGGAATTCCAGTCTGAGCAAACATCATCATCTTCTGGCTTCTCAAGCTCACAAATTTCATCTTTGTGTTACAACATCTACCACCTAATTAGAGGAGCATCTCAATGTTCCTAATACCCATCAAGCAACTCCAAGAAATCCTGATATCCCCCAGGACGTGATACTATCCTTTTCTGGGGGAAAGATAATAGTTACATATCTTTTAGAGCTCCAGGAGCTCTGTTTCATCTTGGCTGTGATTTGATTAGATTTCTAAAATGGCAGAAATGAAATGACTCTTATATGTAACTAGCTGCCAAGTATTTGGGCTTCTCAGCTGGTTGTTTAGAAGGGCACATCTTACTAAACATGTGGAGACTAACATAAGGGAACACAGTAGCTGCTAGAACTCAGAAACAATCAGCACCAATTTACTCATTTCCTGCTTGGTGCCAAGCACTGTGCTAGGCAGTAGGGATATGAAGGCAAGAAGGAATCCCCTCCAAACTCCAAGAACTTCATTGTCTAGCCAAAGAAGACAAGTTTGCCTTTAAACATATACCAAAAAGACAAAAATGTGATTTGAGAAAGAAGGCGCTAGCAGCTGGGGGGACAAGGGAAGGTGTTAGAGGGAAGGGGGCATTTGTGGTGAATCCTGAAGGCCACAGTGAAGGTGAGGACAGGTGGTGCAAAGGCACCTAAGAAATAAAAGGACTTGACTTTCCAAGTAGCTCAAGGACAGCTCAGGTAGGCCCCACATCCCCAGACAGTAGGTCAGGATGTACTCATAAATCTCCAGGCAGGTTGGCACTATGGAAACAGCTCTCACTTTCCTCACTCAACAAAAACTACTCTCTCCCAAGTTACTAATAATCTCTTCATTGCCAAAACTAATGGCCTCTTCCCAATCATCATTTTTTTTTACTGTTGACCCTTGTGTTACACTTTTCTCCTTGATACTGTCATCTGTCTAGGCTTTCATGACACCAATCTCCCTGGTTCTTAATCAACCTATCAGGGCAGCTCCTTCTCATCCTCGTTTGCTAGCTCTTCATTGTGTCATACCTGCTAACCACTCTGTCCTAGGTCTTTTTCTCTTACCCTCTATATTATTTTACTTAGTCATTTTATCAGCTCCCATGGATTCATTGATTCCCCAGACTACTTAGGGAGTTCTGAGCATTCTACTAATCTCCAACTGCCTACTGAACCATTTGAATTAGATGTCTTGTAGATATCTTCAATTCCAAACATCCAAAATTCAACTGAATATCCTTTACCCCAAACCCCTCCCCCTATTTCTTACTACCTTATTACAGTTGAGGGTATCACCATCCTTCCAGGCACCCAAGCTCACAACCTAGGCATCACCCTTAACTCCTCTCTATCCTCCCATATCCGATGTTACCAAGTTCTGCTTGGTTGACTTCTCTAACACCTCTGATGCCACCCTGGGCCAGACCTCATACCTTTATGACCTGCCACTCCAATTTACCCTCCACTTAGTGGACAGGGTCTTCCTAACGAGCCTTGTCACTGCCATGCTCAGTAAACTCCAGTGGCTCCCTATCACCTCCAGGATCAAATATAATATCCTCTGTTTAGCTTTCAAAGCCTTTCATAACCTGTTCCCCATCCCTACCTTCCTGGTCCTCCCACATACTCTCCGATACAGTAATATTACCCTCTGTGTTGTTCCTTAAAAAAGACCCTACATCTCTGGACTCTAGCGTATTCATTGGTTGTCCCTAATGATGCCTGTAAAGTTCTTCCTCATCTCCAGTCCTGGCTTCATTCAAACCCCACCTTCCACAAGAAGCCTTCCCCATGCCCCTTAATTCTAGTACTTCTGCCATCTGTTCTCCATTTTATCCCATCTACAGCTTTTTTGAACATGTTTATTTGCTCACATCAGACTATGAGCTTCTCCAGCACGGGGACTATCTTTCACCCTTATTCCTATTCCCAAATATACTGTGCACTGCACACAGTAGGTGCTCATTAATGTTTATTCACTGGGTTCTGCACCTTGCTAGGATTCCCAGTCATGAGATGGAGGGGGAAGAACACCTGCAGAAAGGCTGAATAAGTAAGCTGAGCAGCTGACCACCGCACACCTTCACTCTCTAAACCTGCAGATACCTAAATGTACCCTGAACTTCATTCAAGAACTTAAATCTTCTCCGACTCAAATAAAGCCAATTTATTTTAAAGCGCACTCCGTATTTAGCCATCCAAAGTTATACATTTTAAGTACCAAAAATAGAACTCAAATTATTTGAATTTTGCATATCAGATGTTGATTTCTTTCAGGCCTGAATTTAATTTAGATATACTGTGCACAGCACTGCATTTAGCTAATTGCAAATACACACACCACCGCGATAGTTCAGAATGATTTATTACATTCAGCCTGGATGGGATTTGCAGAGAAAAGTATCAGTTACATCTTCACATTTATGTTTCACTAATTCCATTCCTGCGCTAATCATGCAGCAGTGATGTACAGTGCAGTGCTAGGAGGCGGCATCGACCAACCCCAAACAGCAACTAACTAGGATCAAGGTCTTGTACCTTTGGCAGAGGAACCAAAGACAATGGGTGTTTAATTTGGCAGGCCTATTTAACTCAGCAGTGCCCTTGAAGGTGAGCATGCTCCCTCACAGCTCTCCAGAATTGATGCCCAGGAAGAATTTAAGGCTCTCCAGCTAAGTATCTAGTCCATAAATGAGCCGGGCCACCGTAAATGTGTCAAGGATATGAACTCTTCCCCACTGTATTGAATTTGATTTACATAGAGCCAGCAATATATTAGTTGCATATGCATTTAATAAATATTATTTTACAGTGATGAAAGAGGTAAGATGGGGCTGGTTGTGCATAGAGAGCCAGCCTCAGGAAGACCTAGGTTCGAGATTCAGCTCTGAGACAAACTGGCTTGGCGACCCTGGGGAAGTCAGCCTATCAGTTTTTAGGACTAGAATGTATGAACTGGATTGGTGAAGGGTCTTTCCTGACTGGGAGCTCTTAATACCAAGGAAATCACAAGTCTCATGAAAAAGAAAAAAGAATGGTGATGATGAGGAGGAAATGGCCTACCAAAGCATTTTAGCCCAACAAAGACAGCAAAATAAACAAAAAGAGAATCACTGACTTACCTAAAAAGTCTTACAAAAAAGAAATAAAAGAAATGGCTAAATGAAATTCAAGCAAGAGGATGATCTAACACTCATTTTCCTGAGAGTAAAAGGTAAGAGTCTGCAAGGACTATACAGTACACATATTTCATTTTCTAATGTATTGATAAGTTAAGTTAATTGATCACCTTTTCTGTCTTTCAAACAATATTGGGCTTTTTGTGGGGGGAATCTAGGAGGGGAAGGGGGAATAAGAGGGAATTTTGGTGCCATAAAAAACAAAAGACATCAATAAAAATTTCTTTTAGAAAACACACTGCCAAAATGGCAGGTTAAGACTGGATGTGCAACTTGTAGAATGGCCCACATGAGGATGAAACCTTTGCTCTTGACTTGATTTACACAATGATCTACCCATGTGGGTTTTGAGCTCATACTCAGTCACGGATTGCCAAGTTAAGGCATAAAGACAGCTTAGATTTTAAAAAGAGACAGAGAAAGAGTAAACTGCTTGGCTATTCATAAAATTTTGCAAATAGTTGCATGGACATGTATTAAGCATATGTTATGACCTGAGCATTCACATATATCTCAGGAAACAGCCTCTTAGGGGCACTGAGGTGCGATGCCACAACAACCCACCCTAACTCATTGACCTTTAAAGAGGTTTACTAGTAGAAATGCCAAGAAATCAACCTCCCAACAAAAATAAATCTTTATTGCTCTACAAGCAAGTTTTGCAAAAGAGTGAGGAGAGAGGGAAAGATGAAAAATTGCTATTAGAAGTAACAAGAGCATCTCACATGCATAAAATTATCTTTCTTCAAGAGACCATGGGACACAAGTCATGGCGGGAAGGGGAAAGGAGGAGGGGGTCTTCCAGGCATGTGAGATTAAGGGTCCTGCTCAGCAGCCCTTGAGATACAGCCTCATTCTGTTATTTGTCAACAACAGCCCTGGGACAGCCACATTCTATCGGTTATGGAATCAGCAGCAGCAGCCCCTAGATCTGTTACCACAACCACAGACAAATGTGATTGATAGAAAAAGGTGAAATTGATTCTTTTCTTTCATAAAGTCAAGTTGTTTGCTTTCTGTTCTCTGTCCAGAAACTGTTTCATGGTGGAGGCCATGTAGATCAAATCTCTAACCAATGGAAAAGATGCTGCCTTTAGAGTCAGAAGACCTGAATTCATCTTCTTTGACTACCTGTCTAACCTTGGGCCAATCAATTAACTTCTCTTGGCTTCAGATCCTCCATAAGTAAAATGAGGGAACTGAGCTAGGTGGTTTCTGAGATCTATTGCTGCTCAAAGTCAATGCTGCTATGACTACACATATGACTTTGTTTTCCACCTCAGTAACGGACCCATCACTTAATATTATTTTTTATTACCCTCATCTGTGTCTTATCCTACTATAATCTAAGGTTGATGACAATAAGGAAAGAGAAGAAGGGAGAGAGGAGGAAAGAGAGGGAAAGAAGAAATTAAAATTTTCATCGAGCTGTTTTGGTGCCCCATAAAATCTATCTTACTCCCTGACCCCTTCTCCAAATTAGATCTTCACCAGCGCATAAATAAACTCCTCCCTAGTAAATGAGAACAGCTCGCAAAGGAAGGCAATCTCATTGCTGTCTCAAAAACAAAAACAAAAAATCCAGAAGCCCATTAAGAGCACACCAAAGCAGAATCCTCTAAATGGTCCTCATGATACTGAGCTTGGTACAGTGGATTCTGCCAACTGCAATCAATTTGGTAAATGGAGATATGTTTCTGTGAACTGCCAGAGTCCATTACAAGGAGCTCTGCCCACACAGTTCTTCCAGTTCTGACCTCATGAGCAACAGGAGAACCCTCAGGGTTTGAGTGGTAGGGAGAGGCATCTCTGTGCTCATCCTTGGCTAAATCAGCAGATCTGTAATGTCAGGAGACCAGGGGATATGACTCCCAAACAAGACTCATGTTAACTAAGGGCAGAGGAGTTCTCTATCCAGAAGGAGGGAAATCTCTGGGAATGTGGTCTTCCAGGCAGCATCAAATGGCTATCCAAGAAAACGATGACCATGACACATCAGACAAATACAGTGTGTGGACAATGTAGTGAACCCAGAAAGAATAGGGCGAGATGGGGTCCAGGCACTGGGGATCCCAAGTCCTTTCTTCCTTCAGAACCATTTTTTTTTCCATTCCACAACCTGCTGATAATATCATATGGCTGAGAACCAGGAAATACTAAGATCACAGAAGATTTAGTCAGAAAGCATTTATTAAGTAGCTAGTATATTCCAGGCTTTACACCAAGCCATAAGGATAAAAAGGAAGGCAAAAAAGAATCCCTTCCCTCTAGGAGCCTAAGGGTCATCAAAAGATGCACGGTGCAGGGTAGAGGGAGATGAGCAAAAATCAGCACATGACTAAGACTGAGCAAAGAGGAGAGTCAGAGGCAAGAATTCTGTGCTCAGCTTCCCCTCGAGACTTATTGGATGCACTACAGTGGACAACTCACTTAGCTTGTGAGCCTCAGTTTCCCCACTGTAATATAAAATAAAGAGATAAAATAAAGTGGAGGACTTAACCTCACAGGATTGTTCTGAAGATCAAGAGATAATGCAAACAGAATATATGGCAGTCCTTCCAGTATTATTTAAATATTGGCTAGTATCATTAATATCATATCATCATTTGATCTTTATGTTACCAGAGAAGTAGCAGGATATAAAATTCCCAATTATCTTTATGCAGATTGCATTTACTCCACACCCCACCATCACTCTTACAGCTCAACAAAACTTGGTGCTCACATGTCTACACATCACCTTCATTAAAAGATTTTTCCACCAACCAATTCAATTCAATCCAACTTAAAAAGGGTTCAGTAAACTACTATGGTTAAGGTATAATGCCAGTCGGTATACAAAAATTAAAAGAAGGAAAAAGAAATAGTTCCTGCCATCACAGAGATTATATTCTATTGGTACTTACACCGTGCAGTTAGGTAAGTATAAATGCAAAAATATGAGGAGAGAACATACCCTAGCAAGTCAAGGAATTTTAGAAGGCATCAGGATGAAGGTATATAAAGCTTGGATCAAACTTCTCCTCTCTTCTACTCATTATCAACATCACTAATGCGTTTCTCTCGATATCCCCCTTCTCCTGACCCAGTTCGCTTCAGCAGCTCTCTAGGGCAGCCAGGACATATCCTTGGCTCATAGATCTAGAGCTGAAAAGATCTCAGATACCAGCTCATCCAGCCTCCTTTTTATATCCAATTCAAAGGACAGTAAGTGACTTGTCCAATTTCACACAGGTCACAGGTGAGAGAAGCAGAATTGGAACCCAAATCTCCTGACTCCAAAGTCAATGAATTACCAAAGAGAAATGGGAAAGAAAATTAGACAATTTCGCTTAGCAAAGATACACAGAAAAGGAACAAAAGCCCAATTACACGCATGACCTTTGGGAAGGCATTGCTTCCTTCTGGACCTGAGTTTTCTCATCTATAAAATGGGAGAAGGTATGGACAAGATAATCTTTAATAGACTTTCTCACTCTGAATCATGATCCTACCCAACAAGACCATCATTTCATCTTTTCATTTCTGATGACACATTATAAAGTACATATGACTTTAGCTGACTAATTCAACAATCAATTTGCAGTCATACACAATTCATAAAACAATCTGGCAAGCAAGACAAAAATAAAATGACTGCTTATATTAGATCACATGCATATAAAAATATTTCACTGAAGATAAAAGTATGAATGGCTATTCTAATATTAAAAGATTGCTTCATCATTGACCCAAGGCCAGATTAATATACTGGATGCAAATGGCAACAGCTCAGGGCTGACCAGGAGGGATCAGAACTTCAGAAACATGGATAGGTGAGGTGAGGGAGATTTTGCACTTCAAGGGAATATATAGGGCTGGGAGACAACAGATAAAATCCAGAGAAGTCAGCCAGGGTACACTGGTATTGACTTTCCAGACTACTCTGTAAGTCTGGCATGTAGAGACCAGGGTCCCACTCAGAAGAGTCAGAGATATGAGCATCAGGGATGAGAAAAGGCCAACGGCAGCTCTGGTCAGAGAGCTTCTGTCTGATCCTAGGAAGCTCCCTTGTGCTTAGCTGGGTGTAGACAACAAGGCTGTATATGGGCATCCCTGGGCCCAAGGTATTAATTACAGCCAGGAGGATGTCAGAGGCTAGCAGGAGCAAAGGAGGTGAATTGACTGGATGACCCAATCATGATATAAGCATAATACCTGGCATTTTCTGAAGTTTTAATTTGCAGGAGTCATTAGGCTACCAATTTAGCTATTAATTATTTTCAGAATCCATTTTTCCAACTGTCAACAATGATGCTTAATTAGAAAAGAGGTCTCATTCTTTTCTGCAAAGCATCTACTACAGAATCAATACAGTGCTTCAATGCTAGGCAATAATAGTTTCTGAAAAGCAGAACTTCCAAGAAGATTAGAATCTTCTAAATGCATCCAATTGAGGACTGCATTTGGCAAAGCCTGTTTGTCTCATGCACGAGGAAAATTACCATTCTCTCTGATTTCCATTAACCTAATTTTCCAGGACATGGCTAGGTATAAGAGTAGGCCTCCAAAAATTGCTAAGCAACTATTAAGTGGGTTGGGTGACTGACTTCCAACAGGAAAGAAAAAGACAAGAGAATGAAATATGACCATACAAACATAGGTCTCCATCCCCCATAAATTGAAACAAGTCATATAGGCCTAAATCTCTGAAGGCAAATGATAACTAACGAGGGTGCTGTTGTCATTTAGTCCTTTTTTTGTCATGTCCAACTTTTCGTGACTGTTTGGGGTTTTCCTGGCAAAGATACTGGAGTGGTTTACTATTTCCTTCTCTAGCTCATTTTACAAATGAGGAAATTGAGACAAACAAGCTTAAGTGACTTGCCCAGGGTCACTCAGCTAATAAATGTCTGAGGTTGGATTTGAACTCACCAAGATGAGTCTTCCTGATAACAGGCTCTCAAATACATGTATAAAAATTAAGGGGATTTTAAAATGTTTTTCTTTTTCCTAAATTCTGAATTTAACAAACCAATTCCTTGGAGGAAACATTACCAACATTACCAAGCATACTATAAACAAAAAAAAGCAGATTGTAAATGAAAATGGAATTTTTTATTAATAAATATTTTTCTTATATTTTAGGGTAACTTTGCTCCTTAAAGAAAGACCAAATAGTTCCTATAAGAAATAATTTCTAAAAGGATGGAGAATAGGCAAATTTCTCAGTAATTCATATTCTTCTCCAAGGCTGGTCCTCCAGCAAACTCACATTCAATGTTGAATTATGACAAAAAAAAAAAAATCAAGGGCCCTTCCCAGTCCCCTACTCCTTACCCACTACCCCCTTCTACTGTATATAAAGAACTTCGTTTTAAGCCTCTTCCTGTCAGGACTCTAGTCTGTCAAAGAGAATCCTCTTTTAGTGAGAAGAGCCCACTGCAGATATGAAAAGATCATCCTGACTTTGGATCATTCTTTGTTGTTCTAACCTTTGACTTCAGCACTGTCGGAAGGCTCCAGGTATAGAAACTACATCCACTGATATCTATCTGTGACTGATCTGGAAGCTAACGATGCTAAGACTATGGTCTGGGAGGGATGTGTCCACAGTCACAGTGATGCTGTATCTCAGGGATGCTCTGGGATGGAAGGTTGGTCTTCAAGATGCCATGTCATGTTACTTCTCCTATTCTCCCAGAGGCCTTTGCTGATGGCTTCAGATGTTCTTCCCTCAAAGAAATCACCTGGAATGATTTTGCATATGTATATGGCCCTCTCAGATAAAGTATGCCTAGAATATTTCTTGTTCACTTACGGCTCACTTCATGACCCTGTGCACCATATCACACCAATACTGTCTATGGGTTTTCTTGGCAAAGACACTGGAGTGATTTACCATTTCTTTTTCCAGGGGATTAAGGCAAAGGGAAGTTAAGTGACTTACTTAGGAAGTTAAGTGACACACTGCTAATAAGTGTCTGGGGCTGGATTTGAACTCAGGTCTTCTTGATGCCAGACCCAGCATTCCATCCACTGAGCCATCTAGCTGCCTCTAGTAGGTGTTTAATAAATGTCTATTGCCTGAATATTGTAAATTGTTAATTAATAATATTTTAATAGTTATCATTGTTAATGTGCTTCCTATTATTGATTAGTTGGTCGATCCCATAGAGATTAAATGCAGGCAAGGATTTGTCCAGGGTAGCCTTTAACAAATACAAAGACAGATTAGAAAATGTCAGGAGACAGCTGAAAAGCCTGCTTCTACCACCAACTCCTTGGGAAAGTCACTTCCTCTTTTCTCATACATATAAACGAGGGGCCAGGACCTAGATGATCCCTGCAAACCATTTTCTACCTTGTATGTGTCTGTCATGTCTTGCCTGTGTGACCTCTGGGAATTGACACACCCTCCTCCAGTTGGGATTGCTCAAATAAAGGATGTCCTGTGTGTCACGTCTGGGATTCTTTTCAATCTCTTTGGGATTCAAGTGCTCTTCTTATGGGTGAGACATTATGTCCTGGCATCTGCCTTCCATCCTCAGTGACTACTGATGTAAAAGACTCGTTATTTGTAAATCTAGAACTGAGAGGGAACTCAGAAGTCATCTAGAACAACTGCTTCACTTGAGGAAAACCAAGGCCCAAAGAGTCCAGGGTCATACTGGAATTGTCAAAGGTGGGACTTGCAACCAGGTCCTCTGGAGTCAGAGGACTTCTGCTTCCTCCTGTTTGGGGTGGGGGAGAGAGAAACAAATCAAATAGCCACTAAAACATGGCATCAAAAAGCTTAGGAAAGCTGTACAGATAGGTCACTCAGGCTTGGGAAGAAGGATGCCAAATCAGCCTTCTGTCCTTGGCAGAACCAGTGTTTACCAACACCTTTGCATGTTTAACTGATTCCTGACCAACAGAAAAAGATGGGCCATGCATAAAGGTTCCCAAGCCAATCAACAAGCATTTTTAACAAGCTAGGCACTATGTCTAGTACTAGGGATTTAGAGAAAGGAAAAAACAGTCCTGGCCCTCAGGAAGCTCACTTTCTAAGAAGAGACTATGCAAATAACCAGGTGCATATAAGACACACATACACACACATGTATACACACAAAGAATAGGTGGAAGGAAATCTAGAAAGCACAGAGAGGTTACCATCTCTATCCCTGCAGACAACATTCTCAAAGATGAACATGCAGATCTATCTGAAAACATGAACCTCATCCCTAATAAAGTAAACCCCTTAGGAATCTATCAGAAATTTATAACCACTGAATACTAGGTGGCCCTTGTGCCTTTACTTTTCTCTCTGCCCCAGCCAATCAGTGGGGGATATTTCAAGAATCCCCTTCAATTCTGACAGCTGCAAAGAATCAAATGAGAAGATATAAATTTTAACAACTTACATAAGTGGCAAAAATTGTCAGGATGATATTATTCTGAGGGATGGCCTGTGTGACCTTGCCAAATCATTTAACCAACCTGGACCTCAGTTCTTCATCTATACAATGAGGGGCTTGGACTAAAAGGCTCTGAAAGTTTTTTACAAAAAAACACCCTAAAAAACTAAAAAACCCTTCCAGTCCAATGAACCTAAATATTTATAGACCTTACTCTACCTTCTCTCTCTTTCCCCCAAAATGAGGTACTTAGTAAAAAGAGGAAATAAAAATAATGAAAGAATGAAATATGCAAGAGTAGTAATGAAATTAAACAGTTTAAAATAAACTTAACTGAAAATTTTGGTTCTAGGATTTTTCTGAAACTGAGTAGAAGAGAGAAATGGATTTTTTTCAACATGGGTTTTACGTTGCTTTGTTATTAACAAAGTATTGTGGGAACTGCAAAGACCACTTTAATTTTCGAGAACATAATAAACTATAAAAATGGAACTTGTATATATGGGGGCGACAGAAGAGATGTCATTTAAGATAAGAATGAAGAAACAGCTTAGTGGTCCCCTCGGCCTTGTTTAATTTATTCATCTCCGCTCCACAGCCAGAAGAGGTACATTATGACCCAGGGCTAATTGTGTATGACTAGGGGGCCTACAGAGTCTTCAGGAAAATATGAATGCACCCTGTGAATATTTTCTTTTTCTTCCAGTCCTTTCCTGGTATCACGGGATACCATCCTTTTTCATTTAGCCCTTAGCACATTTTGTAGCCAATTCAAAAGACCCAACCAACTTGACATTTATCATCTATGGATCTTTTGATGTATCTTTCTCTAATTAGATTCAGGTCATTGTAACTGAAACTGATTTTTTTTTCATCAGAGTTAGTAGTTTTTATTCATCTCTTTCTCTCTCTGTCTCTCTTAGAACCTACCTAGCATAGTGTTTTATACACAGCAGGGACTCAAGAAATACTTCCCAAATCTTACTGAATAACTCAACTCAGAAAAAGAGGGAGAGAGATTACATCCAGGTGGTTATTTCATATGATAGTAATCAGATCTTAATCTGTATAACTTTTGCCGGAAGTGACGAGGGATCCTCAAAAGTAAATTTTCCAAATTTCTAGCTTCCCACAAACAATTCCATTAATTTTTTGACAGAAATCTTTTAAAAACTCATTATACTTTATCTTTCAATAAAGCATACTGACTATAACATAAGCTGCTCTTGATGGTTCAAAGTCATCACTGTTGCTGAACTGTGCCTTATAATACTATTTTTTTTGCTGCCTTTTCCATGCTATAGTCAATGACATGGCACCCTCCCCAATCTCATTAACTGTTTTTAATCAACTAAGCTCTGAGAAATCAGGAGGTCAATGTAGTTAGAAACATATGCAAATGAAGAATCAATAAGTTCTGAATAAAAGCTTGAGGACTTGTACAGGATAAAGAAATACTGGCTTGCTTTAGGCTTTCCGATAAGTATTTACAGCTTTGGGGCTAGTATTACATGCAGTTCCTTTCTAGCTTGATTGTTATAAGAACAACTCACATTTATACAGTAGCAGCTTCAGTTTCATAGAGTTCTTTCTTCATAACAATTCTTTAAGATAGAGAATGCAAGTATTATTGAATCCATTTTACAGGTAAAGAAACTGAGGCACAGAAAGGTTAAGTGACTTGCCAGGGTTACACATTTAGTAAGTATTTAAGACCAGATTTGAACTCAAGAATGTGAGACTTCCTGACTTCCGGTCCAGTGCTCTCTATTCACTGCACCACCTAGCTATGTTTCTAGAACTCAGACCTTTGGGTAAATGGAGGTATCTCTACACTTTGGGGAATAGTTTGCCATCATAGAAAGTGCATAAGTATTACAGAATTAGATCTGTAAGAGATACCTTAGCGGTTATCTTCTCTAGAGGATCCCAAGTAACTGGAGGAAACAGATTAAAATATAACTGGAAAGTGGTTAGAAAACTAAATAAAAAAGACCAATGACACATTCATGTTAATTTGTGGTTTTCTAAGTCAATATGCAGCCATGACTAGAGTTTGCCAACACTGGTGTGGATCAACCTTCCATTTTAGGAAAAGAGGTAATGGAGGGCCATCTAGGGGAAATGAGTCACCTCAAGGTCATAGTACCAGAACATCATTGTTAGGTCTTCAATGGAAATTTTATTCCCATTACATGGTTCAGTTTGTTTTGGAAGACAATGGGAAATAGATGCTAAGCTTAGAGTCAAGAAAGACTTGGATTCATATCTCACTCCTACAATTTTCTGTCTGTGCGTTCATGGGCAACTTCCCTAATACTCAGTTTTCTCATCAACAAAATGGGGACAGTGATACCTCTAGTTTCTCCCTCAGTTACTGTGAGACTCCAAGGAGATAACGTACATAAATCACCATATACACTTGCTATATCAATGTAGGTCAAGATTCTCAATATTTTATCAAAGCTAAAATGATGAAGAGGGGACAGGAATGATGCCTTTTTAAAATCAGAAATGGGGAGGGGGGATCATTTCTACTAAAGATGCCCCTGTGGACACTCATTAGCTTATTCTCCCATTCCCACACTTTTCCAGAGATATTCAGCTATTCAATCAAATATTTACCAAAATACCTACTATGTGCAATCATGCTAGGCACTGGGAGATACAAAAACGAAATGAAAAATTATGCTTATTGACATAGCTACTATACCTGGGCAACAGTGACTAGGGTTTTCCCCTGGGGCACCATGATTTAGATGGTACCAATGACCCTGTTCTTAGTCATGCTTCTCCTAAGTTTCATCCTCAGCACCCACAACACTCCACTACCATCCTCCTCAATGATGTCCAGTCCTTAAGCATGAAGGAGACCTTAAGTTATTCTGAAAAATAGCACTAACCCAGCCTCTCCAATAATCACAGGTCAAGTGAACCACCTTCTCATCCCCAAGCGGTCCTGGACACAGAAAGGTCTTAACTCTCCTTGTTTGTTTTTCTGTTCATTCATTCATTCATTTATTTTTGTTGGGCCTCTCATTGCATTCACATAGGGAATTCGTGCTGAGGAAGCTGCTATCCAGGGTCACACAGTCCACATGTGTCATAGGCAGAACTTGAGGTCAGATCTTTTTAACTCTGAGGTCAGGTCTAATGGTAACTAAACGACGCTGCTATATATTATGCTTTTTCATGTTGCCAGTAATGCCAGCCTTTCCCTCTGAAATGGAAAACCGGTTCTCCAATGGTCTTTTCTCTAATGTTCCTAATTACGTGACTTCATGGCAATGATTCATTTTACCCTCTAACCTTCAACTCTTGGGTTGCTAGATATACCTACCATACCTTGATGAACTCATCTCTTCACCCCCATTACTCTATTTTTTCCTAAATAGGGGATGAAATAACAATTTTTACAGACAAGTGCCTAGTAGAGATTCAATTAGAATTCAACAAACACAGGAGTAAGCCAGCATTAACCCTTCAAATGCTTATGAGCAGAATGCAAGAATGAGGTGAGAGAGACAGCTAACAATGTTGTGAGCATCTTTTATACTGGAAATAGATGATTCCTTAGTCCCTGACTAATCAACAGCAATTCTAATCTTCTAAGGATTTTGAAATTTATAAGATCCCAGACAGGCATCTATTGCAAGGGGGAGGGAGGAAAATGGGAGAAATGTTGCATATAACATTACCAAGAGAGACTTGGGTAAAGAGGGGCTGGCTGGCCTCATTTCAATTCTAGGAAGTCCAGTTCACTAAGGATCATTTCTCTAACATTTAAGTTAATTTCCCTTCAGATCTTTCTAATCATCCATGGTACCATCAGTAAATGTTATCTTTAAAAATAAACACCTGATTATCTTTCCAGAAAGATAATTTATGACTTTTTCTGGCAACTGGGAAAGTAAAAAGGTCCAAATATTTCCCAAGTCCCTCTTTCTAGAAACCATGATAGGCTCACAAAGAGAAATGTACAACCAGAGTCAGTTATGTAATACATTAATTAACCCAACCGTTTTTCTTTTTACTTCTCAGACTTAATTTTTTTTCCATTTGTTTAGTATGAATTAAAGGAATTTAAATTTTAACAGTTATACCTATACAATTCTAGAAAGGTCCACAGCAAGTTGTCTTATTTTTCCATATATTCAAATATAAAAAATAAAAGTTGTTTGGATAAACAGGGGGAAAAAAGATCCATTTCAAAGGCTTTGGAAGAATGGGGGAAGTGGAAAGTAGCTGTCCAGCAGAGAGATGATTTCTCTACATAAGAAGGAAGATATTTTTTTGTGGCCCCTTTCATTAAGTCAAAAGCAGCATATTCCTTCCAGGGTTTCCTTCAGTCAAAAGGGCCTTAATTGTTAACAGCACAAAGTAATCCTGGACTGAGCGATCTAACAAAATGGGGAAAATCCACCTAATAGAGAGGATATTTTTTCCCCACCAGGAAAATCAAATTAAAATTTGCCTCACTTGTCAGCAGGCAAGGGTCTCAGGGGCTTTCTTTGTAAGTAGGATGCAAGATATCAAAATTCTTGACTCAACTGCAAAAATAAATGAGGAACAAGAAAGAGGAGGAGGACAAGGAAGGAGAAGCATTTATTTGTGGGTTTGTTTTATTTGTACCCACATATTTGACTGAATCTATACAGGGAACATCTGATATGGAAACTTCCTGCACTAATGAGAAATGCTAGTGGTAATCAAGTGTCACAGGGGACCTGGAATCAGGAGGACCTGAGTTGCTACCTAGCTTCAGACACTTAATAACTGTATGACCTCGAGTAAGTCACTTAATCACAGTCATCCTTAAATTCCTTATCTATAAAATGGCATAATAATACCACTCACCTTCCCAGGTGGTTCTAAGGATCAAATGAGATAACAACTGTAAAGCAGTTTGTATAATCCCTGGCTATCATACGCAGACTTTGAATAGTCCCTGGTTAGGAGTAAATGCAAAATATTCAACCACTCCAGGTCTAGAAGTGTTGTGGTTATTATGGCTGTGGCTATTTTTAAAGATGTACAGGATGATAGATTACTGTGGGAAACAAATGCCTCACAAATGTGCCAGAGGTACCAAAAAAATTCTCCAACCAATAGCCACAATAGATAAAAGGCCCACCTCGAAACCATTTCCTAAATAAGTATATTGATTACTTATCCTCCACTGCACACTTTGAAAGAAGAGAGTATGTACAGGGGATTAGACTTCTCCCACCCAGCCAGAAGCTAACACAGAGGAGGCCCCAGCTCAAGTGGGTGGGAGGGGCCCACACGCCTCCCACATTCTTGGATTTAACAAATAGGAAGACAAAGCTGTGGAGTTTTGTTGTTTTTTTTCTTTCAACACTGGAGCCAACTTTCTTTTCAAAGAGGCTGTTTGTTATCTAGTCTAAGTGTGCCTTTGATAGCTCATCATGCCAATTCTAAAGTGATATTTGAAAAGTCAGCCTCCTGTGTGTCAACCATCCTTATTTGCAAGATGTGGCCCAGAAGACAAATATTTAATTATGGGATGGGAGAAGGAGTGGCTAAGCATTCATGGTCATAATCCTATCCTAACACACATCAATCACTTTGCCAAAACATCTAATGTCAAACTGAACAGCTCTTGCCCCTCTCTAAAGCACTGCTCCTCCCTTTCCTGCCTTGATTGCTTTATACAAGGCTATTCCCCAAGCTTAAAATGCCCTCCCCTCCTCCTAGAATTCAATACAACACAATAAGGATTTATGAAGCATAGACCACATGCCAAGACCACATGCTAGAGGCTGGGAATACAAAATCAATGAATGAAACAATCCCTACTAGAAAGAAACACACAGGGTGCCATTCTGAAGGCTCTTCTCCCAATGACAATGCATCTGTACATAATATAGAATTGTAATCCTGATCATTTTTTTCACCTAGAGGTACTTTTAGTGATTTGTTATAAGAAAAAAAATTTCTTTTTAGAAGTTCAGGCTTCTGAAGATTTCCACTCCATTTTGGTAATTCATTTGAGAGGATTCCCAACTGATTTGCCATGGTTTGGGTTAGGTTGGATTCACCATTCTTCTGAAGGTTTTCATCCTATTCCACTCATCTCCAGAGAGCATCCTTTTTAGCTAAAATGAGTAGATGGTGCTAAAAGTTGGCTCTCCCTGGCTCACCAGCATGGAGGTGGGGAATTTCCAAAGATGCTTCATTATCTCCTAACTATGAAGAAAAAGTGCAGGAATCACTATGATTGTAGCACAGAATGTAGACTTGCTCCAGGTAGAAATCTTCCCAATCTGCCATCTTTAGAAGAGAATCTTCCTGATTTCCCGTTCCCTACAACTTCCCCAATATTCTAGTGCTCTTGCCTTCTTTAAATTACTATTAGTTCATAAATACTTTGGATTACTTTGTATATACTTTGCATTTACATTTCTATGGCTATGTAAACTCCTGGGAGAACTAAACTAAAATGAAAGACAGTATAGTATATTGGATCCAGTGTGCAACTTGGAGCCAGGAAGACCAGGGTTCATATCTCAAATCTCAGCTGTGGGCAAATGATCACCTGACCTCCCTAAATGTCAGTTTTCTCCTCTATAAATTTAGGGATTGGAGTAAATGACCTTTGACATCCTTCCCAGTTCCCAGAATAATCTCATGAAGCCTAAAGAGTAGGTATATTACTTGTTGCCACAATATAATCAAGAATGGCAATGAGCCACTGACTGAATTGACCATAGATGGTATGAGAGGGAAAATTAGGAGCATCATGTTATCAGACTATACACTAGTTGAGGAGAAAGCAGTTTGTACAACCTAGGTGGGAAATGTTTGTACTAAGTAATTAATGGAGACCTTTTGAGACCTAATAAGTACTTATGAAGCAGCTACTATGTATCTTGCATATTGTTAGCAACTGGAGATAGACAGAAAAGCAAAAGTGAAATTGGTTTGGACCTCAAGAACTTGTAGCAATGAGGAAATCATTCAGTCAGAACCTATGGATGAAGCAGTGTGGTGATGATGCACTACAATGATGCACTCTTCTGGGTTTCTAATCTTGTATGTTTCACACACTGAACATGCAAACACGATAAAGGTCATTTACAACAAGTCAATATTTGGAAAGAGATGATGTGGTACAAAAAAATTAATAACTGACTGTGGTATTTACTTTGTTTCCAAATAATATTTGCATTAATATTGTGGTTCTTTGCAGCATGCAGGACACATTTCCCCAAGAAATCTAAACTATTTAAATGTAAATGAGCACATTCGTATTTGACACCAGCATTTATAGCCCATTATTTGGCAGATTTAAGGATTCATATTTACAATTTTGGCACCCACAGTACCACAGTCCCAACTGTGGGACTCAGCCAGAATGAATCCCTTCTCCCCCCTCATTTGCCCCCCACAGATTACATTAAGCACTTTGTTTGTTCCTGCTTTAATTAAATGATATGATCTTCCCAGCAGCCCCTGCATCCCTATCAGCAGATAAACTGATTTAAGGTGAATGTTATCTCTGAGGAATATTCTAAATTATCGTAATTATCCTTCAATGAAATGAGCAAAATTAAATCATGGCAAGCCTAACCACTACTTCATGTAATTCTCAAGACCTTAAGAACGTTGCCAGCTATGACTGAACAAACCTCTCTGGAAGAGAAAGCAGGTCAACAAATCCACTTGGCACTGATGCTGACCTTTAAGGCCAGAGGAAGAGAAACAGAGCTGAAAGATAAAGGTCATTATGGCCCCATAGGTGACTGGATTTATAAGTCCTTGTGTTTATCAAATTATCAGAACCTAACAGAAAGAGGTCTCACCAAAACATTTTCATTCTGGACAGTGTCCTGAAGGACTATGTAAAAACAGACTAGTCAGTCTTCGGGTCAGGTTTTTCTGCCAATGGACAGATAGAAGAATTGGATCGTTGTCTCCCAAACTAAGAATTACTATCAATTTCTAGAAAGAATAAACCAAAAGGACTTCTGCATTGTAAAAAGCACAATTCAGAATTTGTCTGACCTTTTCACTCATCCTTGAAGACCAATGCAAATGACAGCACCCAGGAACACCTACTGGCTTCAGAGGAAGCTTTGTCCATTCTGCCTCCTGCTCAATCAGAAGTTAAGAAATGAATGACCATTTTCTTTTTCTGAGTTAATGAATGCTGCCAGCCTGGAAAGAAAATAAATTCTTATTTTCCCTGGGCGTGGGAATCATCGTATTCAAGGGCTAGATCATTAAGCCAACAAGGCAAATGAAAAAGGGCAAAAAAGAAACCTAAGGGTGATA
>CM053772.1:27406230-27438467 GCA_028658325.1 Potorous gilbertii
CATCAGGTTTGTTCCAAAAGATGAGAGGGTTATTGAAGAAGAAAGGGGCAAGAGAGAATCTCATGACTGCCACAGACTTGTGGCAAAGGGACAAAGTCAACGTAACTTTGGTCAAGTCTCTTCCCTTCTCTGGAGATAGCCCATCCATAAATCTGACGTCTAAGATCGCTTCCAGGTCTTCTCACTTAGAAGATGACAAATGCTTTCCCTTTGTCCTTCATGCCCTCAATTATTCACACTTGCTTAGCACCAAGTGCCACCATTTCAAAGACGCTTCTAAACCCTTCCTTTTCACATGTTCTCTCCCCTTGGAGATAAAGACAACAAATTGCTCATAAAAGAAAAAAAAAAGAATGAAATCTTTAAAAAAAAAAAAACCACTTTATTTTCATCTGTTGTTTTAAATATTCATATTTTTATGTAGGTTTTCCTAGATTTTATTCTTTGGTGATAAAACTGTATTGCTGATGTATCCTTTAATGTCTGACATATACCCTATTCAAGAATTTGAGAAGGGGATTAAATTGCATTCTCCTCTGCTGGTGTTAGTGTGATCAATTCCACTTCAAGAAAGAATTAAATACGGTAAGAAGAATTTAAATGGCCAATCTGTCATTGACAAGGATGTCAATGTCCAGAGATCAATAATATCCCAGGAAACTGAATTTTCCTCAGGAGTCTCAAGTTAAGCTTCTTCACATATGGGTCTCAGTTTCCTCATCAGTAAGCTAAGTTTTTCTACCTCCAGTACCAGAAAAAAAAATGCACTAATGTTACAGTCAGAGGTTCTGATTTCAAAATAAGTCACGAAATGACGACTTCTAAGGCTGCATCAAGCTCTAGATCTGTGAACCTACTGAAGTAACAATCCCTGAGTCAGAAGGACTCACTTTTCTGAGTTCAGATCCAGCCTAGGATACTTACTAGTTGTGTTCCCCTGGGCAAGTCACTTCACTCTTTTTGCCTCAGTTTTCTCTTCTATAAAATGAGCTACAAAAGGAAATGGTAAACCACTCCAATATCTACTTCTGTCAAGAAAACCCCAAACAAGGTCATGAAGAGTCAAACACAACTGAAACGACTTAACACTTGGAATCACAGGCTACAATGCCTAGGAGGAACCATAGAGAAGTCTAGTTCAAAGATTCTTAACCCTTGTTCCGTCAGGGACCCTTTGGGCAGTCTGAGGAAGCCTCTGGACTTCTTAGAATAGTGTTCTGAAATGTAGAAAATAAAATGCATGGGATTACAAAGGAAATCAAAATCTATTGATTATTCTACTAGTAATAATAAATTATAATTTCCAAAATATTTTTTTAAAAAAACCAAGTTCCTAGACCTCAGACTAAAAAAAAAAAAGCCCAACCTAGTCCAAATTCCTCATTTTCTAGATACAGAAATAAAAGCTATGAAAGGTAAGTAATTTGGTGGGGTTGCCAGGTCTTCTGATTGCAAGACAGAGCCCTTGCTTACTAATATGGAGATTTACTAATAATCAAAAGGTACAGGAAAGATAATGACAGTCTGAGTAAACACACTTGGAAGGAACGTTCAATTTCATCTTGTCAATTTCCTAACTTACAGAAAGGGAAGTATTATTAATAATTATAAAAAACTAGATGAGTTAACTTACTTTGTTCTCTCAGCCAATGGCTATAGTCAGGTAAATGAAACCTATTAGCAATGCACTGAAGGCAACATTATCTGATCACAGTTATGTTCATAACAATATATTTTATAATCTAAAGTACATAGTATAATAATATTTATAATACGCTGATATTTTACAGCATTGTATTATTATACAAGATTTATGCTAATAACTAGTATTACACAGTGTTTTAAGGGTCAGAAAGATCTTGGTAGATATTATCTCATTTAATTCTCACAAAACTCTGTATATAAGTCCTATGAGTATCCCCACTTCACAAAAGAGAAAACTGAGTTGTAAAAAGGTTAAGTGACTTGCCTAGGGTCTGAGACAGCTTTTGAACTCAGGTCTAGCTGATTCCAAATTCTTCCGTCTATCGGTTTATTTGAAAATTAGCATTGACTGCTTTGTTCAGATTCAGTTCAAAAAAAATGAGTCATCATCTCTCTAGTGATGAAGAATCACTGTCTGACCATTTGAAAGGAGTTTCCTAGCTATGCTAAGAGTTAAGATCACCATACCAAAACGAGCCTCTTTCTCCTTGGGATTTTCATCCCCACTTTCATGGGATCTTAGATTTGGGGCTGGAAGACACTTTGGGTTCAATCCATTCATTTAATATTTGAAGAAACTGAAAGGTAAAGTATTATGTCCTGGTTCACTTAGCCAAATAGAGATTCAAATGCAGGTCCTGTGACTCCCAATTCAGTTCTCTTCCTTTTCTCTGTAGGTAAAATATAGAGAAGGGATGGCAGGACATATCAGAATTTACCAAAAATTCAACTACCTCTCACCTGTCAGTGCTCAGAACCAGTGTCTGGCAAACAGTGGGTGTTTAATAAATGCTTGTTGACTTGACTTGCCCTGAAAGAAGGATGAAGTGGCATGGGATATATAACTGGAAGGAACCTTAGAAATCATTTAGTTCAACATTGGCTTTTACAGATGTAAAAACTGAGACCCTCTAAACAGCAAAGGACTTGTCACATATTAAGATGGCTAAGCAAACTGTCCAAGACAATCTCCCTGTCCCTACTCATAACCCCCATTCTTTTGACACTAGCACAACAGGTCACAGTATCATAATGTTAAAAAAAAATAGCACAAGGCTTCTGAATAGGGTTATTTTCCTCACTCCATATTTTTTCAGATTTCCCTTTTTTTATGACTTTTCCCCTCTCCCCTTAAAATCTGTTGTTCAGTCATTTCAGTGATGCTTAACTTTCCATTTCTCCTTTGAGTTTTCTTGGCAAATATACTAAATTGGTTTGCCATTTCCTTCTGCAGTCATTTCCTTCTGAAGCTTTATCTTGCTTTATCTTCCTTTCATAGATGAGGAAACTGAGGCAAACAGGGTTAAGTGATTTGCCCAGGGTCCCACAGCTGACAAATGTCTGAAGCTGGATTTGAACTTAAACTTGAGCCTTTCTGATTCCAAGCCCAGTGCTTTATCCACTGCACCATCCAGTTACCCACCATTAAACTCTATATGTTCCTTTTCAGGAAAGAAAGGGCTCTCTCCATCCCATTCACGTTTGGAATTTCAGACATGTCCATCCCCAAGGGTGTTCCACCTTAAGGGACCCAACATCAGGTAAGTGAAGGATTGTCCAGCCCATAGGGAACAGGAGCAAACAAGACAAGCCCAACTCACATATTCTTTCATGTCTGGCTCTTTTCCCCTCCAGAACAGCAATCCTGACTTTGCAGATGCTCCACTGGCACTGGGGAAAGCATTTATGATTTGGGGATTCAATGTCCTTAACTAGCCAAACCTTCATGTTTTCTAATCATAATTGGATTCTCACATCTGTTCCTCATTGGGGCCACCCTGCTTCTGTCAGGGAGATATTAATAAAAACCCAGCAAGTGTCAGCTTAATAAGTCCATGCTTCCTAAATCTGATAAGAGAGCTGAACAGGCTAATAGAGATTACCAAGTACTATGCCAAGTTTCTGGGTAAACATCACCCCAAGTCAGCCTATCTTGGGCCACATGGTAACAGCACCCAGACTACCTGAGCTTCCACAGGGCATTACAGCAATGCAGAGATGGGAAGACGTGCCCACTATTTCCCATCCATAAAACCTAACATAAACCGGCAAGGAGTGCATGGAATCAGAGACACTGATTTAGGGAGAGCTGTCTGTTCTTGCTTTATCTGAGTCTTGCATTTTATTTGGTGGATGAAAACAATAAATGGCAGAGCATGCTTGGAAGCTCAACTCTCTGTTTCAGGATGGCAGGCGAGATGGCATCTATCACGTCCCATTGACAGATGGCAAGCAAACACTAGAGATGAACGGGAGGCCACCAAGGCAGCTTTGTTGGTACATCCTGCCAAACAATGGCCAGAGCTTTCTATGGCAGGTGGGAAAAACCTACGGCTGGTCATTCAGCGATCTGAAAATAGGACCTCTAAAATAAGTCAGATAAAGATGTTGTTTTATTTTAATTTAGACTTTAAAAGACACTTTCATTCTCAACACAAAACAGATGCCTCAAAACTAAGGAAAAACAGAGATGTATAGATTTGAGACTGCTTGATTTTCCTAATATTTATGTGCTCCAGTTTCACTGCTAAGTCACTAAAGAGTAATTATGCTATCCAAGTGAGAAAATGGTGCATACATCACAGAGGTCACACATAGACAGGAAAAATGTGCCTACCTGAGGGCAAGGGATGTTGTACTTGAATCACCAGGACTGAACAGAAAGTCCAGCACAAAGTAGCTGCTTCCTAAAAATGTGGTGATGGATTGATGGATGCATTTAACCAGAGCCTGCCTTGCTGGACTTGCAGCAATCCTGCTCGTGGTTCTTCATGTGTTGGGGATAGAATGGCATCCCAGGTAGCATGCCGGACTTGGCATTAGGAAGTCATGGGTTCAAAACTTTGCTTTGAGGTTTACTGGCTATGTACCCCTGCTCTTATCTTTATGTACCTCAGTCCCCCCATCTGTAAAATGGAGATAAATAATACCTGACATGTTCACCTCATGGGGTGGTCATAAGGATCAACATAATGCCCATGCATCACTTTGCAAATATTAAAGAACCTTAAAAACATTAGTTATAGAGGGCTGGCCTCAAGCAGGAAGACCCAGGTTCAAGACCCTCACGTGAATCAGACTGATAGTGTTACCTTGGGCAAATCACTTAAAAACTCCAAGCATCCCTTGGTAATTTTCTTTAGGACTCTAAGTTGCTAAGAAGGTGCCTGTCTGCACTAGTAGAGGCAATTTCCTCCCTTGGAATGCCCCCACATGGTTGAAATCCCAAGACTGATCCAAAAATGTGGGTTTTTTTAAATTATGAAACCTATAGTTTTACCTTTGAATTCCCCAAATTATTCCGAAAAATTTGAAATTTGGAAATCTCAGCACCTACTATCTCAAGACTTCTTGTTGATGTAATGCAACTGTTATAAACTACCTAGGTGTCTCTATATCTATCTACACAGACACATACATATACAAATGCACATACATACACATATAAAGTTTGATTGATATATAATTATAAAGGTATATGTATATATGTGTGTATGTGTATATATTTTACAAATGTGTGTATGTATATATTACACACACACACACACACACACACACACATTCATCATTTATTTTTTATTTAAACCAAGAATAAAAAGCAGCATGTATGGCTCTACCTTGGGCACCTCCAGGGTCCTCCAGAAAGAACATTCAGGCCCAGGGAGGGAGGCAATAGTCCCCACTGTCATCAGACCCATGCCATATTTAAAGAAGGGAAGTTACGGTCTAGAGAGTGTCTATTTGAAACCAAGAGAGTGACCTGGTTAAAGGAATTGGGTATGTTTACTCAGGAGAATGGAAGACAACAAGAAATTGAATAGCTGCCTTGGAGTACTAATCCAGTGGGAGAGATAAGGATGACTAGCTGGCTTCAGAAGGAAGGAAAGGATTTATGAAAAGAAAAGTGCTTTGCCATGGGTATAAAGAGAGGGGGAATCGCCTCTCATCCTGAGCTGCTTCTGCTGGTCAGAGTCACAAGCATCTGAAGGGAGAGGTCAGGATTCCAAAGTTTCAGGAGCTTCTTCTCTGCTTGAGTTCAGAGAGTGGGCAGACAGGAAATGGGAGGTAGTGAAAGGGGCAGGGAGGGATCAGGGTGCATGCAGCAAGTGCCCTGACACATCTAGGACGACCAGCTTTCTAAGAAAGCAACTTAAAAGGGGATCAACAATCTTCTTTAATTACATTCATCAAGAGAGAAATACAAGCAGAGAAATAAACACCAACAGACAGGGTTTCTAACTGTCTGACAAAACCAACACATACATCACATATCAAGAGACAGATCCAACTGTCTGACCATTAATACATACATAGTTACCAGAGAGAGAAGCCCCAACATCTGGGTTTTCAAAGTGGGGTGGGAGGGGGGAGAGAAACGACAGCTACCCAGAATCTCCCCTGGCACAGGAACCTTCTTCCAAAGAGTAAACACCCAAAACAAAACCTCACCTCAGAGTATACATACACTTTTCAGAGCAGGAGGGCATCATGACCCTCCTGACCCAGTGCCTCACTAGAAATTAACAAAAGGTGTGAGCCTTCCTACAAAACAAGCCTCTCCTAATCAAGCTTCTCTTAATGAGCTCCACCTGAGGCCAATTAATGGGCAGGGGAAGATCTTTAACTCTTACCTGAGGAGAGAGCCAGCTTCTGTCTCACAGAATCATAGCATCATAAAATGGCACAGTTGGAAGAGACCTCAATGGGCATCTAGTCCAGTCCACACCTGAACAGAATCCCTAGTATAAGACAGTCCAATAAGAAGGGAACGAGACTGGAGTTAAAGGACTTAGGATTGAATCTCAGCTCTGCAATTTATGACTAGCCTGACCTCAGGCTACGCACTTCCCTCTCTCTACCTCAGTTTCCTCATCTGTAATTTGGGAGATCAGATGAGATGACAGCTAAGGTCCCTTCTAGTCCAAATACATTCTTATACAAACTCAATCAACAAGTGGTCATCCATCTTCTGTCTGAAGACCTCCAACGCTGTTTAGACTGTAATTATATCTTATTGTCAACATATTATATACTTATGTTACTATATATATTAGATATATACATATAAATTACAAATTACATATTTATTGTCAACATATTAAATAATAAATATGTCACATAAGGGAACTCACTTTCTTCCAAAACAACCAATTCCACCTACAGACTCCCATTTTCTCTCTGTGACAACTTGACTTCTGCCCCTGCTACATGGAACAAGGTTGGTAAGGGAAAGCATCTCCATACCAATGCCATTTTGCCAACAGAGACTTTAACTTCTCACATTAAGAGAAAGTTGTCTAAGACTTCTTTTTTTAAACTAGACTTGTGATTTCATCGGTACAGAGAACTCTCATTGCAGAACTTCGTCCATACAGATGAGCACGTGCTGGATAATTTGTGGATTTAGAGAGTTGCCCTGGGGCACCCACCCAGGGTGATGTGGGCAGTCACATCAGGACCTGAGATGAGGGCTTCCTCACTGCAATGATGGTGCTCAGTCCACTAAACCAGACTGTCACTCATTGCGCAAATCAGAGAGCAGCTAAAGAGCCAGTTCCCTCCTTCCTATGGTAGGTTTCTGCCCTCTAACACTACACACACAGTAGTGTTTTCAACTCCAATAGGATATTTGTTGTGTCTGGGAGCAGCTTCCCCATGCCTGCCAATCACAAGCAGGCAGATGTCATTTCTAATGCAACATGTGCCTGCATCCTAGGTCATCCCATCTCACGGTCTGTGTGGCAGCTTCCCCAGACAAAATGTCTCAGAAAACAAGTGCTTTTAGGGCAGTGAGAGAACACTTCCAAATATGCCCTCCAGAGGCTGAGAAAGGCTCTCCTCAGTCTCCCTGAGTCCTATCCTGACACATCTTTCAGCACTGGACTGTACAATATGCCAACCACTGAGGCAGCCCTCCTGCACCCAGGGCCAGCTGTCATCATTGCCTTTACTCAAAATAAGTATGGAACAAATCCAGATGTTAACCCTGAGGGAGCAAGCTGCCTTCTGTCATATTTTAATATCATTCAACTTACCAAGAAATAAAACCTCATGTAAAATGTTAAAATACAAATCAATTAAATTTAAGATGCTTTTGCATTGAGGCAAACTGTTTTATTTCTGTTTTCAAATTCTCAAGAGATAGTCTCCAGGTGGTCTTTCCCTTTCTCCTTCTCCACATCACCCCAATTGCTAGGGCCCCCCTTCCCATTATCTGCAATTTGCACTGGATATATCTAGTATGTACCTAGTTATTGGCATGTAAGCTTTTACTTATATGACTTATTAGAATCTGAGTTTCTTGAAGTCAATGGTTTGCGATTGATCACATGGGAGATTCCAACTCCTGCCTCTATACTTTGATACTGGTTCAAGTCTGAAATGCCCTCCCTCCTCACCTCTGGCTCCTGACTTCTCTGGCTTCCATCAAGATCCAGCTCAAATCCCACACTCTGCAGGAGGCCTGGCCCAGTGAATCTCTTCTCCTCTGGGCATATCCCCTCTGAGATCATCTTCCATCTACTCTCTGTATAGATTTCTACGTACGCCTGATCCACCACAACAACCACCACCACCACTACCCTCCCCCCCATGATGGGAGCACCTTCATTTCAAAGACCATATTTCTCTTTTCTTTTTATTTCTGGTGCTTAGAACATTTTGTTGTTTAGTCATTTTTCAGTCTTTTCCAAGTCTTCATGACCCTATTTGGGGTTTTCTTGGCAGATACTGGAGTGGTCTGCTATTTCCTTCTCCAACTCATTTTACAAAGAGGAAACTGAGGCAAACAGCGTTCAGTGACTTGCCCAGGGTCACAGAGCTTGTAAGGGTGTGAGGCCAGATTTTAACTCAGGAGGGTGTGTCTACCCAACTCCAGATCCTGCACTCTATCCACCTAGATGCTTAGAACATGGTAAGTGCTTAATAAATGCATGTTGACTGATTGAAGAATTGGTTACCAGTGTGTTTTTATCTAGTCGATACCCTAAATTAAAAAAAAAATATTCCTTCTTAAAATAAAGGCAATTTTTTGTAAAATTATAGAGCCTGATGTATCCCTAGAAATGAAGAAACCATCTTGGGCCCAGAAAGGTCAAGCAATCTGTCAAGTCACACAGTCAACTAGTGGCAGAATCAGGACTAGTAAGTACCTCCTGACTCACTTTTGTTTGAAATATGCCCAAACAGGTGAAAGTAAGCTAGTGCTATTTAAAAACCTTAAAAGACATAGCTTCAGAGTCTCGACAGGATTTGTTTTCTGCTAAAGAGTAAAACTGGCCCATCTCCCCGGAAAATCCTTCACCAGCATCTCTAACACAGCCTCAGGCTACACCATAAGTGCAGCCAGCTGTTTTACAATGGATGTATACTATCAGCCCAAAGTGGGAGGGTGGGAGTATGGAAGGCTGAAGACAATCCATCACTAGTCCAAACAACTCAAAGCATCTCAGATCCCAGGATCATAGATACAGAGCTGAAATGAACTTTAGAAATCCTCAAGTCTCAACCTCCTCGTTTTAGAGATGAGAAAACTGAAGACCTAGGATCACAAATTCAGAGCTTGAAGCTACCCTAGAGGTCAAATCCAGCCCCCTCATTTTAACAGCTGAGGACAAAGAAGTCCCAAGAGGCTCAGTGACTAGACCAGAGGACAACAGTGATTCCAAATCCAGTACTGTATTCACCATACTTTGCTGCTTTCTTGTTACCCACATGACTGGGGGCAGACAAGAACCAGATCCAGGATTTGAAGCTGGGTCTAAGACGTTTTCCACAGCTACCATCTTATCGCATCCATCTTTATTTAGGATCTGTTTTATATTCTACGTATCATAGGCATACTTACCTCCATCTTGACCCAGCACCTTCCTCTCTCCCCTATCTGTTCTAAGACCCAAGGCAACATCTAACCACAAACTCTTACCCCTATTAAACTGCCGCACCCATAAAATGGCAGAATCATTCTCCTCCCAAGGGGACAATGAAGGGATGCTATCAGTTCAAAGGGATTCAGTTCAACAAAGATTTATTCAATTCCTGCTGTATGCAAGAAACTACACCAGGTGCAGGACACACACACACACACACACACACACACACACACACACAGAAAAAGACACATGCTTTGTTAGCTAAGCATGGGGCCAGTGGGAAGGGGAAAGGAGAGAGATAAGTGACATTCTGTATATTGTTCTTTTTTCCCATAATGTTTATTTAACTCAAGGCATGACCACAATAAACATTTGTTGATAGACTAACTGATGGGACCACATTTGTAATGATGTTAGACCAGTTCTTTCATCTCCCTAAATCCTCAGGGTAGGCATATCCCACACTGGCTCCCTCATGCCAGCCACATTCCATCTCTCTGTGTCTCCCATCCCTCTCTCCTCCATCAGCTAAGCCAGGAGCTGATGCAGGTGTTCACACAGTGTGCTGACTGTGGGGCCATGAACGCTGGCACCCAAGCCCGGAATCTGAGCATCCATTATGTGACAAAGTTCCCAGATTGTTGGGGAATCAGCAGGCTCAGCAACTGAGTAATTTCAGCTGTCCTTCAAAACTGGCCTAAGGCCCAAAAGGAAACTGACCCATCGGATCCCGCTTGTTCCTAGATGTAAAAGTAGATATTTTAAAAGGAGTCAGTTTCAGTCCTAAAGTATTTAAATATCGATAGGCCAAATACATTCATTTTTTTTTCCCTACTAGGTAGGAGTTCCCTGCTGTGGCTTTTCCCCCATGCTATTTTGCCTCAGCCAAATTAGAGTCTTATTTTTCTGACATCAAAACAATTCACAACACTATGAATTATGGAACTGTTGTTTCCTGAAGAGTAAGTTACGCAATCTAGTTGGGGGGGCGGCGGTGTTGGTATTTTTAACATACTTTAAAGGATGACAATGCCTCCATTTTGCTAACACTCTGGTTTAAAATATACTGAGAGAAACAGGAAGAAAATCACTTAATCACTAGATAAATTTACACTTGTTGACATTTTTTTGTACACAACCCAGGTTCTGGTATACTTAGATTGTACCTGAAATTATTTCCCACTAGAAGAAATATTCAGGTCCTGCCAGAATGATTCTGTATCACTACTCCCTGCTTTCCCAGGGGAGCTGAGAGCTCATGGGCTTCCCAGGGACAAAAGAATGACTATTTCCTCTGTCTCTCTCTCTCTCTCTTTCTCTCTCTGTCTCTCTCTCTCTCCCTCCCTCCCCCTTCCTTCCCTCTCTCTCTCCCCCTCCCTCTCTCTCTCCCTGTCTCTCTTTCACCCTCTCTCTCTCTCCCTCCCTCTCCCCCCCCCGCCCCCCGGCTACAACCTCCTATGTTCCATTCTCCACATGGGCATGAAATATAAGCCAGACAGTTGGCAAGGGATCTTTCCAATTCTTTCCTTCTAGACTGCCTCTCTTTTAAACTCCCCTCTTCCTTCTCTAACAGCAATCTGCTTACCAGACAGGCAGAAGTCCTATCACTCTTGACCTCTTTCAGGCTAGAAAGTTCCCCTACCAATTAGAGGTGAACCACAACCTCATTCACCCATTCCAATCTGCCCATCCAAGTCCCTGCCTTTCTTTACTTACCCACCCTTCTCCAGAGGCACTGCCCAGCCTGGTGGAATTGGGAGGGTATCATCAGGGATCTGCCTGGTAAACTGTGTGGCCACTTAACAAAACAGAGCAGGGGTGTGACCAAACAGTGAAGGAAGGCAATATGCATTCTTCCAGATTGTTTGACAGTGTTATTGTTGCCCTTTGCCTTTTATCTTGGGATAAAGTCATTTTCTCTTCACACTCCCTCCTCCCCACCTTTCCACTCCAGCAGTCCTGGCATCATCCATCCTAATAACAAAGGAAAACATTTAGGCAGAGCCAAGCAACAGAACCACCTCCCCCCACAAAAAAACAACATATGGATGCCATATTCCATACCCATAGTCCCCCACTTCTCTCCTAAGGAAGGTTTATTTCCTCATCAACCCTCTAATAACAGGATTGTTCATAAGCATGTATCATGCATACTTAAATCTAGTACTGAACTAGAAACTGCTGATATAAGAGAAAAATGAAATAATCCCTATTATAAAGGAAACTATTTCTACTGGAGGTAGATGGTGGCTCTCACAGGTCAAATTCTCCTTATTTTTCCCAGATCTCCATGCCTCTTTCTGGTCATCTATTCACCATACTTCTGCCATCATTCTCATCTCCCTTCCCACAGGAAAATGGACTCCCTGGGTCCCTCCCATTCTCCCAATATTCATTTGAGGACCCCTCGCCCGTTGTTGTGTTATGTGTTGTCTTACACATAGAATTCAAGCTCCTTGTGGACAGGCACTGTGTTGCCTACTTGCATTTGCGTCTTCCACTTAGCCACCTATGCATAAAGCTAAGTAAATACAAAATATGTATAAAGTGAATTCAAAGGAGCATTTAACGAATGGCTTCTCAGTGTTCTTGCTTCTCTTACTGAGGGCACTATATACAGTGGCCCAGTGATTCTGCTTCTATAGTCAGCAATTCTTCAAATAAGTCTTCCCATAAATGTTATCAGTTGCTGCAGCATGAAAATATTGTCTTCTATGAATGCCAGAGCCCAATCAACTGTCACCCACTCTCTTTCTAGATTGTTGATGCAGCTAGGTAGAATGGTGGTTGGAGTATTGGATTGGGTATTAGAAGGACCTGAGTCTGAATCCTGACTCAGGCCCTTACTAGCTTCTGTGGCCTTTTGAGAGTGATTTAATCCCTCTCACGGCTTCAGTTTCCTCAGCTATGCATCGGGGATAACAAAGGCATCTACACCAAAGAATTGTTTCAGGATCAAATGAAATAATGTGCTGAGATAACATTTATAGACAACTATTATTATGTAGGTAGTATTGTTTCCAATATCCTTCTTGAATACTCAGAGAATTTTAAATTTTGTTTTAACTCAGCAAAACTGTTCGTTGGTGCCGGTCATCAGAACTGCTCGTTCAATCAGCTATGTGGGTAAAAGACTGAAAAGTCAGCATTATAGAAACACTGAGCAAAGATGATAGGCCTTCCCTGACATGAGGACCAGTTCCACTGAGTAATGATAATACTGCCAAGCCCAGACTCCAAGATTCCTCACCTTGGGAATGGTCCAAATTGATGGGTAGGCACGTGTGGACACACGTAGACACACACACACATATAAACATACTTAGTAAAGGAAGAAGAAACTAGGTAGAAATTATTAATTTAGCCACAGCCAGTCTCCTCCACACGTTGGTTGAAAGAAACAGTTAAATGTAAACTTTGCTTTTCTAAAGGTTTCCAAAAATGTCTGAAGAAGGCTCATGCAGTGTATATGGGCTGGTCCTACAGATGCACAATGAATCTTGCCAGACTCTCCACCAACCCTCATTTTCTTTGGTCTGGGCTTACCAGGTTGTAGATTTAGAATTAGAAAAGACTTTAAAGACATTTTAGTCCGTTATATGATCAAGAGTTATTCCTACAACATGTAAGTGGTCAAGAGATGAATAGTTTTCAAAATAAACTGTCCATAAATGGCCAGTAATCAGATTTTTTTTAGATTCCATTAAATCACTAAGGACAAAAGAAATGTACATTAAAACAACTCAGAGTTTCCAGTTTCCACCTAGTAAACTTGCATAGATGATTCAAGATGGAAATCGTCCCTGTGTTGAAATGACTGTGGGCAGAGAGGTGATGAAGTAGATAGAGTTCAGGGCCTGGAGTCAGGAGAAACTGAGTTCATATTCCACCTCAGACACTTATTAGTGGGGTGACCACTAGTCATTTCACCCCATTTACCTAGTTTCCTCATTTGTAAAATGAATTGGAGAATAAAATAGCAAACCACTCCAGTATCTCTACCAAGAAAACCCCAAATGGGATCATGAAGAGTCAGGCATGACTGAACAACAGCCAGGTATTCCGGAAAACAACTAGGAATAAAGAGGGGAAAAAAATGAATAAACTTATCATGATCTTTGGTCCTGGTGTCCTACCAGTGGGTATATACATAAAGTCAAAAATAGAAAGAAAATCTCTTATATAACAAAATTTTTGCTAGCATTCTTTTGGTAGCAGAGAACTGGAAACAGAATGGGTCCCCATGAAGTAGTGAATGACCAACCAAATTCTGGTCTAGGAAGATAATGAAATATTACTGCGCTCCAGGAAATGACAAAAATGAGGAATCCAGAAAGCCTTAGATAAACCACTAAGAAGCCAATCTGGGTGAAGAAAGGAGAAACACACAATGGTGGATGTCAATGAAAAAAATGACAAAAGGTAAGAGTTCGGATTAATTGGAATGACCAATCTTGGTCCAGGAAATAGAAAATTACAAAATACAACTCCGTCCTCTTAAAAGTAGGGACTTTGGGCACATAAGTTTATACTTGCTGTCTGACAGAGGGAATTATAGTCAGATATGACTGAGGCATAAAGGACAAAACAAAAATCTATTTGAAAAAAATTTCAATAAAAAGTGAGTGGTTAAGCCGTTTCATCTGGGAGTGGAGGGAGACCTAAACACATTCTAAACATTTTGACTTTTAAAACACTGTGTCTTAGACTTTCTTAGAACTCTGAGGTTTGGCCCCTTTTTTTCTGAGCATTGCTACTAAATGAGATGATTATATAAAAAGTTGCCAGCTGATTACTCGGGGCATTTTTATTTTTCTTTATGATAAGTACAAAAATCCTATCAGCAAAGCAAGTGTAGCATGTCCAATCCCAAATCAAAGACAGATTCTTCCATACAGAGATTTAAAGCTCGGCTAGTCCCAAGTCAATGGCAACATGAAATCTAAGACAGATGACGGAATGCCTACAAAACCCCAAATTGTTAACATTGGTCAGGACAGAAATTCATGACATGGATGGAGCTCTTGTTTTCTGCCCTCCCAGTTAGGAAAGACTGGCTCCACCTGGCCAAGTTGCTTCCACTCAGGCTCTCATCTGTGTGTAAAAATCTTACAGCTAGAACTTAAAACACACTTTTTGAGGTTGATAGATGCTACTTCAGAGACTAATATGTGCTGTATTCCCTATGGGTGACCAGACCCTACCTAGAGTACTGTCTTCAGTTCTGAGTGATGTATGTTAGGAAAGAGACTGACAAACTGGAAACAATGACCATGGTGAAGGGCCTCCAGATAATGCCATGAAAAGATTATAGATGGTTGATTTTGAGTATTTGATGAGCCTGGAAGAAAGTTAAGATTTTTTTCTGCATTGTCCTAGAAGGCAGAATTGGAAATAATGGGGGAGATGCAAAGAGGTAAATAAAGGCTTGATATTCAAACAACAACTTCCTAACAAATACGAGAGTACAAAAATGAATGAATTGCTTTGGCCGCTGGGATTTCCACATCTTTGGTAGTCAAGGCTGGTTGACTACTTCTGAGACATATCTACCAGGAGATGTTTTGTTTGGGTACAGATTGGGATGGCAACCTCTAACTCCCTTCCAGAGCCAAGAGAGTGTAATTTGGACCTAAATAGATTCTGTCCCCCATGCTAATTTTTCTCTACTCAATGAAATTTCTAAAAATGAGCTCTCTCTAGACCAAGAATGCAGGTTAGTCATCACAAATACCTGTATTCCTGTAGCCCAACCTGAAGTGACTCTCTCTCAGTCTCATTATTGTTATTAAAAATGGAAAATTTCTCTACTAATAACAAAGTAGAGAAAGAAGAGAGAGTGAGGGAAGGAGGAAGAGAAGACAGACACAGAGAGAGATTGTGAAGTAGTCACAAGGAGCTCCTGGTGAGGAAACTCCTTCCACCAATGCGTATCATCACCTTTTCTGTAACTTACAGTCTTTGAGACTTTCCTGGGTCAGCCCTGAGAACTTACATGAATATGATCGGTCACAGAACTGCCAGTCCATGTCAAAGGCAAAATTGGAATCCAGGTTTCCTAAGTGTTTTTTCATCCATTCAGTCATTTGGTTGTTCCTGATTTCCAGGCAGGCTCAGTGTACATAATGCTGCACTCCCTCTGTCACTGATACCGGAATACAATTTATCTTCACAAGACACATCACGGACACACAATAAATGCTCATCACTGCCTGATTTAACACAATCACCGCACTATAATACCTGGTCATTAGATTCTAGTCTCTATTTCAATGCTTCAAAAGATCTGCGATATCTTGAGAGGGGAATAGTTTTGTCAATTCACGTGTACAACATCCCTATGCTACCCTTCTCTCTCTCTCTCCCTCTCTCTCTCTCTCTCTCCCTCTCTCTTTCCCTCCTTCCCTCCCTCCCTCTCTCTCCAATTTTCTCCTTTCCCCTCTCTTTCTCTCCTGCCCACACTATGTGAAGGAAGGCTCTGTATCATGGTAAAAAGGACTGGGCTCAAAAGGCCAGACTTGGCTTTAACACTAAACATATGATTTCAAGCAACTCACTTGTTCTCTCTGACCTTAGTTTCCTCCTCTACAAAATGAGAGGAAGTATTTGGACATCTTTCCAGTTTACCACTCCAGGGTACAGAGAAAGACAGAGACTCCCGTGGGGCAGGCAGGGTGCCCCCTCCAGGAAATTCTGAAAGTGATCTTTTCTTTCTCAGAACTAGCACAGTCCTATGTATATGCCTCCTACCATGCACCATCTTTCATACCATAGTCAGTGGTGCACAACACTTCCCTTTCCTCTATTAGAGTATAAATTCCATGAAGCCAGGAGCCATGTTACATTTGGTTTGGAGTCCTGTCTATAACAGGGACTCAAATATTTCACCCTTGGTTCCTTCACACACACACACATGATCTCCAAGAGTTGATGGGGCACCTGGCATCTCCTGCCTTTTTCTGGAATTTTCAGTAGTGGAGAGGAATACAGCTGGCAGCAGCATCCATTCCCTCTCTAAACCTCAGCTCCAGAACTTCTGCACCAGAATCCCCAATCCTCCTCAAGACCATTTCTCAAACTTGGGCATCATAAAAGCCTGAAGGAGAATGAAAGGGGTACTGTTTTATAACAGCCCCCCCCCCAAATCTGAGGTCTCTAAACAAGAGGAGGAGGTGGGGAGGGAGGCACACACTAGCATTCAATGTGGCAGATCAGCCCTAAAATCACCTTCCTCTTGAGAAATGCATGCTATATTGAATGTAGCTTCAACTAAAGCAAAATTTAAAAGGAAATAGCTGGAAGAATGAAAGGGGAAATGGGAGATTGTCTGAGGGCTCAGGAAAGTAACCCGGGATCTCTTGTACCACTTGCAGTGTTCAACAAGGTACTATTGAGATGTTTCCATTGACCTCCTATGGACTTTGAAACTACCCCAGCAACGAAAGACATTTACTCTTCTCCCCGCGGACCCATTACAGTTCGACTTATGATAATAAGACACTTCAAAAGGAGCTGACAGGCAACCTATAATTAAAATGAATTGAAAGTAACTTAGAGACATGGTTGGCCACATAAGAAAATGACTGTTTTCTTAGGAAGACTCCCCCAACTTATGGGGGATCCAATTTCATTCACGTCATTTCAGTTCAAGGTTTAAAGTTTTCAATGAAAGCTGATGAATTTATTTGCCAAGAGGATGAAGGGGTTGTTCTTTTTCTTTTTTAAAGGCAGTCTTAGGTGAAGATTTTCTCAGCATTCTTTTCAAGCCAGTTGCAAAAGGAATAAACATTCACTTTTCAATACTGAAAGTAAAAGAAAATTCACTAAGATGCCACAAGCTTAAGGAATGTTTTGTATTTTCATATTCATTTCAAAGACTCTCTATTGTTGTGAATACAAAATACAAACTTCTCTGGTATTTAAAGCCCTCCATCCAAGACCTGGCTCTAATATGTTTTTCCAGACACTGGACAATTATTCCCCTTCAGGTACTTTACACTCTAGTTCAAAGGGCTGACTTCTTCCCAGAGTTTGATATGCCACCTCCCCTATCTCCCAACTTGTATCTTCCATACCTGGTCTGGTTCCCTCCTTACCTTACACCCTTAGATGTCCTACTTCCTTCAAATCATAGCTCTGGTACCCACTCCTACACCAGGCCTTTTATGATCCACCAGAGCTTGGGACATTCACCTCCCTGAAAATGTATTGTCTATTTACATATGTGTGCATGTTTTAGATATGAGCATATGTGTTCTCTCTCTCTCTCTCTCTCTCTCTCTCTCTCTCTCTCTCTCTCTCTCTCTCTCTCTCTAACACACACAAACACACCACCACCACCACCAATGTGTAGTGCAATGCTTTCTCCATCTTTACAGCTGGAGGTCTATGAATCTCTAATCAGATGATGAGATTTGAATGGACATGGTTGGACATTAATAAATGTTAGTTTGACTTAGAGAACAGTCAACTGGATTCTTGAATTTCTGGAGAAAAATATTAACCTGTGGGTTGCAAAAGGGTAACTAGGTGAAGTTATTAGCAACCTGAGTGACAAGAGCCTTCCCTCACCACACCTTGACACCAACGGTTTTAGATTGGGTTAAAAATGTTTTCCTCTCCTTTTTGCATTATTTCTTCTCCAATTAAGAAATTTTCCTGGAATAAATGGGCTTATCAATTAAATTCTGATAAAATGTATTAAGTACCTAATGTATGCAAGGTATTGTGGGAAAGAAGTTCCCTGAAGAAGAAGACCATGCCATCAAAGAAATGATGACACGACTTGCACTTGACTTTGTTTTGAGTGAGGGAGGGCTGTGCAGGCCACCAGCCTCACTTCTTCTCCAGAGCCATCTAAATCCAGGGACCAGATATTCATCAGGATGACTGGAGATGACCCAGGATGAGGCAGTTGGGGTTAAGTGTCTGTAATAGGGGAGTCCCCTACTTACTTAGGGGTCAGAAACCTGCACTCAAAACCCTGCTCAGGACTGGGTGACAATAAGGAAAGCCAGACTCTCAGATTTAGGAGCTCACCTCAAAAATGGGGAAAATACAATTCCTACTACCTTATCTCAAAGCAAAAGTCTAACTGAAGGTGAACTGCTATCAACATCAGCAACAACCAAAAATGATAATTTTATTAAAAGGTCCCAAGTTCCTTTTTTTTAATTACAACTTTTATACTTAAGATTAATTTCATCAGTCCTTTCTAATTGCCTTTTAACACAAGATATTGGACAAATAGGAATGTAGCCTCCAACACAATTAACCAACCACCCAGTGTTACCCCGGGAACAGAACTTCCAAAACCTTCAGGAAACACACCCAGAGAGATAAGGTCAATCGTCCCAGCTCACACTGCTAAGCAGGGGCAAAGCTGGGATTCCAAGCAAGGCTTTGCAGGCAAAGTCCAACGCTTTCTACTTAGCCAGGTTTCCAGACTACCTAGGGATGAAAGAGCTGTGAGCATCCTGAGGGCAGGAATAGTCTCATTTCCATCTTTGTAGCCACAGTACCTAACACACAGTAGTATTGGGGCACTGTGTATTAGGCAGCTAGGTGGTGCAGTAGATAGAGTACCAGTGCAAGAGTCAAGAGGACCTGAGTTCAAATCTCACCTCAGACACTTGACACTCACCAGTTGTGTGACCTTGGGCAAGTCACTTAACCCCAACTCCCTCATCCTGGGACATCTCCAGTCATCTTGATGAATATCTGGTCCCTGGATTCAGATGATTCTGGAGGAGAAGTGAGGCGGATGACCTGCACAGCCCTCCCTCACTCAAAACAAAGTCAAGTGCAAGTCATGTCATCATTTCTCTGATGGCATGGTCTTTTTCAACAATGAAGGACAAACACATCTAATATACAGTAGGTGATTAAGAAATGTTTGTTGCTTAGTTAATGAACTACACCCAGAGAATAATATCAATTTTCAACATTTATATAGGGATTAAAATTTACAGAAGTCCTTACATATATTATGTCATTGGATTCTCATAATCACTTTGTGAGGTGGGTATTATCATTGATAACATTCAATAACAATGCCCATCTTACAGAGACATTTCCTTGAGGATAAGGACTTTTTGCAAGTACTAGGGTTTCCAGCGTTTGGCACAGCATCTGGCATGTAGTAAATCTTCATAAATGTTTGTTGACAACTCAAGGAAACTAAATCTGAATAAGGTTAAGTGGCTTGCCCATAGTCTGACTTCTAGAAAGAGTCAGAGGCTAGGTTGGTTTGAACTTAGTTCTTCCTGACTTTAAGTCTAGAAGATTCTCTTAAAATGCCCCTTGCTCTCAGAAAGTCCAAGGTAAGTTACTCAAAAAAGGGACCCTTACATTTTTTTAGGATTTCCTGAAAAATTAAACTAAAAAAAAAAAAACACCAGGAAGGTAGATGGTAATTTCAATCCCATGACTGAATAAAATCTTAAGCCACTACCATGACTGTGGTATAGTCATCACTCATGTATATACATTTCCCATGAAATATAAATTACCCATGTACTGGAGCAAAAAAAAGAAAATTTTGACCTAAAAATGAGCAACAAGAAAGCTCCTGATGTATGGGCTGCCTTCACACCAATAAGGAGTCTTGTGTGAAGACCCATAGAAGGCCAAAGGAAGGCCAAGGGAGAGATGTGGGCTGGCCTAGGGAAGAGCTCGCGCCCAGACTTAGAGTATATGGAAGGACTATTTCACACACTGGCTTTCTCAATTTTCAACTTTCCCCTCTCGCTTTGTAACATTTGCTTATAAGTGGAAGAATTTAAGACTTGACAACAGATGGCATCACAATTAGCATTGCGGGTCCTATTATGGAGAGGATGCATCAGTGCAGCGAGCTGATGAACTCAGATGTCTAATCTAATTTAGACCAAACTAGGTACGTTATGACATTCTTCCTCCTACGCAGAGATTGACAAGGTCACCTTGTCATCAGGTGATTAACAAAAAAGAAAAAAACAACAATCATGGAAGACTGCTGGAATCCTGAAATTAGATGTTGCACCTGAGTTTTTTACCTATTTTGTAAAAGGGGCCAAAATACTATCAAAAGGCTCAGTGCTCAAAAGGCAACCCAAAGAACAGGGCACAAGTGATCAAAGAATTTGAGCTAAAGGACCTTAGAAGTTCCTGAAGTCACTGAACCCAATCCTCTCATTATACAGAGAAGGAAACTGAGGCAGAGACCAACTAAGTGACTTTCTCAGAGTCACACACATATGGTAAGCATCTGAGATGATCTGAGATAAGGGAGAAAAGGTGAATGAGAAAAATTGGTGAAAAAAAATAATTTTATTGGGGATTTAACAAGAATAACTGAAAAAGAGGGCAGGATATTTCAGATGGAGAAATTAGTTGGTATAAAGGTAAACAGTTACTAAGTTTAGTTGGTTGAGCACTGGGCTTGGAATTGGGAAGATTATCTTCCTGAGTTCAAATCTGGACTCAGACACTTACTAGCTATGTGACCATGGGCAAGTCACTTAATGCTGTTTGCCTCAGTTTCCTCATTGGTAAAATGAGCTGGAGAAGGAACTGGCAAATCATTCCAATATCTTTGCCAAGAAAACTCCAAATAGGGTCACAAAGAGTTGGACACAACTGAAACAACTGAATAACAACAACATTAATATTCAATCTTAAGTTTTCAATAAAATATTCAATTTAAACACACACCCACACACATAACAAAACTGAGATGTATTCCATACCAAAATCAGAGCCCAAATGAGTGTCTGTGAAATCAGTCATGAGCTCTGTTACTATGTGGCATAACTTCAATAACCATGGTTAAGTAATATAGACCCCAAATAAAGGGAGATCTCAGATCATCATAGATTTGGAATTGAAAAGAGTCCACAGAAGGTAACTAATCCAAACCTTTTCATTTTTCTAGATGAGGGAACTGAGGCAAAGTGAGGCTAAGCAAATTTACAAAGGTCACACAAGAAGTAATTAACATTTGTTCAGTATTAAATGGAACAGGAAGTATTTGAGCTCAGGAAGATGAGTCTTCCAGACTCCAGGCCCAGTGCTTTGTGCACTACGATGCCACCTTAGCTGCCTTGACGCCCCCCAACCCTACTCTTCTTACTACCACCAAAATGCTCTGTGGTACTGGTAATCTGAGATTCCTAAACCATCCTTTGGAAAGTACAGATTCTGAAATGCTTTTTACATTGAATTCCTTATCATAACCAGATATCTGAATCCTAAAGTTGTCTTGACTGGACTCTATATTTAGGAGCCATTTGTGAGCCCGGATTCATTCATTCAATGTATCATTCATTCATTCGAACATTTTCCGAGTTCCTATACAATTGGCAAAGTGCTATGGAATTGAGGGGAATGAAAACATGAATGTCATTTTTTGTGCCCTCAAGAAACTCATAACTTAGGAAGAAGACCTGTACACAAATAACTAATGCACAGTAGAATGGTGTGACAAAAGAATAACAAACAAATGTTATGGGTCTGTTTAAAGGAAGAAAACCTCTTTTCCCAGGGAAGACTGATTCATCTTGAACTTCATTATCCTCTTGCAATTTCAGTTAAGTCTAAAATATCCTGTACATAAAGAAAAGAAAGATCTAAATCCAATGACCTTAAAGCTGGGTCTTGGGGTAATTAAGTAGAGAACATCCGATGTGGGACAGACTTTATTCCTACATTTCTCCACAAATCCATATTTTAGCAATGCACTGATTACAAATATGCTAATCACCATCTAGCCAAAGTTCATGACAAATGGAAGCTTTTGCGTTAATTGAAGCCTTTATTTATCCATGTTGACACAATGGAGCTGATGCTTTAATTGAGAAAGCATCAGAGAAGAGGTATCCTGTCTCACTTGGATGGCATGAGCCAGTTGTTATGGAAACAATACAGGAATGCTTCTACACAAAGCAGTATTTGGTTAATTTTTAATCCGACAGATTTTTGACTTTGCTTGGCTGCATGATGCTATTAATAAATCTTCAGAGACAAAACCAAGATTTTAAAAGTTTTAATAAGTGTTAGCTAACTAATTTTTCTTTTTTCCACTTCCAATAGGAATTTTTCAAGTTCCATAGCTTTTAATTATATCATGTCACCATCTAGATTCTCGAAGATGCACAAGGCTGAGGACTTTGTTTCATTTTTTTCTTTTTTTAAGAAGAATTTCATGGAATGGTACAATGTCAAAAGGCTGAGTCTCGTGTGAAAAATATAAAGGTCTCCAGTGACCGAGTATGCTCCACTGGTGCACTCTTCATCCAATGTAAAAGGGAACCAGGTCTCTGCTCCATCTTGTATTCACACAATTTATTTTTTAACTAAATACAGAACTTTAAACTTATCCGTACCAAATTTCATCTCATTGATTTCCACAGGAAAGATCTGCACATTTGTAACCTCTCATTTAAAGAAAAAAGTCAGTCATCAAGATAATTAGAGAGAGGTTGGAAGTCAAGGCCCTTCCAAACCACAGCCAACCTCACCATGTCATTGAGGAAACTGATCACCATAAGTTATGCAAGATGGCTAATATCATAGAAACAGCCAGGGGCGGAGGTAAGACCAGAACACGGATCATCTGATTCCAAAGCCAATTGATTTTTGAAAAACTATGTAATTTTATCACATGGGGGAAAGTCTGAGATTTCATGTTCTCTGAGTGAGACAGAGATAGAGAGGAAAAGGGACAGGGATCCAGGACCATATCTGTGATGTCTTTGATATAGGGAACTTCCCGGGGAAGAAACTCTCTCTTTCAATGCAGGTTTCACATTGGTATGTACGATTATCACATTAATATGTGATGATCTATAATAAATAACTAAATAAATTTGGGAGGGGGAATACTACTTGGTGAACATTGCTGCATTAAAAAGAATCCATTTTTGACAGGGCACCTAAGTGGCACGGTGGATACAGTGCTGGATCTGGAGCTAAGAAGACCTGAGTTCAAATTGGCCTCAGCTGTGTGAAGTGAATTGGTCACTAGCTGTGTGAAGTCACTTCATCTCTCTTTGCCTCAGTTTCCTCATTTGTAAAATATTAATATTACCTCCCTCCCAGAATTGTCATGAGGACTAAATGAAACAATATTTATAAAATGCCTAGCATAAAACCTGGTAATGTAGTTGGCACTATATAATTTGTTAACTATTATTAGACATAATTCTTCTGGTCAAGATCCTTTGATGTTCCGTTTCCTACCTTGTCAAGTCTACACTGTTCTGCCTGGTTTTCAAGGCTCTCTCCTCTTTGATCCCATTCAGACTTACTTCCCAAGACACACAAGCTTTGACAGTCAGGCTGGTCTCCTCCTGTCCCATGAACACAGGGGAAGCTTAATGTTTTCACTCCTGACCTTCTCTCTTTCCTCTGTTGATCTAACCCCTACTCATCATTCAAGGTTAATAGCTCTTCTATAAAGTCTTCCATGACAATTTTATCTGATGCTCCCCTCCTCCACAGTCCTAAGTTTAACACTTTAAGGTTGGGCTGGGAAAAGCTCATATGGAGTATGACTGGAGACTGGGGGTGGGGGTGGGGAATTAGGAGGGAAGGGAGCCCCATATCTGCTGGCTTCCAATTTTAACTAGTATCCTCACTGACTAGGTGCTAAACTGAGGTATTTCTATTCTGCAACTAAATGTCATTGCCCATGGTATAGTGGTTTAGGAATCCACTATGAGGTCAGAAAGACCTGGATTTTCAAGTCCTGCTTCTAACATACACTAGCTGGGTGGACATGGCAAACCTCTTGGTGTCCTGGACGGTGCTAAAAGCCCTTTTTGCCCAATCCCTAGTTAGAAGAAAACCTCCACTTTTAGTGGCTTCCTTCTGAGATCACCTTTAATTTATTCTGTATTTATCTTGTATGCGCATAGTGGTTTTCATGTTGTCTCCCTACCTAGACCATAAGCTCCTTGAGGGTAGGAACCATTCGAGCCTTTCTTTGTATCCCCAACCAAAATCAGGCACCTAGGACATGTCTAAAAAATGCTTATAAATCACTGCAGCCTCCCAAATGAACAATTAATCACATATGTTGTTGGGTGCTGTTTGCCACTGTGCCCTTTCACAGCTGTTTTAGGTGAGTTCATTTTCTTCCCAACACGAGATTATCAATTCCTTAAGGACAGGAGCCTCATACATCTAGCACAGTGCACAGAAGACAGTCAGAGCATCCATACTGATCACTAGTGGGAAGGGGACTGGCCTGACAATCAGGAGATCTGGGTCTTCATCCTGACCTCGCTGTTTGACCTAAAGCACATTATCACCTCTTTGGGCTTCTACTGCCACCTGGGTGATGTAAGGAGACTGGAAAAAGTAGTCGAATACCCCTTACAATGCTACTTTCCAAAGATTTAAAAATTTCCAAATCATTTTTCCATTCCTTAAAGTTAAGCACACCTGAAATTAAACATGCCCCTCCTCTTTCCAGATGCATAACATTTGTCCATATGCACGAGAAAAGTGAATTTCTATGAGTAATCAATCCATCAATCAACTATTATTCATGAAGTACCTTTATGTTATGTGTCAAGCACTGGCCTAGGCACTTTAGAAACAATCCCTACATAAAATGAGGTTTTTTTTGCAAGATGGATAGGGAAAATTTGGACCTGAAATTTCAATAGTTTATAAAACATCCACATATGTAAATCAACAACTTCTCTATTACTTATATTCTTATAGAACTAGCCAGGGCACAAAGAGGTTAAGAACCTTTGTCATGGTCACCCAGCTAGTACACAGAATGTGAACCCAGATCTTTGTCCCCTAGTGGATCCCCTGGGCGCCACCATGCCTCTAATTCACACAAGTCAATAAGGCATCAGATATGAGCCACAGGAAGTAGCAGAAATCCTGAGAATGAGCTACTGGGATCCCTGAGTTGAAGAAGAGGTTTCCAGGGCAGCTGTGGGGATGTGTTATAGTGACAGCATCCCCAGGTGAGACACATGGGAAATCTCTCTGGGATACGACTGCTGAAACTCCTCCTGATGGTCACAGGGGCCAAGCAGGCAGGTCCTCAGAGGAGAGACGGATGTGGGGAGCAGGATCATTTATATTCATTTCCCCCCTTGAGCACCTCTGAGACTGACCACCCTGTAGCAAAGGGAAGCCTGGGGCAGGGAGATGGGAAGGCTACACAGCTATAAATCACCTTTGGCAACAACATCTTTTAAAGTCACTTGAAGAGAGGAACACGGTCCATTATTTTCCTTAAATTATATTAAGGGGCACTCATTGAGTAAAGGAAAAGGTATCTCTTTAGTGTCCTGCGGCCACAGACTATGAGTGAGCATAATGGTGTCACCCACAGACTATCAACCGTGTTTACGGTGATCCCAGAAACTGCAGCTCACCGACATTTCACCCTGTTTGCCTCAGTGTCCTCATCTGTAAAATGAACTAGAGAAGGAAATGACAAACCACTCCCTAGTGGGAAGAGGAGGAAAAAAATTAATTTAAAAGAAATTAAATTCTAAGATTGCTAAAAAGCAATGCAATTCCACCCCAATCTTCTTCACCACATTTTTCAAGGGATTATTTTTTCTTCTCAATATATGACAAAGGAATTTGTTTTGGCAGCACATCCCTCTGGTGAGAGGGAAAGGTCGATCCCTGGCAAAATGCTGCCCTCAAGTCAGTGAGTTTGTCTTCTGGTCAGAGACGTCCAGTGAGAATCTTCAGGCCACCAAAGACCCCATTCCCCCACCTACGCTTGTTCTCCATGCACTTGCAGCCTTTTCCGCATCTCCTCCCCTGCCCCAGCAGCTGTGCTGAGCGCTGCAGAACTGAGCCCAAAGGTGATGGATGGAGGGGAGTAAGCTCCTCCATTGCTTCAAGGTATACACCTGCATTCTAGTGGGTATGCAGCAACAGTCGGTGTTTAATCAGTATATTAAAGGAAAGTTAATGAGCAGGAGAAAGGAATAGTGAGCTGCCAGGCCTATATTTCTACCTAGGCAGGGTGCACAAATCAGCCAAAGATAGCACATCCAAGTCCTCTGATGTAGTAAGCCAGTTTCACCACCAGGATCCCCCAGGCCTTCCCCTCTGGCCTCTTATGTATCACATCATGTAGTACCAGCTCTGATAGAAGATCTTTCTCTAGGAAGTGATTTACTCCATCACTGACTACTCGAGCCTTTCCTGTGTCTCAACATTTTTACTAACTGTCAGTGCTCTAGGTTTTCCCATTAGCACACAGGTCCACTATAGGAGAAGTAACACAACTCAGTCAGCATAAATAAGAAACGACTGGATCCCTCCAGAGATCCAAATTAGGCTGCTATAACTGAGGCCACAATGTTCATGAATCTGCTCTCCTCGCTGATGAAAAACTCATCTGAGCTCACTGTATAAGAGAAAACAATATTGTGTTTTCACCGACCTCCTAGAGACCCACAGAGGCATTGTGTCCTCCCTCCCAACATAATAACCACATTAAGCCTTAATACACCACCTCCCTCCAGCCATTACAGTCCCAGTTAATGAATGTCTGTGGGATTTTGAACACCCCCACATCAGAGCACCAGCAACTTGAAAACACTCAGCAGCTAAAAAGCCAAAGGCTAGTTCATCAAGGTAGAGTAGGAACATTTGGAAGAGGGAAACAGGGTCAGTACTTGATGGTAGTTGAGTTAAATGGAAATGATTAAGCAAAGTAGGGTAGATAAAACTCAGAAAACTGACTTTGAAGAACAAACTCTTAGCCCTGGCCAAAGAATTCCAAGCAATTCAGGGCCTCTTAAGCCGGGTGTCAGTGACTTCAAGATCTGTCTACAAATAGCATAGGTGTATAGCTTTTGATCTGGGATAGATATTAGAAATCATCTAGCCTAACCCTATTGTTTTCCAGATGAGGAAATTGAATCTCAGAGTGGTTGAGAAATTAAATAGTCTCAAAGTGGCAAAAATTGGGTTTGAATCCAGGTTGACTCCAAATCCATTACTTTTTCCATTACAGCTCAATCAATCAACTGATTAATATAGATTAAGTGCCTACTATGTGCCAGGCACTGTGTCAAAAAGAGGCAAAAGACAGTCCCTGCACTCAAGGAACTTCCAAACTAATGGTGTAGATAACAGGCAAAGAAATCTATTCAAAGCAAGCTATGTACAGGATAAATAAGAAAAAAAATTAACAGGGGAAAGGCACTAGAATTAAAAGAGATTGTCTCTCCAACCTATCACTTTAATCCTAGGCATGATCAGAGAAGGATAGATGATGACAGAAGGGGGAGAAATTAAAGAGGAAATGGGTAGCCACAACTGTTAAAAATTCTCCTAGTTTACCATTGGTAGGACTGTGAACTGATCTAACTATTCTGAAAAATGATTTGGAACTCAGCAAATCAGTAACCTCTATTAAGCACCTCCTATATGCCAAGCACTGGGCTGATGGTTGGCACTATGTGAGAAGAGTGACTCAGCTGATCCTTTAACCCAGAGATCCATCCCACAGCTAGTTATATTTCCCAAGGAAGTCAAAGAGAAGAGAGGGAATGGATGGAGAACCAGCCCTGAAGCCAGAACAACCTAGATTCAGGTTCCCGCTCTGTAAGACACCCTGAGCAAGTCACTTAATTTCTCTAACATGCCTCTGCTGTCATTGAGTGTGTCCAACTCTTCATGGCTCCATTTGGGGTTTTCTTGGCAAAGACACTAGAGCAGTTTGCCATTTCTTTCTCTAGCTCATTTTTGCAGATGAGGAAACTGAAGCAAGCAGTATGAAGTGACTTGCCCAGGGTCACACATGTGTTAAAAGTGTCTGAGGCTAGATTTGAACTGAGGTCATCCTGACTCCAGGTCCAGAGCTCCATCCACTGTACCAGGTAGCTGCCTTCTAATATGCTAAGTTTCATCAAAGGTTCTCATCACAAGTGGTAGAAGGTATTTTCTCAACCAGAATTCCATACACAGTGAAATCATAGGTCTGTGTCTGGTCCTATATATACACCAAGCTATTTGTACAGCAGCACTTGAATGTTGATAGATAAATTTAAAAATAAAACATGGAAATAAAATGAGTGCCACCTATTTGGATATAGCTGAATAAATCATGGCATAGGAAGGCCACGTTACCTCTCTTATATTTCAGCGTGGTCATACCATAAGACATTAGAGAGGTAAGGAACTCATCAAAAGACAGGGAGATCCATCTATGGAGCAAAAGGAGCAGACCCAGTAGAACAACAGGCAGATGTCTACAATGATTAAAATGGAAATGACATGAAAAGGTAACAAAAACAAACCACTAAACTCTGATGAAATGCAACAAAGCTAAGCTTGGTTCTGGAGAACAAGCGATAGCACAGACATCTCCATGAAAAGGCAGGGGACCACTTAGGCAGAATACTGCAGGTGCAATCAATCCTTTATTGACTGGGTTCGACTATTTCTCTCTTACAAAGAAGGGTTAAGAAGGATCACAAGGGCAAGAAATTACTGTGGCATTAAAAACAAAAGGAAGCATTATTTTTAAAAATGCTCCTTGTCTAGTTCCTCCCAGTTAGTTTAGAGGCTGGGACAAGTAATTCTGTAAAGGACACCAAAATCATCAGTCAGTGAAGCAAGAAAACCAAGAGTTTATTGATAACTAAAAGGAGCCAGAAGCATGAAGCCCATGCCTCAGCTAGCAAAGTTCCATGATGAACGCAGAAAAGGGGAAATTGCCGTTACCTACCATACAATATACACTTATCACCCAGAAATAAAATGACTCACAGAGACCACCCAACAGTCCAGGCTCAGCTGGGCAACTGAATCGCTGGGCACAATTCCATTGACAAGGTTGTCTCATTTCCCTCATCTGGAACAGGAGTGTGGTGAGCCTTGTATTAGGGTAAGGAACAGCCAATGAAAAGACTAATAAAGAATTGTGTAAATGAGTTACGGGATTCCTGAGAGCCTAGTCCAAGGCAGGTGCCACAGGGAAGGGGGGAGGCTACCTAGCACCTGCTGAGGTTTTCTTGGCAAAGATCCTGGAGTGGTTTTCCATTTCCTTCTCCAGTTCATTTTACAAATGAGGAAATTGAGTCAAATAAGGTTAAGTGATGTGCCCAGGTACACACAGATATCAAATGTCTGAGGCCAGATTTGACCTCAGGAAGATGGATCCATGACCAGCACTCTATCCACTGTTGCAGGGGGCTTATTTGTAACTTGATAATCCGACAAGATAACCCTGGGGTTTCCTAGCGTCCTTGGACTCGGCTGGGGGTCTGCCTGTCACTTGGAAGACTGAGATCTGTCTATCTTTGAAGTAACTGAAAAAAAAACAAAACGGGCTTTAATAGAGAGTTATAGGAGTGTCTATGGATATGGATATCCATATCTATAAAGAGGTCTCTCCCTTTGTGTATGTGTGTGTGTATGCACACACATTTAGGTTGGGGAAGAGAAGTCTTGGGGGGAACATGATAGCTATCTTCAAGCATATGAAAGGCTGTCATTTAGTGGAAGGCTTAGACTAGGTCTCCATGGCCCCAGAGGAAGAACCAGGAGCAAGGAGTAGAAATTGCAGAGGTAAACCCAGGCCTAATGTAAGGAAAAACTTATTGACAATTAAAATTAGTCAAAAATAGAATGGCCTGCCTCAGGATGGAGCAGCTTTTATCTCTGCATCTGTGGAATGGGCTGCAGCCCCCCTAGAGGGGTTGCCTAAAGAGACTGCATCATCACTGGAGTCAGGGCTGCAATTGAAAGAATTCCAGTTCAATAGGATGTAAGATCCCTGAGGTAAGAAATTTTTTAATTATTTTTTTATTTTAATATCCAGCACAGAGCCTTGCACATAGTAGGAGCTTCAAAGAAGGTGGTTCAAATTCAGTTCAGGTAAGTTTAGATCAGAGTCTTAGAATTTCTTTCTTTTGATCATAGGAATGACATTGGCAAAACTATGCTTGTGTACCTATATTACACCATACAAAAATTCAGAAATTGTTTATACTAGGAAATAAAATATTGACTCCTAGTCCCAAAATCATCTAAGTTCCCACTTCCACGTCTTTTCTCAGTCTACTCTCTAGACCTAGGATCCTACTTCCCTCCAGTATTACTCATCAGCCCCAGCTCAAATGTCATAACCAGCTAGGCTAGAATAGTTAGGATTCCTCATGGACATTCTCAGCTTTCTCACATCTACACTTGCATTCACACTCTTCCCGGGCTTGGTCTTCATTCTTCAGTTCTGACAGATGCTAAATGTCTTCTTTTCTCCAGGAAGTCCTCCCCAATCACTTCATAATAAGTTGAGCCCTTCTGATTTCTCCTAGCATTTTGCTTAGACACTTCTTTATGAACTTAAAACAGATAGAGAGACATAGGGAATATAGCACTGGACTTGAGGATGGGAGAGACCAAGGGTTTAAATTGCCTCTGATACTTATCAGAGTTGTGGAGACTGGGAAGTCACTTCATCAGAATGAATCTCAGTATTCTCCTCTATAAAATGGGAGTCACAACAGCTGGAGCCCCCACCTCAGAGTTGGCACAGGGACCAACTCAGTTCCAAAAGAGCTTGGTCAATCTGGAAAATTGACATAAAAGTCAGTTATCACCCCGATGACCGTTCTCATATCTCAGGGGTTGTGACACATTAGTAGATGCCTTGGAAGCTCAGTCTAGTCAGAAATTCTTGTCCTTTTTCTGTCTGGGACTCCTGTGTCAGTCTAGGACAGTCTATGGTCCCCCTCTGAGAATCATATTTTTAGATAACTAAAGGAAATGATCAATTTCGGCTACAGTTTTAGGGAAAGTAAAGATTTGTTTTTTGTCCCCATCAAAGTTCCTGGGCCCACTTTGAGATTCAAAATCATTCCATAAAAAAGAGAATGCAAAATAAGTCTGGTCCTTCTTAGACTGCACCCCCAAATGGTTTAGGATCCTGAAACACCCCAAAGACCTCATTAAGAGGTAAGCTCTCTGTGCTGCAGACTCAGAGAACAAGCTTCAAGGATAGCATTGTGGGGTCCCAGGGTGTGTTTGCACTAATTCGCCTTCTGTTACAAACAATCCAAGTGACTCTGGTTTAAAATGGAGGAGGCCAGATGACTGCCCCTGAATCAATTCTCCTGAGTTGTGACCCTACCAAGATTCCTGCTTTCTCTTTGCTTGCACAACCAACTGCTGATCAAAGTGCTCTTTCCCTGGGGGACATTGGTTGGAAAGGTGAATGTGAAGGATGGGTCATCAACCCAGGGGACATGAAGTATTCACCAGGACCCAGCTTTGTCTGCCCCCTGCTCAGCAGGGGGCACCTGTGCCTACCTGCTATCAGGGAACAATCATAAGACAGGAAGCAGGGAAGGTAGTGGGGTTCTGGGCATACAGTCAGGAGCATGAGACTTCAAATGCTACCTGAGGGACCTGAGGCAAAGCATGAACTTCTCAGAGCCTCAGTTTCCCAATCTGTAAATGAGTGGTTGGTACCCAGTGGCCTCTAAGATCCCTTCCAGCTCTAGAGCTAGCATCATGTAGTCCTGGGACACAGTATGGGGCTTGCAGTCAGCAGGACTTGGGTTCAAAACAATCCAGTGAGCAAGCATTTATAAAACACATACTGTGTGCCAGGAAAGTGTTTATTAAGCACCTACTATGTGCCAGGCACAGTTCTAGGTACTGAGAATACAAAGG
>CM053772.1:27438967-27507588 GCA_028658325.1 Potorous gilbertii
TGGCACCTTGGCAGAGAAGGCTGATGAGGAAGCTACAGGTTGAGGTCACCTCTTCAAAGAATGGGATGTTCCCCCAAAAAAAGTCCACTTTCCCCCAACTTCCTTTATCTATACTTTTCCAACATTGAAACAATGACCATGAACATGGACAGACATCAAGAGATAATGGAGGAAAGAAGGACCTATGGTCCATGGGATCAGGAAAAGTCAGAAACCACTGAACAACAAAAATCCTTCACTTGCTTCTTTTGATAAAGGTTTCTGGTATCCTAATCTTATTTCAAAAGTAGAGAGGTCAGTGATTAGCTAGAGAAATACAGCAATTTAAGTTGGAACAGAGAGACAAATTTTTATATGAATGTTAGGAATGTTCCTAACTGGGGGCTCTGAGCTATTGTGATAGCACTAATAACTTTTCATCAGATATAAATGATCTAAAGCAGCAGAAGATGAAACTACATAGGCATGAGGGTCATCCTATTTCCCCAATATCTTGGCAAAAAGCAAATTGATTATTTTAAGAGGATTTGACAGACTGAATTCTTAGAGAGAAGGGAGCTGGTAAGGAGGTAGATGGCCATGACTAAGGAGAAATTGGGAAATGATTAACAAAATAAATGAAAATACAGTACAACAAAGCTAATGCTAATTTATGATTTTCTACGTCAAGGGGTGACCAAATGGATCTATTTCTATTTGAGTTTGATACCATTACCCTCAAACTCTTCCTAAAAAGAGACAGGCAAGGCTTGGGAAGGAGCTGGCACCTCCCCTATCCAACTGGGAGGAAAAAATGAAAAGGATCAATTTCACTCTCCACAGCAACACCCACCAGTATTGCTTGGAGATGGAGGGGCAACAGCATTATAGATGCTATGGCTAAGAAGTCAGTAGGATCATATAGTGCAACACCTTCATTTTAGAGATGAAGACTGGAACTGGAACTGAGACCCAGGAAGGTGGAGGGACTTACTCAAAGCCACAGAGGTATTAAACAACAGAAGTGGAATTTGAACCCAATGCCCTCTGACTCGAGAAAAAATGTTCATCAAGTTCATCAAGGAGCCACAACAGACAGTCACAGCAAGAAAACTTGAGCTCCCTGAAAAACAAATTATGAGCCTTAAGGGTCATTAGATATCTGAATGTGTGGCAAGTAGCAACTTGATCCATTCTACTCCCCTAGTACCCTATCCAGACCTGGTCTTTTTACCACCAATGCCTGGCACATGGCAAGTACTGAATAAATACTGGCTCCCTGCCTGCCTAGTCCCTCCCTCCTCTGAGAGGAGATTCCACAGCACCTGGTCCATCTCTAATCCAATTTCATATCCCATCGGCCAACAGGCTCTATCTAAGCTGGACTTTTGACAGAAACTCCACCTCTTGACAAGTTGCATTGAACTACTGAGGAAACAGCAGGCCGCTAAAGCAAGAGCAGAGGGCTATTAGATGCTCAATGGATAGAGCACCAATTAATCACTCCCACCCCTCCCCCAACATCCATATACTCATTACAAGAGGGCCAAAGATGAGAGAGAAGAAATAAAAATAAACTGACCAAATAGGAATGTGACCAAAGACCTTTTTTCTTGCTTCCAGAAACTCCCGAAGAGACCAAATAAACGTGTTACACAGTATGGCCGCATATTAGTTTTCTGACAGTTTAAGTATTGCCCTTTGCTTGGAGCCTGTCAGAGAATTTACAAATAGCTGGAAGGCCTGCTTATGACCTGGGCCCCAAGGAATGCCCCTTGGAGTGATTTAGGGCCTGGCTCCTAGCAGTAGCCAGCTAGTTTAAAACTCTTCACAGTGCCTGGAAGCTTAACTGTAAAAGTCAGGGGTAGGGAGGTGAGATGGGAAGGGAACTGGGGGGGGCGCGGTTTGCAGGGGGGTGTCTGTGTTTTTTTTCTTTCTGCAATGTCAGCCTCCACTGTTCCGGATTCCTTTCTGGGTTGTCTTTGCCAGCCCAGGCCCTGAGGGATGAAAGTCAACAAGACATAACTCTGCTGCTGCTTCTGTGCCATCAATGCTGTGCCCTCCCCCCTTTAAAAAAAAGGCATCTCAATAAACAAGAGTATTCCCTGTGGGGCAGCCAATGCCTAATGAGGGCTGAGTCAGTGCCTTCAATTCACCAGAGACTCCAAGGCCAAAATGGCTCATGAAATTTTCCAAACGTGTTGATGCAAAGTCTGCAGTGAAAGGTAGTGGAGAAAACACAGAGCTGATGTGACTTCATGGGCGTTCCAGGCAGGGAGCAGCAGGAGGAGATGGGGCTGGCCTTGGATTGTTACCATAGCTTGATGGGTAAGGTTTGCCCTTGTCCCACACCAGGGCCATAACTGGAGTATTTATAGCTAGCTGACTGTGTGCATTTGAGGGAGTTGGGGAGAGGGATGTAAGAGGGAAAGAGGAGAGAGGATGGGACAGGGGGCACATAGGAAGAGGTGGGTCCCAACCATGGCACTCTTCTGTGACTCTGGACTATCCAGCAAACCAGTGTCTACCCTTAAATAACGACCGAGAGAGAGGCCATCGCAATGCTTTGTGCACAAGGAAATCAAAGCTATCAGGGAGGGAGGGAGAAAGGACAAAAATAACCTCACTTCATTCTCACAAACTCCCTGGGAGACTGTGCTTTTATTAGCCCCATTTCACAGTTGAGGAAACTGAGGTAGACAAAGGCTAAGTGACTTGCCCAGGGTCACACAGCTAGTAAGTGTCTGAGACAGCATTTGAATTCAGGTCTTCCTAACTCCAAGCCCAGTGCTAGCTGCCTCTGATCCTACACATCCAGTTCACCTCTTCATTTTCAGATATGGAAACTAAGGTCCAGGAACATGAAGTGACTTTTACAAGATTGCACACGTAGTAAATCTCCCAAAGGACAGTGAACTATAATGTCTTCCTTAACGCACTTTACGTAAGTTATCTCGCTGAATCCTCACAATACTGTACGGTAACCACTATAGATAGGTATTACCCCCATTTTACAGAGAAGGAAGCTGAGGCCCAGAGATGGTCAGTATAACAGCCTTCCAGACTCTGGATCTAGTGCTTTATGGAATGAACATGCCTAGGGCATTTGGATCCCTGGCCACTGGGTTCAAATCCCCCACTGTGATCCTACAGCCTAGGGGTTCTTCAAAGTAGACACTTGATTGCATTGTGCCCCCAGTTTCTTCCCCTGCAAATGACAGGATGGAATTCAGTGACCTCCAGGATCTCCTCCAACTCTAAATCAACCATCCTGTGCCCTGTAGTCGCTGGGATCCTTTTATTGGATGCCAAGGAGCAGTGAACATCCCAAAGGAGAGAATGGGGAGCTAAGGAAAATCTGTTGGATTGTTGGGACAAATTGTCCAGCAGCCCAGAAACAGAGAGGGCTTTGTGTGAGGACAGAAGGAACAGAGTGGCAAAGTTATAGGCTTGAACGTCAAGAAGAGTAATTGCTTGGCCCCTCTAGTCTAAAGAGAAGATGAACGACTGCCAACTCTAAATTGTTCTGAGGCATTCCAGTTTATTTTACTAAATCATCAAAAACTATTCTGAATTTGACTCAAGAAAGGAACATGATGCAAAGCCTCTGGGCCTGGAGGCAGATGCAAAGAAAAACTCTTAAACGTGGGAAGAATCTAAAAGAAAATGAGGTCCTCTGCAACATGGGGAGGCACTGACCTTGACTTCCTCACCATCGGAATGCTCTCCCAGGAGCAATCTCTCCCAGCTCAGACTCTGTAGGCCTTGGTGCTCCATTCATGGCACCCAACCCAATAAGCATTGTCTAAGAGCCCATGTTCTGTGCCAGGATGTAAAGGCAAAAAAAGAGACAAGTCTCTGACCTCCAAGACTTTCTGTTCTAATGGGAGGTTACATGTAAACAGATGGATACCTGGGTTACAGGCGCCTGTCTTTTCTGTATCTCCATGTCATCCCATCGTGCCTTGAGATACTTTCAAGATCTGTGATTTCATCCACGTGGGATTTCCTCTCCATTTGAACAGATCAAATCCCTGCATCCCTTCCTGCCTTCATCATAGATGTTAAAGAGATCATCGAACAAATGAGCGACATGAATGTAAAAGCTATTAACCAATTCATAATAGGCCTTGCCTATCAGTGAGAAGAGGCTTTGTCCAAAGCCAATTATGTCAACATAAAAATAAAATTAAGCTTATTTATAGTATAAAAACTGACAATCAGAATCTTCAGGGAAATGAGTGTTGTGAGAGGTTAAAGGCAAGAGTACCGCATGTGATTCTGGGGCCTTCGTTTGAATTCTAGTACTTGGTGTGTGACTGTTAGCAAGGCTCTCTAGGGATTGGGTGATAGGAAAAAATAGCAGAGGAGGGGCTAGGCCTGCTATCCCCCTCCCCCACTACACAGAGAGCAGATGCCAATCTACATAGGGGGAGGAAGTTCCCTCCCCAGGAGCTCCCTAAACCAAGAAGATCAAAGGCCAAGCTTCCAAATTTCTAGCAGTTTTCCATCTCTACTCAGATACTTCAATAGGTGCCTGCACTCCAATCCAGGGTGATTACCACTCTCAGGAGAAAGCAGGGTCTTCTACACTCCTACAGTGATCCTGTGGAGCCCAACTCATGTCTCAGCTATGACTCAGAGGAAAAAGGGGCTCATCAGGTACCCTTCATGACCCTCCCTTCATATAATGAATCTTAACCCTACCCAACCAAGCCCTGGCACCATTCGCTAGAGTGATCTAACCAGACTGGGAGTTGGCTCAGTACAAGAGAAAGAACACAGGATTTGGAGTCCAAGGAACTGGCAAGCAGGTAGAACAATAGGGAGAAAATGCTGGACCCAGAATTGAGAAGACCTGAGTGCAAATACAGCCTCAGACACTTAAAGTCAGTAGAGCTGTGTTCAAATCTTGACTCCTGACACTTAACACATTTACAACCCATTTTGCTGATCTGGCCAATGTTGCGGTAGAACCAGATGACCTCTGAGATGCCTTCAGACTCCAAGTCTGTCTTCCTGTATACTTTGTGTCATTCCATGTCACCTTTTATTCTGAAAAGAGCAGAGGCACAGAGAACCTAAGTCATTTATACACAACAATCCTTCAGTTCTCACAACATTGCTATCTATGAGGGAGTCAGCACAGGCATGGTAATCCCCATTTTAAAGATGTGGAAACAGGCTAAGTTGCACAAGATCACACAACTGCTAAATGGCAGAGGTTGATTCCCTGCATCCTGACCCATACTATGTTGGGAGAAAAGTGGAATCTTCTGCCAGGTCAGGAGAAGCTTCAGCTGTGACTTGTTAGTCCCTGAGTCATCCTTCACAGATATGTTGGGTGCCATTGCTAAAAACCAACATTCCTGTTTCTCCCTCTCCATCATCGGTTTTCACACTACCAGAAGCAGTCATTTGCACAGTCATAATCCTCTTGAATGGAAAAGCTATGTAGAGCATCATCTGTGCTAATATCCTTAGAGACCATTTCAAACCAATTTACTTTCCAAGGAAGCATCACACGCAAATCTGAAATCAATCACTTGTCTTAAAACATGACAGAGTCTGTCTCCAGGTAGAAGCTGTGAGCTCAGTGGCTGGATCTGAATGTGGCGTGTCAGTCATTTATGGTGTGGTCTTTGCCAAGGCATTAAGTCTTCCTCCATTTCTCTCTCTCCAAAGGGGATCCCTCCAATGGGCCACCTACATGAGCCCCTTCCTCATACTGGGGAACACCAAGAGAACACTTTCAGAGCGCACCAAGATGCATTACTGAACACCATTATTTTAATGATTTAATAATGTTGCGCAGGACAAGACCATAAGCCTTACAATAGGGGGCAGTGAGGAAAAGATTAGAGATTTGAAGCTGCAAGGAATCTTACAGGTTTCATCCAAAGCCCTGATTTTCAAGATGAAGAAGCTGAGGTACAGAGAGGTCACAGAGCAGAAAAATCAGGATTTCGAATCAGAGCCTCTGACTCCAAATCCAATACTATTCTTATTGTAACACTCAAGTGTTAGGATTACTAATGAATAATAAGCATTTACTGAGAGTCTGTGATATACCAAGTGATAAGAGAATAAAACAAACCTGAATGAGCGCCCTGCCTTTCCACACCTAACAGCTGTGTGACTGTGGCCAAGTCATTTGTACCTTCTCAGCCAGTGCCCTCCCAGTAAGGCTACAAATTTCAGGGGAGATGCTGATCTACACCTGTGGAAGGAGTTCTCATACCAGGAACTAGTGAAATTCAAGTTAGGGCCAGAAGAAAAACAAGGGACTGCAAAAGAAATTAATGGTCTATCAAGGGACTAGGAATAATTAGTGTGGAGAAGAGAAGGCTTTGGAGAGGTCCAGTCTTCAGACATCTGTAGGGCCACCAAAAGGAAGCGAGAATAAACCTAACAAATATGGCGCCTGAGGACAGAACTGGCCCAATGGGCAGAAGGTGGATGTAAGAAAGAACATTCTAACATTGCTATTCCCCAAATGGAATCTGGGTGCTGAGGGAGGTAGGGACAGGGATCTAGGTGGCCTTTCCTAGGAAGAAAGAAGATCCATTTGCCTCCCAAGTTCATCTCCTGCCTCAGGGCTATGCGGATAAGTCAGGTTTAGCTACAACTGGCCTGACTCCCCCACCAAACCAGGGCACCCAGTCAGGCACAACACCGACATCCTGATGATGCTGTATTAATCCATGAATCAGCAAGCAATATTGAATGGTTAGCATGTGTCAGGCACTGTGCTAGGCACTGAGGATAATGTTCCCTGTCCTCAGAAACTTGCAGTCTTATCAGGAAAACCATCTGGAAACACATAGGAAAATATGAAACTGTGACAGAGAGAAGGGGGATGGAAGGGCATAATCATCAATAAGTAACCACAAGTTGCCAGGAACAGTGTTAACTGTTTTTGCAACTGTTCTCACATTTGATTCTCACAACAATCCCAGGAGGCAGGTACCATTATAATTTCCATGTTGCAGTTGAGGAAATTGAGGCAGACAGAAGTTAAATGACTTGTCCAGGGTCACACAGCCAGTAAGTGTGTGAATGAAGGACTTCCTGACTCCAGACCCAATTCTCTACCCACTCTGCCATCTAGCTCCCTCTAATATGCTCAATCTCTGGAAATGCAAAGACAAAAATGAAATGGTCCTTGCCTCCAGAGACTCTGTATTCTATCAGGGGCGATAGTATGTTACCTTCATCAGCGTATGCAAAATGTTCATAAAATAAGTCCAAGGTAATGGGGTGGAGGGGGGGACAGTACTAGCTGCTGGAAAGACCTCCTGTGGAAGGGGGTGATGAGAGAGACAGACAGTCAGAGAGAGACAGAGAGATAGACAGACACAGAAAGACACAGAGACACAGAAAGATGGAGAGAAAGACAGACATAGAGACAGACAGAGACAGAAAGACAGGGAGAGGTCTAAGAAAGGGGACAGTGCAAAAACCTGTATGGCTCAAGGGTCCTTCAGTTTTCAATAGAAACTCACCATATTTCCACACCATCACCAGAGGTCACTTCAGGTAAGAGAAGGCATAAGTGAGGAGAGGGTCGGTAGACCGTGTGAAGGAGACAGGACCAGTACTAGAGGACGAGACTTTTGGAGAAGCCAAGTGCAGAGTAGATTACTATGGGAAAACCAGCTAAACCTGTTAGTAATACAGGCAGGCAATAAATCCCGAGCTTTAGGGTGGTGGCAGAGGAAATGGAGAATGTCACTTGTCCTGATTTCCTCAAGCCTCCCTAATGAAGTACACTGAGGGAAAATCCTAGTAAGCTTTGCCCCACATCTCCACACAGACTCTCAGGGCTAGAGGAGACCTCAGAGGAAACCTAGTCCAATCCACAACTGAACAACCTGCAACCTACCAGACAAATTTTCCTCCAGCTTTAGCTTGGTCAAGGACAGCCCATTACTTCCAATGACAGCCCATGACATTTGTGAGTAGCTCCAGCTGCTTTGCTTAAGTCAAAACTGTCCCCTTCACAAATCTCACCCTTTGCTCCTGGTCAATTAGGTAAAACAAAGCTAATCCTTCATCTACGGAATAATCCTTCAAAGACTAACATCTACCGCAGTCTTATTCCTCCTTCTCTGAGTTCCCTTGACTGATTCTCATATGGCGAGGCCCTGAGGCTTCTTACCATGCAGATTCCACACTTCAGTTCACAAAATACTTCCCAAAATGTGGTGTCTAAATGTAGTTCTATGCAAATGTCATAGAACCAGCTAATAGTAGAGCAGTAGAGACTACTCCCTAATCCTGGACATCATGCCTCTTTCTGAATGCATCATAAGGTCATGTTAGCTGTCATTGGTAAAGCAGGTGCTCTCACACTGGGCTTACCACCCTGAAATGGGGCAATGGATACAATGGCGCTGGGCGGAGAGTCAGAAAGACATGAGTTCAAATCTTGCCTCCAATACTTACTAGCTAGGTGACCCTGGACATTTCTCTCAACCTTTATGGATGTCAGCTCATTCATCTGCAGTAGATGGCCATTAAGGTCCTGTCCAGTTCTAAACATAAGATTCCATCATCCTAACTAGACCTGCTTTCTATGAAAACAACAGTCAAATAGCTGCAATTAGCAGCACTTTCCTATCCTTGAAAATACCAAGTTCTCTACCATCCCCAAGGATGGAACTGCATAAGCCAAGCTGAGATACCTGAAAATCATCTAGTATTCTCACTGATGCCCTCCTAAGAACAGCCCAGAAATACAAAAACAAAAAAAATTCAAAAATGAGTAGCGGAGTCAGGAAATGAGGTAGAAGGAAATTCGGATGGTCTGGCACAGTTATGAAAGCTGAAATTTGTGCTAGCTAGAAAAATCTCAATCTAGACCTAAGATATTGTAAAATCCTCCCACCTCCATCGTGTGAACTCCATAAAGACAGGAACTGCTTTATCCCTTTAATCTCTGTAAGCCCAGAGCCCACCAAAGTGCTTTGCATATAGTAGGTACTTAATAAATGCTTGCCATTAATTCAATAGTAAGAGAAGATGGCTCTTGAGGTTCTGAAAATGGTATAAAAATAAAAGGTATTAATAAAACATGAAAGGGGGAGGGGAAATGGAAGGGTAGATTCGCAAAAAAGGAGTTTAAAACTTCCATAAAGTAACCTTCAGAATTTCCCCTGAAAGTCAGTATTCCAAAATGGCAAAGAAACGAGAGTGGTTGTTGTCTGCTCCGCAGCTCCAAGGGCGAAGGTTAGGAAGGGTTTAATAACTGTTGAATAAATAATTCTTTGATGCAATTATAATGAAATGAAGTCTTTCTGGAATTCCACCAAAAGCCTGGCAAGTTGCCCAAAGGCTCGAAGCAGCACGTTGGGAATGTAAATAGACCACCCAGTTTAAATGGGATGTGTCAGTTACAGAACCAAGAATACGCACAACTTGGAAGAAAATACTTCTCCGACCAGAGACTTGGCTGGTTCAGTTCTGGCATCGAAGTAGCCACTTGGGGCACCAGCCCTGGGCAGTGCACGAGTTCTGGCTGGGGTTTCTACACCACCATCAGGTCCTTTGGGGCACAGGCTTCACAGTGCCCCCACCTTACACCTCCCCCCTGGGGGAGGGGAGACAGAGGAGACAACTGAAACAAACACCACCTTGTATCCCAACGGTGATATGCACCACACTAGCTTCAGGTCATTTGGTAAAAATGTGGCTGTTCAAGTCAGCTATTGGAAGGTATCAGGGAGAAATAAGCTTTATGGTCTTTTAATTCCCCAATCTACTAAAAAGAAAACAAAGGGAAATTCTTTTGGTCTCATTCCCTAAAGAGGTGAGAGTATGTCAGAAAAGAGCAAAATATGATTCAAACAGAAAAGCACAGCCTAAGAGTTCCAGTGGGGGGAGGGGGACAGAGAAACAGGAAAAGAAAAGAGTGAGATAAATTAGAAGTAAGAAGACCATCACACAAGGAAGAGGCGATAAAAGGGAAGCAAGAGGGGTCTGCTAATTAGATCTCTGCACCCACAGATGGCAGCAGTGTGAACACACACGCACACACACACGCACACACACACGCACACACACACGCTCCTGCAGAATCTCACTGCAGATACAAAAAGAGACAGTAAACTAAGATGGAGCCAGGTGTGGGAGGACCCGGCCTCAGGTACTCTGGAAGAAACAATGACACAGGACATGAAGATCTAAGCTAAAAGGGAAACTTGACTAATGACAGATTCCACCAATCAATCAACAAAAGCACCTACTATATGCCAGCCGCTGGAAATACAAAGACAAAAATGAAACAGTGTTTGTCTACAAGGAGCTTGCATTCTGAGTGGGGATGGGAGAATGGATATAGAAACTGGCAAGGGTACCAGAAGGCATCTGATCCAGGCTCCTCATTCTATGGATGAGGAAACTGAGTGAGAAAACAGGCATGACACCAGTAAAGGAATATACACACCAAGGAAATGTAGTATAATCCTGGAGCTGCTGGAGGAGGCACCAGTAGCAAGAGGAATCAGGAAAGGATTTATGTAAGAGATTACTTAGGCAGTCAGTCGACAAACATTTATTAAACACCTACTATGTGTCAGGCAGGGGCAACTAGATGGCTCAGTGGATAGAACACTGGGCCTGGAGTCAGGAAGACCTGAGTTCAAACCCTTCCTCAGACACTTCTGTGACTCTGGGCAGATCACTTAATCTGTTTTAATACACTGGTGAAGGTAATTGCAAACCACTTCAATATCTTGACCAAGAAAACCCCATGAACAATATTGGGAGGGGTTATGGTCCATGGGTTTATGAAGAGCCAGACATGACTGAACAACTAACCAGCAACAACACGAGCCAATGACTGTCTTAAATGCTGGAGATATAAAGAGAGGCAAAAGATGGAGTCTGCCCTCAAGGACCTTACAGTTTAAAGGAAGAAGCAACATGCAAACATCTATGTACAAGCACACTATAGACAGGATAAATTGAAAATACTGAAAAGAGGGAAGGCACTAGAATTAAGGGGGATTAGGCACGTTTTTCTGTGGAAAGTGAGGTATTAGACAGGACTTGAAGGAAGCCAAGAAGTAAAATTAAGAAAGAAGGTACTGCAGGCTTGGTAACTACCAGTGAAAATGCCCAGTGTCTGGAGATGGAAGGTTTTGTGCTTGCATACCAAGAAGGCCAGCATCACTGCACCAAAGAGTACGCTGGGGAGAAGGCAGACTGGAAGGAGGGAGGTGGTATGAAGTGTTTTGAAAGCCAAAGAGAGGACTTTATATTTCATCCTAGATGTGAAGAAGAGTCAGTGAAGTTTATAGGGGGTAGGAGGTCAAACCTGCACTTGAGGAAGATCACTGAAAGCTAAGTGGACAATGACCTGGGATGGAAATTTGTAGTAAAGGGACCAACAAGTAGGCTGAAGATGACAGCTCAAGCACAGAGGAAAATTAAGGGAAGGCAGATATTACTTGAATTACTCATTCTTATAATTTTTTGTTTGTTTTGTGCAAGGCAACTGCAGTTAAGTGACTTGCCCAGGGTCACACAGTTAGTAAATGTCAAGTGTTAGAGGTTAGATTTGAACTCAGGTCCTCTTCACTCCAGGGCCAGTGCTCTAGCCACTGTGTCACCTAGCTGCGCCCCCATTCTCATAAACGTCCATGTTCATAAATTCTCATAAAATATCCAATTACTAAAGAAGTAGACAAAGGAAATGACTTGCTCTTTAAATATAGTGACTCCAGTGGAAGAAAGGTCAGTCCTTCACTCCACTGGGAAACAGGTGATTGGACTCTGTCTAAAGAATTCTTTATTGACTGGTAAAACCCTGCTTTATAGTGACTGGGTCTTTTGAGAAGGGTGCTGTTTTTGGCAATCATCTTCTGAATAATCTTACCATTTTACTAGTGAACCTTTATCAAATACCTAGAGATGGGACAACACATGGAAGGAATAGATTGGGCAGAGGATCATGATTATAGTATCACATTTTCATGGATTAAAATCCAACTCAGATACTTAGTAGCTGTGTGACCCTGGCAAGTCATTCAACCCTGCTTGCCTCAGTTTCCCCATCTGCAAAAATATAGAAGGAAATGAAAAACTGCTCCAGTTTCTTTGTCAATAAAACCCCAAATGGGGTCACAAAGAGTCAGGCATGACTGAAACAACTGACCAGTAGCATAGAAACGTAAGCTACTATTATCAGTGTTTCTTCACCCTGCTTTTTGCTCAACTTTCCCCTGAAACAAATTCCACAGTCTCTCAGAAAATGCCCAGAGGTATCCCCCTGCGGAAGCCTCCCTAGACCCAGGACAGGGGCCAAAGGGTTGGGATTTCCAAAAGTAAAGAAATAGAATCAAGATGCCAACTCTAATTAGGCAGATGATTTGCTGTTGAACTAAGAATTTGCCACAGACAAACCATAATATGGACAATCAGCACTGAGACAAAATGGATAGTATTTGCCAAATAAACATGGGATTGGCCAGAAACAGGAGGTGGATGGGTGCCCTAGGCAACAGTGATACTGAGGTTGTGGACAGAGGCCATGGCCTTCTGTTTTCATTGGTTAGGAAATAGTATCACCACCACCAGAGCTCAGTGGTGGACTTATTTCAGTTCAAGCACAAATCTAGATCAATTTCTGGAAGGACTTTCTGGACACATTCAACCGACATTAATATCCTAAATCTCTACTAGACCCTACCCACTCTTTAAATCTCTTTTGCCTTTCTCAGGTGCCATTTAATGGAAAGGAATCAATGATAAATGGCAAAAAATAGAGTAAAACAATGAAGAAGATAAGGAAATTCAATTTAATCCAACTCAGGAAGCAGTGATTGAGCACCAACATAGCTTAGTGGACAAATGGCAGGCCTTATAGTAGAGGATGATCGTGGTCAAATCCACCTGGGGCATCGATCAGTTATATGGCTGTAAATAAGTCACTGAACATCTCAGTGCCCTCGCGTACATTTCAAAAAGACAATATAAGTTGTGGATAAGTTGCTGATAAGCATGAGTAAAAGGAATTTCTTCACTATGAGTTTGTCCCACCAATAAAACCATAAAAAGAAAGGAAGGAAGGAAGGAAGGAAGGAAGGAAGGAAGGAGGGAGGGAGGGAAGGAAGGAAGAAAGGATGGAGGGAAGGAAGGAAGGAGAGAAAGAGGAAAGAGGGGAAGGGAGGAAGGAAAAAAGGAAGGAAGGAAGGAAGGAAGGAGGGAGGGATAAATTTGAGAACCAGACACTGGCTCTCCAGGTTACTAACTACATGACTTTATGACAGTCATTTAACTTTGGTGTCCTCATCTCAAAAATGAGAAGGTTGTGCTTGATTGTCTCTAAGGTCCATTCTAGCTCTAAAATTTATGGCTGTATGATAACAGTTCCTCCAATTTAAATATTAAGCCAGTTCATCTTTTATGTTCATTCCATGTTGTACTGCTATCAAAACTTCACAATGATTCAGTAGCATTACCGTTATCAAAAGCTCAGCCATTTCATTAATGGACTATGCATACCCAGAGTATCTGTTCTTCTCTCAGCATTCTGAGGACACATCACATTAAAAGATCGGAAGCACCACACACACATTAATATCCCATGTACGGTGCTATGGCAGCTATAACCGCCACACTAATACAGTATCGATAATTGGCAATAAATGTCAGCCTATTGTAATTACAACACTGTGGGCTGTATTTCAGGAAGAACTCATCATAATAAAATATATATGGTTCCTGATCATCAGCCATAGCAGAGCCCAAGCACGAAGTGCTGAATATGACCATTTAGCTAATGAAATCTGGGGAGTATGTTCAAATAATAAAGCCCAAATGAGGGTAAATGAGAGATGGAACCTTAGACATTGTCTAATCCAACCTCCTTGACATACAGATGAGAAAAGTGAGGCAAAGAGAGCGGAAATAATTTGTTCAAGGGCACACAAATGGTGATAGATTTGGAGGCGGAAGATCTTAGGGGTCATGGAATCCAATCCCCTTATTTTTACAGGGGAGGAAACTGAGACCCAGAGACATTCAATGACTTGACCAATGTCACAGAGGTTGCAAGGGACATCACCTAAGTTCAAACAGAGGTCTTCTAATTGAATCCACTTAGCTCTTTCCACTACACCAAGATTCTATTTGTTCAACAAGCATGGGTTTCCCCTTGCTCTGTGCAAAGCTGTGATAGCAGGTCACAGTGGATGAGGCTTGGTGTTGGGAAGGCATGGGTTCCAATCCTGATTTTAGTACTTAGAACAGTGCCTGCCGCACACCAGAGGTGCTTAACCAGTGTTTATCATGTTGAACTACTGGATACTAGCAAATCATTCAACACCTCTGAGCCTTACATCACTCTCTGGAACATCTACTATGTCTTAAATGGGCTGCAATCTATGCCTGCACACCTATTCCAATGCCTGTCTCTCTCACACACACACACACACACACACACACACACACACACACACACACTCTCATACACACACATACATGTGCATGCACATACACACACACACACATACACACACACACATACACACATCGTACTCAGTGCCAGGGATGCCACAGTAAAATAAAAAACTCCCTCAAGAAGTTCTCATTCTACAGGAAGGAAGAACACCATTCTATTTGTCAGGTTCATTCTGCTGTATTACCACAGTTCCTACCTCTGACCCTAGCTGGCTGCCTTGCAAAGGGATGGGGGTCCAAAAACCACCAGTGAGCAAACACAGTTTCAGTCAACACAGAACTCATTGCAACTCAAAGCATATGTTCCCCCAGTCTGGGGTATGGAACATTTCCTTCTAGCATGAGGGCCATCACGTTATTCTATATGGAGCGGTTGCTGAGAATTTCCTTACTCTCCCAATGACAGACTTGGAAGAATGAATGATGGGTGGGAGGCACTAAAGTTGGCATGATAATGAAAGGGAAAGGTGGGGGAGGAGAAGGGAGGGAAGAGGAAAGGAAAAGAAAAGGGAAGGGGAAGGGGGTGCGGAAGGGAAGGGATGTTCTCACACTAGGAGTTGTCTTCTATGATTCAAAAATCTATAATAATTACCAAAAATGGTGTAAAAGATTTGGAGCTGGAGGGGCTGTAAGAGTTTACGAAATACAATGCTCTCACTTTACGGGCGAAGAAACTGAAGTCTTCAAGGATGCGCTGACTCCAAACCTAGTTTCTACCAGTGTGTTGATCACGAGAAGGAAGCTGCTTCATAGACTACATAATCTAAAGAGGCCCTAGAGGCCAAATGCCTCATTTAAGGATGAAGACAGTGCTGATCAAGGATAAGGAGCCTCTCATCTGAAGCTACACAGGGAGCGGGTCCAAGAGACACATTTGCCATCAAGGGCCCTAATTCTAAAACTTCCATTCAAGTTGGCCTTCTGAAGAGATGCTTCCACATCCAGGAACAAACCTTATCTTTCATTAGATTTCCAACTTTCAGCAAGTGAGTCCCTTAATTAGCATGTAGAACCTGAGGCCCCAGCCTCCCACCCAAAGCCAGATGGGCAGTCGGTGGGGACCCTCTCTGAGAGTTCTCAACCCACAGCACTGCAAGGCAAGCTCATTTTTCTGTAATTACAGACAGAGATGCCACAATTCATGGTCATCCCCACCTCCTGGTGACATTTATTGATTGAAATAAAACCATTCATTTTGTTATTGCATCCTCTACCTCTGGAGTGGGGGTAGGGGGGAAGTGATGAGCACATGTCAAATGGGCCAAGAATAAACCATTTCTGTTTAACTGATTTAGCCCAAATTGGCAGGGGGGTGGGGGTAGGGGAAGGAGAAGAAACCTTACTTAATTCCTCAGGTATCCCTCTGAATTATAGGTACAGATATGCAGGGTACCAGATGGTCAAAAAAAAAGAATCCACCTTAAGAAAGAGAAATCACAAAATTCTGTCTCAGACCCTAGATGAGCAAACTGGATAAGTCACATAACATCTCTCAGCCTCAGTTTCCTGATCTATAAAATAAGGATAACAGCACCTACCTCACAAGATTTTTGTATGTTTCAAATAAGATAATATAGGTAAGTGCTTTGCAAACGCTGAAATACAAAATGAATGTTAACTATCATTATTAAATAACCATGAGTGAGTTGCAGAACTTCCTTGATGTCCAGTTCCTCAAATTTAAGATGGGAGAAATCATGTCTATAGCACCTTCCTCACAGAATGGTTGTAAGACAAGTGAGCAAGGGCATGGGAAAACTTTGGCGAACTTTCAAGAGCCATGCGAATGCCCAATGTTAACATTATTGTTGCTGCTATCATCCTTGTTTCTTTGTCGTTCCAATGGAATCCAGTCCATCAGTTGAGAGTCATCACAAATATTTGGAATCTCAGCTCTTACAATTGTAGTCTATATAACCTCTGATAAATCACTTAATCTCTGTTCCTTCATCTGCAACTGGGGGCAGAAGGGGTTGGACTAGGAGACCCAAGATGATATCATAATTCTGGGATCCCATGAATATATTTTAAAACAATCAAAAAATTGCTATTTTTTGGCTCTATTTTGTGGCAAGGTCATTTTCATTTAACTAAACTCCCCAACTGAACTCATTTACTAAACTGAGCAAGAGTATATGCTAAGGCATGTTTAGGTTGGTTGTTAAAATAATATTGTTTTAATTGCAGAAGCTTGCCATTTCACCTAAAGAATCCTGAAAAGCATGCACGCCAATTGAAAAAGAGAAGTCCCAGACTGGTGGCCAGAAGGAATCTTGACCACTTCCTAAAAGAGCTGGGCCAATCAGCATCATTCTCCAGGCTGATCGCCTAAGAGGTTTCCTTATCATTAAGGGACAATTCCAAGGGGGAGGGGAGGAATGGAATGAAACACAGAGAGACCTTGTAAAAGCAGAGGAGAATCTGAACGATGCTGAAATACAATCTCTAAGTTAAAAAAAAAACAACCCAATCTAATTAACCATGCACTGGACATATCTGGGCAACATTGCCTACCCTATAAAATAAACTTCAGAGTCTAATGTGTGCCAAGATCCAGAGTAGGGTCCTCAAGCTTCACAAACAATAACAGCCTGAACAGTGTGTATTTAAGCTGCGAAAGGCCCCTCTGGCATCTGAAATTGCACAACCAGCCTTCATCACCCATTGTGGCTGCTTACGTCCCACCAGATTTATTGCTTCATGAAAACATGCAATATCAGTGTTGACTGTTGCTATGGGGACATCCTCATGAGGTCAAAATAACATACAAGATGCACATAAGCAGAGTCCCCAGCCAATGGGCCTTCCAAATAGGACCCAGTCATCGCCATGATCAGAGGTGGCTATATCTATGGGACATAGCACACATAAAAAATGACCCAAGAATGAGGAAAGCATGGCACAATCAAAACAGCAAGATTCAAATCCCTCCCCTGATGCTTATTACCCATGGACTCTTCAGCCAGGCATCTAACTACCCTGTGCCTTTGCCTACTCATCTATGAAATGGAAGAGCTGGATGAGATGGTCTTTGAGATCCTTTTCAATTCATGATCTTACTGAGACCATAAATATTTTTCTTTTAAATGTTACTCTAGTTTGTGCACAAGATTCTGGAAACACAAACACTCTTGGCATTATCTAATTATAAACCCAGGTGTTCTCCCTCTAACCATTTTTCAGGAAGCCACACAGATACTATCTTGATAACAGTCAGGCATGAAAATGACCATCTCTTTTTAAGAAATGTCCATTCAGAGCGATCAACCATCCCAGAACTGGGACTCAAAACCCAAAGAAAACACAGTACCCCATCCAAGCACTAAGCACAATGTCATTTTCCTGCCCTATAATATTAGAAATAAACAAAATTAGCCTTCCTGTAAAGGAAATTTCCAAAGCATTTGAACTATCCCAAGTGTCATGGGATGCTTTGTGAGGCAGTGGGTTCCCCATCACTGAAGGTTGTCAAAGCAAAGTTGGACGACCACTATAGGCATGACTTGGCTAGACTGCCTTCAAGGCTCCTTCCTCCTTTGAGATTCTGTGATAAGAAACCAGAGCATGCAAGAGACATAGCCACATGGTGCAATAAGACTCTTATTCAGAGGTACTGGTATGTGCTAATGGCAGACATGGCCTCAGCATCCGACAGACATCTCAGCAAGTTCCCCCTGAAGCTGACACTAACAAAGGCCAGACTTCCGTTATCCAAATTCACTCCAGAGAAGAAGCTAGGGCAGATATAACCTTTGTCTTCAAGCAGTAAACTAAGTTTCTTTCTCAAATCCTTGCAAAGAATCTTGATATGATTAATGATCTCTCTACCCTGCAGCTTTCTCACTATCAAAGGAATTACTTAATCTGAATTCATTGCAGTTTTAAGTGCCAAGTGTGCAGTTAACAGTTGAAATCAAAATGAAGTCATTTAGATGGTGAATGTCTCATCAAAACTCCCTGCCAAATTTCCTTCCATGTTGATGGGAAGGACAATCTAGCTCTATTCTTTCAACACCTTCAACTCGAAATACTTTTTTATCAATTGAAAAAATTCTCCAACAATCCAACTCTAGTTGACATTAAAAGCAAAAGAATATTCAACAATAGCAATTAACTTCCCTGAACAACTGCTAAATTCTCAGAAAGTCCTTGAATGTAGGATTCTAGATTCCTCTAGAATTTCCTAATTATACCAAGTGGAAAACATTCACTTTGCACTGCTCCAAGACAGGCAACAACACGGAACTATTATTGCCGTACAGCCCAGATAAATACCATCAGACAAATTCTTCCTGTGGGTCTATGCACCAGTACGGATTTGTACAAGGCACAATTCTCTACTTCATAAATCACAGATTCAGAGCTAGAAGAGACTTTGGAATCCAGATACTCCAACTGCCTTACTTTAAAGATGAAGAGCCTAGAGTCTGATACAGCTGGTAATATGTGAACTCAGGACTTTTTTAAATCCAAGCTGTTTACTACCTAATTGACATGGGACCAATCACTCCACCTAGCTGGGCCTCAGTTTCCCCATCCATCAAATAAGTTGAACAGCAGGATCTCCAAGGACCTCATCCATCAAATAAAAGGGATGAACTGAAAGACCTCTAAGGCCTCTTCTCTTTAAAAGTATGCTACGGGTAAAAAACATTGTACATGTTACACACTTTTAAGTTTAATCTGCATAATCAATAGTTTCTCTATCATAATCAATAAAACAATAACTCAAACCCTGATTTATAGTATTAGCTGGTTTCTGAAGTATAAATGCTTACAATGAAACCTTCACAATCAGCTCTTGCAAGTCAGTTCAATACACCCTGCTTCTAGCTCTAAATGGATAATTCTACAAAGACTTAGATTTCTAGAACCTAACCACTTTCCTTCCCTACATACCCACCCCCCATACCTGTCCCAATCCACCACCACCAAGCTCTGTCTACCTATATTCCATTTCCCAAACACTAAGCATATCACCCAGAATTTATTTGCTGAAAACAGAGATTAGAATTATTACCCATACATAGCATACATATCTAAATTGAGACAATCACCTGGAAAAAAAAAAAGGTAAGGCTCAGAGAATTACAAGGGAACTTTCATCACTATCATTTTTTCCATCCCATAATGTTCCTAATATCTTTTAAAGACAATATTTCTAGTATGAGGGCACATACCAAGACCACAGTAATTGTCTTTCTTACTTAGCCACATGACATAGAGCAAAGGAAAATGTTTTCTCCTTACAGTGAATGGATATGTAATGGAATATGTAATGGAAGACATATCCAAACAGGCAAAGGATCCACAGTGTTTAGGGATGAGCTCTGAGCAGAAAAGATCTAGCTCACAATTCAGAACAGAATGGAGTTGAGGGACCAGTTCAATCATCCTTTCTATAGTGTCCTTGGACAAAGGTGAATCATCCCCTTACTCTTGTAGCAGGTCCTCTCCATCCACAAAATCCAACCATCATTTAAAAAGTAACTTAAAGGATTAAGACCTGAGTCTATCCAATATTCCACTTAGAGTAAAACATTGTTTTAATGGTTTATTACAAATGCTATTAAGCATCAATACAATCAAATTTACTTACAACTGTTTACATTTAACTCTATTTCAAGGAAATTCATCTCCCCAAGATCACAATTTTTCCCTCCTTCTCAATCTCCAGCAGTTTTTTGTCCATTTATTTCTCCTTGGAATATAGAGGATGCCCATTCCCATTTGATGCTGTGCTACTCACCATTCTTCAGTTAAACCCTCCTCCACTAGGTGGAGATTGTGCCTTTTAGCAGGGAACCAGGTCACTAACCCAGATTGTAGAGAACAAATGTTGTAAGGTAATTTTTCTACATCCTCTAATAAGCTTTTATGCATTCTCCCTAAAGTATTGAAGGCTCACCCAATAAACTTGTGATGGAGGCCATTTTACCCTGTACTTCCAAACAGATCTTCAATCCCTGTTAAAAGTTTACTGCCATCTGTGGTTATGCTGAGGAAGAAGTAGATTTGCAGTCATCATTAAATACATACATTACAAATATTCATCCACACATACAAACAAAAGTATATAGGCTCTTATCTATATAGAACTTGGAAACTCTAAGGTGTTTCATCACACAAACTGGGAGAATGGCAGATTTTATAGATGTGGCTCAGAAAGGTTGCATGACTTGTCTGTCATGGCAAAGCTATCAAGGATAGGTACACAAACATGTACACAGTGTTCTCTTTCTAGCCTAACTCAGTTTTTACAAGTCACTCATCTGTTTCAACATTACACATTATCATCATACGGTGATTTTTTTTTTTACTAAACTGCCTTCACAAAAATACAATCATTCAATTCAAATTCAACAAACATTTATTAAGCAGCTACCATGTGAAAAATACAAAGACAAAAATAAATAATCATACCCTCAGAAAGCTTCCATTCTATTGAGGGATGAGGACTCAGTAAATATAAAACATTCAAAAAAAGTAATACCCAGTAATTTCCAAGAGAGACCTAACTGGGAAAGAGAATCATGGAGAGAGGATCCATGTAGAGACAGTAAGATAGAGCAGACTCCAGATTTGTGGGGAGTTCAGGCAAGGGAGGGATGATAATTTGTAGTCCCAGAGACAGAGATGATTTTTTTTATGTAATCATGAATTTTAAATGAATGACAATAAAGGGAAAAAATGAACACTTTCTAATCTGACCAATCAAGAAAAGTAAAAACAAAGGGATGTAACTATTATTCCAATGCACTTTCCCTCCCTAGCCTTTCCTAATTCTGTGCATCTGTCCATTGTGATTATTCATCTCCTGAAATCAGGTTAGGTATGAAGTAAAAACAGATCACAGGAAGCAGAGGAGGTAGGTAAACTTTCAGAGAAAACATGAGCTCCTTTCACAAGTCAGGAGAGATGTGGAAACATTACACAGGTGAATACCAGCCTTTTTGGCACAACCAGGCTAGTATAAGGCAGGCCACCATCACACTAACAGAGCAGAGTGAGAAGAGCTAGGCACACAACTGCAAGGGGAAACTATATGAATTCCTTTAGGTAGTAAAACTCATTTATAGCAAGGATCTGGGTCTCCCTGGTAATTTGCTACATGCAGCCAAAGAACTCCCAAGACTCTCAATATGGAGTCTAATACACTTCCACTCCACCTGCATTTTGAATTTGACTTGCAGAATTGGATCCGGGTTAGAATTGGATTAGGGAAAGCAAATTAAAAACCAACCTTCCACAATGCATTAATTTTCCAAATCATATGACGTATAATTTGTGAATTCCAAAGTAAGGGGGTTAAAATATGCTTGGACTGTAATCCTGCTTCTAAGGAAGTGGGAGTCTTATGGTTAGATATGTATATTTATAGTCAGTCATACTTGAAGAACTAAACAGAGTAATTAAGTAGATAAAAGTCCACAGAAACCAAAAGGCAGTTGTGTTAACATCATACTTTGTTCTCGTTTGTTTCTTTCCTTTTCTTTTAACAGTGCTGGGAAATGACTGTTCTTGTGTTGGTGTGGCACGATGGATAGAGACCTGGCCTCAAAGCCAGACTCTCCACTTCTAACATAAATGGGCTGTGTGATCCTGAACAAGATCCTGCACAAATCTCTGCACTCTAGGCAACTCCCTAAGACTAAAAGGTGTCAACCCTCTTCTACCAATGACATCATGGGTCCAGTCCATACCCCTATTCATACTAGATCCTTCCTGTGAAAGAAAATGTGGCATATTATTCTGCCAGATGGTTCATCAGCTAGAGTGTGGGTCTTGGAGTCAATGGGGTCAAATCCTGCTCAACATGTAACTAGCTGCATGATCCTGGGCAGGGGGAGCGGGGGAAAGGGGAGGAAGGGCAGGAGGGAGGAGAATCTCTTAACCTCTCTCAGCTTCAGTTTCCTCATCTATAAAGTGAAGGTAATGACAGCATCTACTTCCCAGAATTATTGTGAGCATCAAAGAAGATGGTGCTTTGTCCAAAGTCACCTTTCCAGTTTTATAAATGTTAGTTAATAGTATTATATTATGCAAAGCATAGCATGCAGTCCCTAACCTCTAAGAAATGTGAAAAGTCACACAAAAACCACTTAATTTCTCAGATTTGTTGTCTTGGGTTATTCCTGATTGAGGTTAGTGGTGTGTACGTGTGTGTGAGAGAGAGAGAGAGAGAGAGAGAGAGAGAGAGAGAGAGAGAGAGAGAGAGAGAAAGAGAGAAACCAATCCAGCATGTTTGCCAGGAAAACCAGAAACACAATATATACATATGGATAATTCGCTATCAAATTTTCTCCCATTTTAGTCTCTATTCCTGTCAATTTCTACCTTTCTCCAAACTATGTTTCAAGGAACCCTGATGCTCCCAGTGATAGAGAGGAGTTAGGAGGAAATATTCATAGGGGTATGAGGGATCATCCCTCCCCAATCTCAGATCAGATTATATAGCCTTTACTCTGCAGAAGGCAAGCCTGGAGAGAAAGGGCCAATCTCAGGGAAGTGCCACTCACCTTCCTCTACCTATCACAGGTGGCCAAACAAACCCCCTCTCCCAAAACAAATCCACTGCCCTCCCAATTTCAATCCATAAGTCCAAGAAGGATGTTCCAGCTCTAATTTGTGTTTCTGGGTTCCTTCAGTGCCCTGCAAGCCTCAATGTGCTTTTTGATCAAATTAATCTGGGAAAGAGTGATCATGGCACCATAGCAACTTTCTTTTCCAGCTGTGTTGGGGATACAAAGCACTGCCTTTTCTTCTTGAACTTATTCTCTTCATGAACTTATTTTTTTAATATTTTGATAACTGTATCTCAGTTGGCTTTCTTTGTAACCCTGCTAATGTTATTTTATGCATTTAAAAGCATGCTCCTGAGAAAAGGGCCATAGATTTCCTTAGACTGCCAAATGATATAAAACAAGGTGAACAATCACTGCTCTAACCTGATCTTGAGAAGGTTGGTTTCTTCTAGGTCATTATAAAATGGGCTATATTTATTGCAAGATGTCCTGTTTTTCATGGAACATTCACATAGCTCTCATTCCCTAAAGGACAAAACCACTCCTTCCACTGAAATGATGATATTCTCCAGTAGTTTTCTTTCTACCTGCAAGGGAAGTCTGAGGATTAGCATGGTATCCACACATCCGCCAGATCACACCAACATTCTAATCAACAGCAATTATTCTTAGATTAAATGTATCTCCAATCGCACATAATTGAGTTTAGCACCTCCAATCGGGACAGAGACTAAAAAGAAAAAAAAAGCAAGTAGTACTGATATTTATATATTACTATGAAGTTTGGGAAGTATTTTACATACTATATAGGATAGACACAGAGGCAGCATAGTGCCACAGATAGTACATTGAAGTTAAAGGTTCAAATGCCACCTTTGGCATTAAGTGCCTATGTACCCTTGGTAAGTCATTTCATTACCCACAGACTTCTAAAAATCAGTTTCTGGATTTTAAGAGCATAGTTTAGACCTTCAAGGGGCCTCAGAGGCCAGCCAGCCCTATTTTACAGAAGAGGAATCAAGGCGCAGAGATATTGTTAAGTGATTTGCCCCAGGTCACATAAGTAATGAAGAATGAAATTTGAACCGAGATGGTTGGAGTCAAAATCTCAATCCATTGTACCACATTGCCTCCGTCATATTCATCATTTCATTTACATATATGTTCTTCTGGTCCAATGCTACATGGTAGGAGGGCTGTTTTCCCTCTCAAGAGACAGCAAGTCTTCCCAGTTTCTAGAGGAGATTTGAGAACATCAGTTCTTCACATTGATTAATTACTTTAGGACATTTTAGATCATGGAATATGGTTAAACCAGAGAAGTGCAGACTTAGAGTTAGCAGGGATCCCAGCAGTTGTATCTCTCTACTTTCACACTTTACAACTGGGGAAGTTGAGACTCAGAAAAGTTAAATGACCTTCCCAAAGTCACCCATGTACATAGTCACAGGAGCACAGCTGGAACCTAGATCCTCTGACTCCAAAGTCAGGATACCCAGAACCCCTAGCTTTGCTTAGTTATTAAAATACTATAAGATGAGAAACATGCTTGGAGTTTTACTGCTATTAGAACCCAAGAAGCAGAAACTTTTTGGCAGAAGGAAAAAAGCCTCCCTTCCCTCTCTCTCTAAATTTCGCCTTCTCAGGTTACCAGGCAGGTGCAGAAGGCCATTCGCTCCAGGGCACTTGACATGTCCTGAAAAGTCTTTCCAATTGATTGGTGGGGAGTTCACTGTCTGCCACCAGGTTGGAAAAGAACACCACTCCAAGACAGACAACAAAAACAAATGCCCAATATGGCTCCCTAACAATGAAATCAACAACCAGTTTGAAGCAAGTCAGGGAGATGCTGATTTAAGAAGGGTGGGACAGGTAAGCCAAAGGCAGCATCCGCCATTCTTCCATCCCCAACCCCCCCAATTCCCTTCCCTGAGAGAGGAACAGAAAAAGCTTTGTTTTTTCAGACTCCCATACGATTTAAACATGCAGATTCTGTGCTCTCTTACCTGTACCTGGGTCTCCCTCCCCCTTATTCCAAATTGGGATCCTCAGCCCGAGCAAGCTTTCCAAGTATGAGAATGGGGCGTGACCAGAGAAGTTTCTCTGTCTCATACCTGAAGACAAGATACTGAGCATGCTCCAGACATTGTTATGAGGCTGAGATGATTGTCCACACCCATACTCTCCTTTTGTGAATGAAACTTCGGGCCAGATGAATATATTAGTCTAGTTACATTACTATTAACGTCAAGGGAAAAGCAAACACAGCCAGAAATTGAGTACCTAAGCAACTGAAGCAAGTTAATAATTAAATGAACCAAAGGAGGATTCCAGGTTCCAACCCTTACTCTCACAAAAATTTCTTCTATAATATCATCAAAATAGCTTGCACATATTCAAAGCATTAAGCTTTGCAAATCTTATTTATGTGTCAGCCACTTTGTTAAGCATCAAGGACAGAAATAAAGGGTATAGGAGGTGGGGAACAGCCCCTGCATTCAAGGAGAGATAGCATGTAAATAAATAGATCCATGAACATGATGCAGACAAGGAAAGATGGGATCCAACCTGATGATGGGTCCTTGCCTGAGGATGGTTTTGTGGCAGAGACAGCTCTACATACTGGATTCCCCTGACTACCACACCAAATCCCACCAATCTGGCTTCCCATCTAAATGTGCAATACTATATGAGTAAAGGAGGTAAAGAAAACTCCAGGCTGTCATCTCCCTGCCCAATCAACCAAATTAACTTTCATGTGTCATTTCCATTCTATTTCACTCACTAAGTATTCATTCATCACCTACAATATGATCAGGCTTTTACTGGGTATCTGGTGGGGTATGAGAACAGTCTAAGACAAGATCCCAGCCATTGGGCAGCAAATGAGAAAGTTGGAGATTACAGAGGAGCAAGAGAGAGAATTAAAAATGAGTAGTTTAGACAAGAACTCCTAAAGAAAAAGATCACTGTGAGCTGGAAAATGGTAAAGGAAGGTCTGCTTAGACGGGCTGAGACATGAAGAATGGAGAGGGTGTGGACACACAGAAAGGAGTTATTCCAGATGGAAAAGGAGCATGAACCAAAGTGTAGAGGTCAATCACGGCTTGGGATGTTCATGGGCCAGTGAGGAACAGGTTTCCCCTCTGAGGGATGAGGGGGTGGGAAATGAGGTTTTACTAATGCCCTCCCCCGACCCCAAGTGTTGAAGTTCCGGTGGCCTAAATGAGGCCCTCTCCAAGCTCTGGTCTCCCTGGCTTCCATAATGAAAACAAAGGTTCTAAAGTAAAATATCAAAGGACATAAAAGTTTAAATCTAACCTATACCTGAGCCCAAGGCTTCTCTCCAAAACAGGAATGAAATTAGCTTGTTAAGGTAGCCCCATGCCTGCAGAGAAAAATGGTGCTTCTCTCTCCATTCTAAGGTTAATCCAAGAAGTTTCCAGAAGAAAGAGAATGGGCTTGGCTTGGGGTTTTTTTTTTTATTTTTTTCAGTCTTGCTCATTTTTAAAAACAGGGAAACAAGTCAGCGGGAATTAAATTCCACTTTGTGAGCTAGAAGGATCATGCAATCACAGATGTCAAACAGGAAGGCACCTTCAAAGTCATTTAATCCAATCCAGGCATTTTTCAGGTGAGAAAACTGGACTGACTTGTCCAACATTATGCAAGTATTTGGTCCACTCACAGAAACACAGGATCGAAAGACAGCTGGAAGGCTATAAAGTCCAACTCACCCATTTTACAGATGAGGAAACTAAGGTGCTGACAAGTTAAATGGCTTGCCTAAAGTAACATTGGTATCTTGAGTGAGATGAGATTTGAACCCAGACCTTGCTGACTTAGCACAATTCCTGGTACACACAGTAGGCACTGAATAATTGGAATTGAATGGACTCCAAGTCCGATACCCTAACCATTACAACATGCTGCTTCTCAGTGGCCAAATAAACATGGTTCATATCCACTCCCTTCTTTCTCCTCACACAACTTTCACCCTAGCCTACATCTTCATCCCATCCTTCCTGGACTACTGCCACTGCCTCTGAATTGGCCCCCCCCAGGCTACAGTCTCTCCCTTAGTCAATTCATCCTCCTCAAAGCTATGGAATGGATAGTCATAAAGCACAGGTCTAAGCAATTCACAGCCATGCTTATCTAATATCAGTGATCAGGATCTAAGTTAAGGCCCCTGACTATCTTTCCACATCATCTGCATCCTACTCTCACATACTCTATTACATACAGTCAAACCAGCCAACTTATTGTTCCCCAGACACCCTATTCTAGCTTCTACCTGTCATACTTTTCCAAAGGTCTGTTTGTTTCTGATACCTGGAATGCCCCCCACACTCCCTACCCTCACCCCCCAGCTCCCCACCCATTGACTTTATTTTTCTACATTTCTCTGGATTGTTTTCCATGTAAGTCCCTTGAGGGAAGGTATTTCTAGTGTCTAGCACAACGCATGGCACATAAGGATTCACTAAACTCTTACTGAAGTAGTGAGCCACATGGAGAATGCAGCTGCTTTGACTCCAAACCCAGAGTGCCTTTCTTTGCACCACTCTTCCTCCTTTTTTCCAGAATAATTATCTCATCTCAATCATTCATGTCTAATGACTTTCACAAAGGAGGCTCAGAGCACAGAATCAGAGTCAAGTCCTGCTACCGGGCTCTCCTGGATTTCACAGAATAGAATTTCAGAAATGGAGGGCTGTTGGTGGTCATCTAATCCAAACCCTACCCGAGAAACAGACCTTCGCAACTTGCCTGATAAATGTTCTTCCAGCTTATGCTTGGAAATCTTCAGTATCGGGGCAGTTCACTTCCTGAAATAACTCATTCCAATTTTCCATTCCCCCACCCATTTTTCCATGAAATTCTAATATGTTTCAGAAGAAATCACCCTTCCTCCCCTTTTCAGAGTTTAAAATACTACCGATAATTAGGCACCACTGGACAACTCAAGGAAAGAAAAACCTTTGAATAATCAATCAACAAACATTTATTGTTTACCATGTGCCAGGCACTGTGTTAAGCACTGGGGTTACAAAGAAAGGCAAAACCAGTCCAGGTTCTCAAGGCTCTCAAAAGAGATAACATGGAAAGGACTAAGTATACATAAGATAACAGGATAAAGTGGAGATAACCAACAGTCATAGAATGTTACCAAAGGGGGTCTATCCAGCAGATTTGCACTCTCTTGACATTCCCTGGATACCAATAGACATCCATCAAATGTCAGTATGTTTTATCCTTTATTCTAGATACTTACAAGCCCTGTCTTTTTTTTTTCCAGTGGTACCTTTTTCTGATAATATTGGGTAGACTGCATCTTCATTTCTCCATTGTTTACTGGATGGAACCTTATCATGTTTCTAGTGTGCATTCTTTAAGCCTGCATTTTAAAAAATACATCCTTTTTATTAAGTCATAAAGAGGTATCAAAATTAAAAGAGCAAAATTAAAAGAGAATTAATCTAAGTACTAGGAGGATTGAAGGAAGTGAGAAAGGGGCTGGATGCAGAGCAGAATTAATGAACGTGGGTTGGGTACAACATTGAGTATGTGTGGAAGGTACTAAGGGAGAGATCTGAAAAGTTTGATCAAAGACAAGTGTCTAGGAAAGAAAAAATGGGAGGAGAGTTCTGAAACCTCCACATGTGCTGAAGAGCTGTCCTTGCCACTGGTGCTGTCTCTGTCATGCTCTCCTTCTTCAGCTTCATGTTCATCACCCTTGATCAACTCCAGCTGTTTGTTTGCTTTGTTCTTTCTATTTTTTCCAGGCTCTCCAATAAAGAATCCATTGTCTGTTTCATCTGGGTCAACTCCTTTTTAATTGTCTGAAGATCATCACCTTTCAACTTGCCACATTTGACTGGAGAGCCTCATTCTTGGAATTAAAGTCAGTGTTGCCTCCTCAGGAAGTGTTTCTGGACACCCAGTGGCATTTTGAGGGCAACCCTGAATAAGCAATGGGAGGAGGTGGCTCCCATGCTGGGTAGCTGAACATCCTGTCATCACAATCTCATTGAAAATCATAATCCGGGCAGAGTCAAGATGGCAGAGTAGAAAGATGCATATACTCCAGCGCTTCCCCCACAGCCCACAAAATACCTATAAAAAATGACTCTCAACAAATTCTAGAGTAGCTGAAGTCACAGAACAACAGAGTGAAAGAGGTTTCCAGCCAAAGGTAACCTGGAAGGCCAACAGGAAAGGTCTATCTCATGGGATGCTGAGCATAGCAGAGCCCAGCCCAGCCCTGACCACGTGGCACTGGTCCTGAACAGACCTCCGGGACAGAATTCCCAGCAGGGAGGGTCCCAGATCCCTCAACCCACAAGTGACAAAGAATGCTCCAAAGGTCAGTGTGGGAGGGCTTTCCCAACTGGGAGAGAGGGGAACAGGGTTCCCCCAGCACTGGCCCCAAGCAGCAACAGCAGTGACCAGTAGTCGTCTACATAGTAGCAGCCTGGGTCCATTGTCTAGGCAGCTCACCTTAAAGGGTCTGGCAGAACTGAGCAGCTGATCTAAACCTCAGCCCTCACCCAAAGCCCCTGGGAGAATAGAACAGGTGATCCGAACCTCAGCCTGCTAAAGGAGAACCAAAATGCTGAGGAAAATAATGCCTTTAAAAAGACGCTAACTCAATTGGAAAAAGAGGTCCAAAAGGCCAATGAGGAGAAGGAGGCTTTAAAAAGCAGAATTAGTCAAATGGAAAAGAAAGTTCAAAAGCTCACTGAACAAAATAGTTCTTTAAAAGAAGAAATCAAGTTCAGGCAAATGAATGACTATGAGATAAAGCAGGAACTTAGAAAACAAAACCAAAAGTTTGAAAAAATAGAAGGTGATGTGAAACATCTCATAGGAAAAACAACTGACCTGGAAAATAGATCCAGGAGAGATAATTTAAAAATTATAGGACTACCCGAAAGCCATGATCAAAAAAAGAGCCTAGATATTATCTTCCATGGAATTATCAAGGAAAACTGCCCTGATATTCTAGAACCAGAGGGCAAAATAAATATTGAAAGAATCCAACAATCACCTCCTGAAAGAGATCGGAAAAGAGAAACTCCTAGGAATAATGTAGCCAAATTCCAGAGCTCCCAGGTCAAGAAGAAAATATTGCAAGCCCCTAGAAAGAAACAATTTGAGTATTGTGGAACTACAATCAGGATAACATAGGATCTGGCAGCTTCAACATAAAGGGATCAAAGGGCTTGGAAAAGAATATTCCAGAAGTCAAAGGAACTGGGATTAAAACCAAGAATCACCTACTCAACAAAACTGAGTATAATAAATACTTCAATGGAACAAATAGCCTTCAGTGATATAGAGAACTTTCGAGCATTCATGATGAAAAGACCAGAACTGAATAAAAATTTGACTTTCAAACACAAGAATCAAGAGAAGTATGAAAAGATAAACAGGAAAGAGAAACCGTAAAAGACTTTCTAAAGCTGAACTATTTACATTTCTCCGTGGAAATATAATATTTGTAACTCTTGAGATTTTTCTCAGTATTTGGGTAGGTGGAGGGATTATACACACACACACACACACACACACACACACACACACACACACAGTAAGGTTGAGTTGAATCAGAAGAGATGATATCCATAAAAAAGTAAAATAAAATAAAAATTAAGGGGTGAGGGAGGAAAATACTGTGAGGAGAAAGGGAGAAATGGAATGAGGCAGGCCATAACTCATAAAAGACACAAGAAAAAATCTTGTTCAATGGAGGATAAAAGGGAAAAGGGGACAGGGGAAAATTGAAGCTACTCTCTCCACATATGGATTAAGGATGGAATAACAAGCTCACTAAATTTGGTATGAAAATCTATCTTACAGTGCAGGAAAGTAGGGGAGGAGGCAACAAGTGAGATGAGGGGAATGACAGAAGGGAGGGCAAATGGGAGAATGGAGTAGCTAGAAATAAACACTGTTGGGAAGGGGCAAGGTCAAATGAGGGGAAAAAACAAGGGGGGGATAGATTAGGAAAGAGGGTAATATAGTAAGTATTACACAACATGATTATTATGGAAATCTTTTGCAAAAATATAGCTTGTATTAAATTGCTTGCCTTCTCAGTGGGGATGGATGGGGAGGGAGGGAAAGAGAAAAGTTGAAATTCAAAGTATTAGAAACGAATGTTGAGAATTATATATAACTTGGAAATAAAAAATATAGATAATGGGGTATAGAAATTTATCTTGCCCTACCAGAAGAGAGAGAAGATGGGGATAAGGGAAGGGTGGGGTGTGATAGAAGGGAGGGCACATTGAGGGGAGGGGTAATCAGAATGCAAGGTATTAGGAAGTAGGGGGAGGGGAGTGATGGGGAGAAAAACTGAAACAAAATCTGGTGGAAATGAATTTCAAAATCTAAAAACAAATAAATAAAACTAGTTTTAAAAATTAAAAAAATTAAAACCTCCATCAATTCACCACAAAATCCCAGCTGCTGACTTGACTTTTATCCCTCGACATCTCTCAAGTGTTTGACAATGTCAACCATCCTCTTCCCTGTGATAATCCCTTCGCTCTAGGTTTTCATAACTTTTCATGGTTTTTTCTATTTTTCCTTCTACCTATGTCCCTATTCCCTTTTCTCTTTTGCTGGATCTTCTTTCAGATCCTCCAGGGAGGCAGATAGATGGTGCATCTGGTCGAAATCTAAAAATAAATACATAAATAGAAAAGAAAAAAAAAAGAAAATCATAATCCAGGTAAAAGGAAGAGCTGTACATCTCCACTGCAGAATGTTTCACACCTGCTTTTCCTCAGCTCACTTTTGGGTCTGTGACCAGATTAATATCTAGTACGGGGCAAGCAATCATTCTGCCATCCTCTCCTGCCACTGCTGCATGGGCATTTCACTCATTCACATACTGAAGCAAGGCAAAATCCTTATGAAAAGCGATGCCCATGATTTTAACACGCTTCAAGAAGATGGCCTCAGTATCCGTCTTCTTAACAACCAGTGTTGAGGTTTCCAATGAAGACATGAGAATTCATGGAATAGGGACCAATCTTGTTGGTGATACCGCTTGTTGGCCATAGTGCCTGAAAAGCCTGCAGTGTTTTTAAAGCAGCTAGAGAGTTGTGTTTAGTTTGGGAAAATCTAGCTAGAAATTTCTCTCCAAGCAAAATGCTTGTAAAATACCAAGATGTGTCTGACAGATTTTGTCTATCAAGAAAGAAACAAACAGAAAATAGTAACCAATTCTGTAGGCCAGACTCACACAAACTTAATAAGTAGGACCCTTCACACACACCCCCACCCCACCCCCTGTTTTCACTTGATGAGGAGAAAGTGTTAGTTTCTCTTGTACGGAATTTTTGTAGATAATCAATTACATATATTGTATACAGTAAGCCTGTCATCTCTATATGCAACCCAACAGTAGGGGAGGGAAACAATGTCACACTGACTTTAACTAAATTAACTACTTTATCCAGCCAAAGCAACTGACTTGCTGGTCCCATAGAGAAAGTGAAGATCTACAGAGTGGATCTGCCAAAAGGGACTGACAATAAAGAGCTTAATGTGATTGTGATGAGGGAAGACTTTAAGGCTGGGTGGGTCAATGGCCAAAATCCATTGTGAAGCTCAGTCTACATTAACTACCTGAAAATAAGATGCTTTAAAAACAAAGGAGAGGAACTGAAAAAGAAAGTCACACATTTGTTTGTAATACTATGCTCAGGAAATTCTAGGTTGATTTTTTTAATTTCTCAAGCTGGGTGCCAAAACATTTGTGCCCATTGCTAGGTTCCATGGAGGAAATGGTTTGACCGCTTCAATTCTGACCTTTCTCGGCAGCTTCCATCTTACCACCAATTTCCTGGGGTTTCTCAGCTTCTCTCCAGCTTCCTGTAGACAGGAGTCCCATGTACCTCTCAAACCACAAAAAGATTTTTCTAAGTGCTCTTTGATTAACATTTCCTGACCTGGAACCCACACCAATGCTGCATTCCCAACTCTTCTTCTTCTACTTTAGGCATAAACTGTGTTCTCTTAGCCTTGAATCCTTTGCCCTAAATGAATCTGTAGTCACTACTTTATTTTCTTTAAAATATAAGTATTTTTTCAGCCCACATTTATCAGTGTAGGGGAACTTATAGTGTGAGAAATTCTCTCCACCAATGCAGGTGAGCAACTGCTCCTCAACTTGTTGGTCCTTCATTCTTGAAGAGGACCATGATATCAGTGAGGTGACACCATGACATGTAAGTCAATTGGATTTAAAGACTTAGAGAACTGGGGGCAGCTAGGTGGCACAGCATCAAACCTAGAGTCAGGAGACCCTGAATTCAAATCCAACCTCAGACACTTGACACTCACTAGCAGCTGTGTGATCCTAGGCAAATTTACTTAATCCCAACTGAAGGGAGAAGGAGAGGGAGAGGGAAAGAATGAATTGTCCAAGACATCCAGGAGGAGATAGGACCTTCTCACAGTCACAAGCACCAGTATTGACAAATACAGGACTAGAACTCAGATCTTCCTGAGTCCACACTTGACCTCCACATTCATTAGGTGATACTAGACTCCCTTAGAAAAGTCTACCAATGCTCATATAACAACTCAAGCTAATGTAGGGTTTGAAAAGTCACAAGCCATTTTCTTCACAACTCAATAAGGGAAGTGATGCAATCATCAACATCCTTATTTTGTTAAGATTTCACTGAGGCTCAGGGAGGTATGAATGACTTCTGTACAATAACATGGCTAGTACACCTCAATATTAGAATTTGAAAGTCCAGAGCCCTTGTAGATACTATACACTGCTTCCTCTCCCCTCTTTATGGCATCCAATCAATTTCCCATAATGGGCAGTAGTAGCAGTAGTAGTAGTAGTAGTAGTAATAGTAGTAAAAAGGCACAATAACAGCAATAGTAGCAGTTAACAAGTCTGTGTATCACTTACTACATGCCAGGAAACATGCTAAGAGCTTCACAATTATCTTCTCATTAGAATAACCCTGACAGGTAGGTGTCAAGTGGAACAGTAGATAGAGTGCTTCGCCTAGAGTCAGGAAGACTCATCTTCCAGGGTTCAAATCTGGACTCAGACATTTCATGACTGTGTGACGCTGGGCAAGTCACTTCACCCTGTTTGCCTCAGTTTCCTCATCTGTAAAATGAATTGCAGAAGGAAATGGCAAACAGATGGGGTCATGAGGAGTCAGACACAACTGAAATGACTGAACAACAACAAAGGGAGGTAAGTGCAATTATCTCCATTTTACACATGAGGAAACTGAGGCAGACAAAGAGTAAGTGACTTACCCAGCATGACCCAACTTGTAAGTGTCTTCGTCCAAATCTGAACCCAGGTCTTCCTGACTCTAGTGCACCACCTAGCTGTCACCCAGAACTGTTTCTCACACTAACACAGAGACAAAAAGATGAAACTCAATCAGGAAATCATCTATTCAAAGGCAGAGCACAGACATGAAGTCAGAGGGCTGAGATTCAAGGGCTCTCTCGATAACTCACTGTGGGATCATGGATAATTCTACTCAAAACTATTCATGGAGTATTTCTTATAGAGTTACTCTAGCCCCTTGTTCTATGTTAAAGGCATTCCTACCCTCAAGGACTTGTATGGTATTGGGGGATGGGGGTTTCTGGAAGCAGAAGGATACAGCACGTGCACAACTCAACCAGTGCCAGTCAGGATTTGAAGTCAGCTACAGTAGAAAAGGTACCAGCTATGGAGCCCTCAGAATAAAAGTTCAAATCCCTTATCTGATGGTACTACTTATGTGACCTTGAGCAGGTCACTTAAGTCTCTGGGCCGCAGTTCCCTCATTTCTAAAATTCTGAATACAGCAGACAATGCTGAACCAAATAAATGAATGGGATGGGATGGTGGCAATCAGCTCTTTCTTATGAAGCTATGCTGATACAAATTACATTTTTTTTAATGAAAAGGCAGTTTTTGATTAAAAATTCAGCAAACCAACTCCTCAGCATGATACAATTACCTATTTCCTAGGCAGAAAGAATCTGGTAAGATGCCAACTCGGTACACAGCGCAGAGTCAAGTGAGAGCCTATCAGCACTTCCAAGGACGGTATATGAATTCATTTCACTAACCCTTTTTGCTTGGAATCCCTTCTCAGGAGACTTTTTATCAAATTGTATTCATGTGTATGAAATTCCTTTCCCTGGGTACCAATGACCATGAGCCAGTTGTCAAGTATCAAAATGATTTTCTCCATCCAGAGTATTCTTAAAAGAGTCAGAATGAGGCCACCCGAGTCTACTGCAAATGGCTGGCACATCCCCCTCCATGGACACTCTGCTTTTACTTCAGAACTGGGGGGTTAAACTGTCCCATGTTATGTAGCGGGTACAAAGCTAGGGGATGGCCACATGGTGATGTTCCTAATGAATTGGGTGGAATGGCCGACAGAAAAATAAATGTTTGTAAATGATGTTGGCAGACACGATGAGCACAAGACATTACTGTAGGGGATGGTTAATGCTGAGTGAAGTCAAGCTTGGGGAAGATGGAGATTCTTGAAAAAAAAAAATAAACCCTTTACCTTTCAAAACAGAAACAAATTAAGTGTTCCATATTGAGCATGTCCAGTTCTCCAAGTACTTTTGTCCAGATGAAATACGTAATATTCAAGATAGAAAACCAATAAATAGAACATGATAAAAATGAACCCTGTCAACACAATAATTTTGTCTTCCCTAGCCTTTGACTAATAGAAGTACCTAAGTGTATAAAATCAAGATAAAAAGAGAATGTAAATGGCATGTTGGATCACAGGGTCATAGTTCTAAAGCCCCCTCATTTTACAAAGAAGGAAACTGAGGCACAGAGTAGAAATGAGTTGCAAAGGATTCCAATGTAGATTTGGAAAGGACCTCAGAGGTCACTGAGTCCCTTAATACTATATAGGACAAGAGTGAGACCCAGAAAGTTTAAGTGTATTGGCCAGGGTCACACAGTTTGCAAATGCCTAAGGAAGGTAGGATTTGAACTCAGGTGTTTCCATAACCCTAAGCTCAACAATTTTACCACCAAGTCGCCCCAATATGGTAAAGCTAAATTGACCTTCTTGATAATCAAAGGGCACAAACTACTCTCAAAAGAACCTCAAAATGCTGGTCTGGAGAATATAGGAACAAAGATTGCCCCTTCCCCCCACCCAATCAGGGTCATTTTTAAGCAAAAAAGAAGGTCCCAGGATCACCACATGGATTGGAAGGTACAAGGGAACATAAAGACCATACAAGACAATCCCTCTGATCTTACATATGTTTGAGCAAGGAAACAAAAGCTGGGGGCATGGGGGGGGGGGGGGGCGCAGTGGAGAGGAGTCTGGGAAAACTCGGACAGGGAATGACTGCTGTCTTGGAAAATATTTGAAAAGCTGTCTTACCCAAGATGGATTAGGCTTGTTCCATGTGGCTGCAGGAGAAGAACTAGGAGATATATTTAGGCTTGATGTCAGGAAAACTGCTCTAACAAGGAGACCTATCCCAAAGGGGAATGGACTATTTCAGGAGCAATGATGTTCCCCATCCCTGGAGTTCTTCAAGAGAAAGTGAAATGGTCACCTGTTATATATGCTATATAAAGGAAGTCCCACAGGCATGAGTTAGACCAGATTCCTGCAGAGAGGTGCGTGTGTGTATGTGCATGTGAGTGGGGGGGGGTATGTGTGATGTGTGTGAGTGTGTGTGTGAGTGTGGTGTGTGATGTATATGTATGGGTCTGTATGTGTCTTGCATCTGAAAATAGTGATGAAACAGGCCCAGAGAACAGGACCTTTAGACTCAAACACAGAAACCCCCTTCAAGCCAAGTTAAGGAAGGAAGCATCTATTAAGTACCTACTATATGCCGCACATTATGCTAAGCAGTCAGGACACAAAGGATGCTATATCCGCCCTCAAGGAGCTCATAGTCTAAACAGGGAAACAACATAGAGACATTCCGTTCCATACAAGCAGGATACACACAAGATAAATTAGAGACAGTCTAACAAGGAAGGCAATAACATTAACTCCCTTCTTTCTCTATTAAAAGAAGAAAACAAAGAGATAAAAATTCATGATAACAAATGGCTTTAATTTATTCTAACCATAATAAAAAAGGAAATTCAGTCTACGGTCCCTAACCATATTTTACCAAAAACTCTCATTTAAAAAAACCAAACCAAACCATAAAGCAATCAACTTCAATTGACATGACTGTTCTAAAAAGGAAATTAGTCAGTCCCATAGAAAAAAGTTCCAGACAGTATTTTTGATACTTACAAAATTTCAATGATATCACTGATGTTTTCTCCCAGAATCCTTCTTTATAACATGTCAAAGACTAAGACTCTAAGAAAATAGTTGGGAAATGTTGAACTCAATCATGAAGTCATTATTTAAAACACCTTCCTATCTTTCCTCCTAAACAGATTCTCCTTCTTAAATTCTTTATTTCTTTGGAGGATACCACCACCCTTCTAGATACCCAAATTCACAGGCAAGGAGCCATCTTGAACTTTTCATCATCCTATAACACTATATTCAATCTATTTCCAAGTCTTGAAAATATTATTTCTCATGCCTATCCTTTTCACTCTACTAATACATCCAACACCATAGTCCAGGCCCCCATTATCTCTCAACTGGACTACTGAAATCCCTTTTTGATGGGTCTCCTCATTTCTAATCTCTGCTATCTCCAATCCATCACCCACACAACCGCCAAACTGATATGCCCCAGCACAGATCTAGCCACATCACTCCTTTGCTCAAGAAGCTTTATTGTCTCTCTTAATCCCTCCAGGATAAAATAGAACCCTTGGGCCTGCTTCCCTACATAACATTTCATTTTCCATCTCCATGATTTGATAGTCAATGTCCAAAGCCTTGAACACATTCCCTCATCACTAAATCATCTCAGAATGCCCATTTTCTTTTAATGCTTAGAACAAATGCCACATTGACCCAGGTCGAGTGGGAATAGCACTGGCTTTACAGGCAAAAGACATGGATTCAAGTCCTGACTCTGCTTCTTACCACTTGTATGACTTTTAGAAGTCAACTAACATGCCCTCAGCTTCCATTTCCTCACCAGTAAACTATGAGGGTTAGATGACCTTTATGTTGCCTCAGAGCTTATAGTCTAAAATCTTATGATGAGACATGAGATCTTTCTTGATTTTTTGAGATGCTAAGTACTTTCCCCAACTACTTTGTAATTTTTTGGTTTTGTTTTTAATTTAACCTAGAAGAATATAATTTCCTTGAAGGCATTTAGCATAGCCTGCTTCAAATTGGAGGCCCTTCATAAACAATTGTTGACACCAGAAAAAAAAAATCAAAACTGAATGCTGGGTAATTAAAATGACCAAGTTTGATCCTAGAAAAAAAGATATGAAAACGCGCCTCGCTCCTTTCTTTGCAGACATAGTGGCCTGTGGGAGTGGAAAATATCACATATTTTAATTAACATGTTGATTAGTTTGGCTGAGCTGGGTTTTTTTTCTCTTCCTTTTCTCTTCTTAGGATGGTTAGAGATGGCTCTCAGAGAGGAGGGAGAAAGAATACACAGTAATGGAAAATAAAGGTAAACTTCCATTGTTGAATGAATTCTGAATTTTAAAAAATTATCTTCTACTTACAAAAAGAAATCTGCCTACTGACAAACAGGCCAGTTCAAATACCAAAACAATTTAGTGAATATCTATAACTCAGAACTAGGAGAATAAATGAATTTTCCCTGCCTAAATTATCAGGAAAAAAGCGTTCAATGTCTGAAGGGTCCCTTAGCCTACAACAACTGATAACCAAGGTAGGCAACTTGGAAGCAAATGAAAGGAAATCGCACTAGGATTAAAAATTTGCCACACATAATCTGCAAATTGGATGATCCACATGTGTCTCATCAAGAGTTGGCAGCAGCTTCCAGCAACGTCACATCTGGCTCTATTTGGTTCCCTGCTTTTAAAGAGCTGCTAAACACACACACACACACACACACACACACACACACACACACAAGCTTTTCTGAAGTGAAACCTTCAGATCAACAGACACAACACAAAATATAGAGTAGGCTAGGAGTGGTCACCTTTGCAGGTTCCCCACCCCTGAAACAGGTTCATTCTTGTGGAAAACTGCCATTAAGGACAGAATCAAAATAAGGTAATCAGTTCCTATACTTTCTTGAAAATGACAAGTCATTAAATATTAAACCTGATGTACTGAGAGCCAGAGCACCATAAAGGACAGAGCCCTGACTTGGGGTTGAGAAGCCTGCTTTCAAATCTCACTACAGACACTTACTGTGAGACCCTGGCTCAAGCTACTCACCTTCTATGAGTCTCCATTTCCCCATCTGTAAAATGGAGCACTGATAATACCCACCTCTCACTTGGTTGTTTTGAGGACCCAATGAGATCATGTTCAGAAAGTCATATGGAAAACTGAAAGTACTATAGAAATATTGGCTATTACTTTGGGGGACAGGGGTACAACAGATGAAGAAAACAAAAAATAACAGGAGAAAGGGGTTTTATCGGAGAACTATTTGAAAGGGCCTGAATTGGAGTAGTGGCTGTTGGAGAGGGGAGAAGGGTTTGAAAGATGCTGGAAAAGCAGGATGGACAAGACTGGGAAATGCACTGAACTAGAAATCATGGACTCAGATTCCTAATACAGGAAGGGCATCTCACAGGGAGCAATCCCATGTCAAATAACAAGATTCTCCATACTCTGATAACTTTCTCAGGTGAGTGCACCTTGCTGATCAATTAGAAAACTAAAGGAAAATCAGCTGTGAACAAAGCTCAGCTTCCCCTAGCCTTTATCAGTTAAAGGTACAAAAGTAAGAACAAACAAATCCTCCCAACTTGGGAAAAGCTAAGCACTCCTGCCACTGAATGAAGGAGGATGACGGCACACGGGTATCTTGTGGACACAAGACACAGGAAATGTCTTGTGGTTGGTTAAAGGTAATCAGTCAGGACCTCTGGGTCTTGCAAGCCAGTATTCCAATAGCAGGCCAGCCTAAGGTGACCAAGATCCAGTCAGGTCCTGAGAAGGAATCCCTCAGGAAGGACAAACAGAAGATAGAATCTCTGTCCTCTTTACTAGAGGAAAACCTTGTGAACTTCACAAACTTGGAAGATTTGGATTTTCTATCAGTACCTGTAGGTTTCAGGGTCTCCAAGGCAACAGGAAATGATGACAGCATGTATAACAAGAGCTGAGATATACCCAAAACAAACTAGGCCCAAAAAAACAGGTCATGTCAGGACGCTGTCAGGCAATCAGACCTCTGAACCCAGAAGAGAGAAATGCCAAAGGGAAATCTGATAAGGACTCCAGGAATGAGAAAGAGGCTTCCACAGCCAGAAGGTGTGACTTACCCTTTGGCCACATGGCTTCTCTGAGCTTGAGCGCACTCTTTCCCTGGGAGACCATGGTATGCAAGGAGAGAATATATCCCAGCCAAAGCATGATTTGAGGTAGGGGAGATTATTTCAGTAACAATTGTCCTTTCTATACCTGCTTGGCAAATACTCCTTTCTAAAATCTAATTAACTCTGGTTGACCAATTGATAATAAACGATGACCATGCCAGTTGGGGGTTTGTGAAACAGTACTATAGAAATACCCTGAATCCCTCAGGGTTACCCCTAAATCTGTGGAGAGTAATCTGACTACTCTTCAGGGCCACCATGCCCCAAGCAGAGTGGGAGTTGGGAAATAACTCCAGAAGGGGGTTTTATACCAATATGAGGTTTCATTCCCTAACTTATGGCACCATTCTAAATCATTCATTCCCTGAATTTCGGTGGCCGAATCTGGAAAAAATAATACCTTCACATATATCTCACAGGTTTTTTATGAGGATCAAACAGAATATATGGAAAGGCTTTGGAAAAAATATTTAAAGTATATACAATTAGAAGGTGTTATTTTAACCAGGAAATCTGTAGGAACAAGAGGAAATACGTGTCTAGGATCCAGCAAAGACCAACTGAAATCATAGACTGAGAGCTGGAAAGGGCCTCCAAGGTCATTTAGTCTCATAATCTTCTTGTTTGATAGTTGAGGAAACTGAGGCCCAGGAAGCTTCCATGATTTGCCAAAAATCACAGAGCCAATCATATGATCAATCAACAGGCACTTATCGTGTGTTTAGCCTGTACCAGAAACTTTTTTCCCTAAGCACTGTGGGTACAATGAAAAAGTTAACCACTCCCCACATTCAAAGGGCTTAAATTAATAAGAACAGATATACAAGCATATGTACATTTACATTTACAGACACATACATGCATACACACATATGTGTTAGTGTGTATATATCATATTAAGATTTGACATTCATTTTCATACATAAGTTCATTCGACCTTTACACCAGACTTTTGAGGGGTACTGTGGGAAATACCAAAGCTCATTCCACAGATGAAGAAAGTGGGGCCCAGAGAAGTGACTGAGCCATAGTCCCACAACTAATGTCAAAGGTAGGATTGGAACTCAAGCCTTCCAAACTCCAAACCTCCCACTCTAGCCACTGAATCACACAAAACTGGAATTCAAACTCAAGTCTTCTGAATCCCTCAATCAGTGCTACCTTCACTATCATGCTACAAATGATAGCATCAAGGAGACTTTCCTGGGGAAAACAGGGAAGGAAGAGGGGCCATGCTCCCAACATCGCTGTTGGATGGACATCATGAGAAATTTTGGAAAGTGGTCAACGCTTTTATGAAATTGAACCAATGAAGCAGCATCCAAGCCACAATGCCCATTCCTTCTTTAATAAGACTAAAACACACACATACACACAAACAACGACTTTTTCTCTTCAGAAAACATGTGCTTCCTTTTTATACTAAACATAACCAAATTTCCCAAAGAAAAATGGAGAACAATTTTCAGAAAAAGAAAGCAGTCACAAGCTCTCATTTTGGAAGGATGAAAGTCATTGTGGAAAGACCTAATTGGACTCACACACACAAACAAAAACATTGCCAAGCATGGCATTCATTTCTCCTCCCTATACACACACATACACATATACACACACATATACACATACATACACATGCATATACACACATACATATACACACACTCACGCACATACACACACTCACACACACATGCATGCATGTTCCTTTGGGGCTCAAGAGGTCAAGCCCTGAACATGTCATTTCCACGATCCCAGAGCAGTCCCAATGCATCAATAGGGTAGAAGCAGAATCTGGAAGGCTCCTCCTTCCAGCTACTAGTGGGTGGGGGGTGGGGGATCACTTAAGGCGGGTAAATATTCTGCTGGTTAGTAGCTAAATGTGAGGCCCTCTGCTGAGATCTGGCCAAAAGCACTTTCCAATTGAATTACATTCCATTCAGTGGGAGAAGAGCAGGAGGTCGGATGGCCCAGTGAGCAGCAGCCAAGGAGCCCAGAGAGGAGGAATCCCCTAATTGCTGGTTTGCTACCTGCAGATAAGGAGGTAACAGGGAAGTGGAGAGTGATGTTTGCTCCAAAGCATGAGGGGATCTGGAGCCAGCAGTGGCTGAGACAGCAGCATGTTAACCATGAAATGACAAGCATTTTCTGTCTCTTCTCACTCCTCTGTGGATGCTCCTTTGCAGTGTGTGCCAGGAGGGGAGCAGGGTCAGGGGAGATCCAGGGCAATGCTAGATCCCACCTTTGGTTGGAAATACAAGAGCTACTCAACCAGGCATAGACAAGTCTAACTGTATTAACCTAAATGCAGAAAACTTTCCAGGAGAGGAGATTTAATTAAAGTCAGTGACTTTCCAAAAACACAAGTTCACAAAGGTTGTGTAGAATTTAATAGAAAAGCAGCTGGTGGACAATTACTTAAGTTTTCTTAAAGCAGTGGGAGAGAAAGGGAGTTAAAGACTGGACTTGTGATTTTTTTTGTCAGGTAGTATAGCAGAAAGAGGTCAGGAGGACAGTGAGCTGCCAACATGCTCACACACTGTCTGTCTGACCCTGGGCAAGTCCTCAGGTCTAAAATGAGCCTCATCACATCATCATCATCGCCATCATTTATGGAGTGCTTCACAAATATTATCCCATTAGACTGTAAGTTCCCTGAGGGCAGGGACTGTCTTTTTACCTCTTTGTATTTTCGATGTTTAGCACAGTGCCTGGCACATACAGCTGCTTAATAAACGTTTACTGATAGAATGAATGAATTTGACCCTCACCATAGCCCTGGGTGGTAGGGGCTGTCCTTTTCATGGATGCAGAAACTGAAGTAATCAGAGGTTGAGTGCCTCGTGCAGGGACCTACAGCTAATAAATATCTGAGGCTAACTATGCATCTCCTTGAATCACAAGTCTGGCATGCTACCCACTGCGCCACCTAGCAGCCTGTACCATAATAGCCCCTACCTCAAAGAGCTGAGTGGAGGCTCTGATGAGATTAATTTATGTAAAATGCTCACTTAGTACAGTGCCTAGCACATAGTGTTGTTCAGTCATATTCAACGCTCTATGACCCCATTTGGGGTTTTCTTGGCAAAGACAATGGAGTGGTTCGCCATTTCCTTCTCCAGATCATTTTACAGATGAGGAAACTGAGGCAAACAGGGTAAAGTAACTTTCCCAGAGTCACTTCCGAATCACTTAATGCCTATGGGACTTTTGAGAAATCATTTCCTCTTCCTGGGCCTGAGGTTTCCCATCGATAAACTGAAGGGGCTACACTAAATCTTGAATCTTCCATTTTGTTCCAAATCTATTATCCTAGGATTCTAAGGGAAATCCTTACCCCAAAGCATTTTAAATGGTGCAGAGAGACAATCATTCACTCATTTGCAAATCGAATCTATGACCCAGATTCAAGCTCTTTGAGCCTCAGTTTCCTTGTCTGTAAAATAACAGAGCTAGACTAACTGGCCTCTAAAAGTCGTTCCTGATACTTCTGAAACTGATACTAAGTTCCTGTGACTTCATAAATCTAGACTCTATTGCAAGCTCTGCCACTAAATTTCCCAGTAACATCAGGCTGTTCCCCTGTCTCAGAAATGGGACAATGGGGATTTCTTAATTGCCACTTCACAGGATGTAAGAAAACATAACTACAAAGCATTCTGGGGCATCATGGTGTCCTGGGAAGAGAATTCAGGAACAGAGCAACTGAGTTTTGATCATACTCAGTGTGGGGACTCCCTGGGATGGACCTAACAAGACGGGGAATGCAGATCTCTGGTAGACACTTTTTCATCCCATCCAACAAATACACTAGGGCCTAGCCAGGGAGGGCAACTTCCCATACAACACCCCTCCCTCCCTTCTTCCACTTTTCACCTCTTACTTGGAAAACTATAATCAAACCTATATGATCATGGCTACAAATAATAGGAAGGTCTTGTTGACAGTTCCCTGCCCGGTGTCTCTACTTTAAATACCAGTGACTGTCTAAACCTAAGCTCCCTTCTTTGGCTACCAACCTCCAGTTATGTTATATCTCCTTAATAGAATGTGAACTTCTGGAGAGCAGGGACTATCTCATTTTTGCATATGCATCCCTAACACACAGTAAGTACTCCATAATCACTGACTGACAATTAATAATTTAGCATAGGGGAAATCACAGCTCTGTGCTTCGGTTTCACCATTTATAAAATGAAAGCATTTACTAAATGACCATAAGATCATGAATTTAGAGCTAGAAAGGACTTCAGAGGTTATCTACTTTAAACCCCTCATTTTACAGATGAGGAAACTGAGACCCCGGTCATGCAAGCAATAATTGCCACAGGCAATATTCAAACTCAAGACGCCTACCTCCAAATCCAGCTCTACTTTCCTACTATCTTGGTCCTTCGGCTTTAGATCCTATGGTGCTGACTATTTTTATCAAATAAATTTATCAATTAAAATAAAAAAACAAGTATTTATTAAGTAGCTACTATATAAATGCCAGCCATATATGCTCAGCACCAGAGATTTAAAGACAAGTGATCGAGCTGGCACTGAACCAATTACAGGCATTTTTATTATGTCGCAGCCTAATTAAATTTCCATGAAAGTACACTTTACTTCAAGGCACATGGAGGCTACACACGCAATACGGGGAGTTTGGCTCTATCTCTGCCTCTCTTGGGTAGAAGTAGGGCTATTTCTTCCTCCTATCTCTCGCTGGCATCAGTAACATACCACGGTAGCCCCAGTGTCCTGGCCATTTGACTACGGCTATCATTTGCACCCTTGTTGGCAGGTTGTTGTTCATCAAGGGACAATGAGGCAGGGTCTAGACGCTAAGAAGCAGACTCACATAAATTCTTCCATCACCAATTCCCCAGGCAATCAAAGTATTCCATCTCCCCCTTCCCTTGACTCACCCAAGTAGCCAGCACCCATTTCATCCTAGCAGGGCCTTTGGAGGGTGAACAAAGGCTTACTTGCCTCCCCAACCCCTCGCCACACTAGAGCAGAGATGGCCACCTTAGCTAAGCATTGATTTGTGTGGGTAGCTGAGGAAAGGGGAGAACAAAAGTCCAAGTTACAAAAAGGCAAAAAAAAAACAAAAACAAAAGTCCCCCAAAGCCCCAAGCTACAAAAAATCACCACATAAGATGTGATGGTTTCTTATCTTTCAAGAGATAGCAAAAAGACACAAACCAAGAACACCAGAGCCCTCTTGTAATATATACTTCACATTTGCTACTCTGTCTCTCATTCCCACAATAAGCAAGACATGAACTGTCCATGTTTTAAAAATGAGTTCTTGACAACTTTCATTTTTTATAACATCAAGTTTCCTCCTAACAGATACTCAAGCCTTAACAAACAATAAAAATGACTGAGAAAAAGATTAAAACTAACACAACACATCCAATCTTGTACGGATGCAAAGTCCCCCACGTCAGGGACCAAGGGAAGGCAGCATTCTCAAACCAGGCCCTGTTGTTGCCAACCTTTGACAGCCTCCCTTTCTATTTTGTTTTTTACTGTTACTCTTTGTTCCATTGACAATGTTACAATCATTGGTCCTGTTATTGTCCTGTCTGTTTATTTCACTTTGTATCCATTCTTAAGTCCTCCCCAGCTACTCCATCCTCATCTATTCATTCAGAATTCCATTATATTCACATCTCAGTTTGTTGAGTCATTTCCTAATAGTTGGTTATCTACTTTGTTTGCAATTCTTTGCTACTACAAAGGAAAATATTTTGAAGACAAGGCTCTAGTCTTTCCTTCTGTTCAGGAGGATCTTCTCAGTCCTCCTAACTGCTAGTGTCTTCTCCTACTCTGTATTATGTATCTTGGATGTCTGCTCTTCAGTCATTTTGAGTCATGACCCAGTTGGGGTTTTCTTGGAAGAGATACTAGATTGATTTGCCATTTCCTTCTCTAACTCTTTTTACAGAGGAGGAAACTGAAGCACAATGAACTGACTTACCCAGGGTCACATAACAACTAAATGTCTAAGGTCAAATGTGAACTCAGGTCTTTTTTACTCCAGCTTAGCACTCTGTCCATGACCACCTACCTAGTTATTCCTATATTATCTCCCTCAACTAGATGGTGCAGCGGAGAGACATCAGGAAGACTAGAGATCAAATATAACTTTGGACCCTTACTAGCCATGTGATGCTAGGAACATCACTTTAACCTCTGCCTCAGTGTCTTCAACTATATGAGAGAACACTCATAATGTCCAGGGCCTAGCATATAATATATATGCTTCATAAATGTTTGCTGACTAACAATATAGAAACTTCTTTTTGTCACTGACTTCCATGAGAGATTCAAAGAAGAAGTCTACTTTCAAAATTTAGTAGATTAGGATATGATACAATCCCTGAGCAGGGAGCTGAAGGAAAGAAAAGGCCAAGAATATTTCAATTTGCCAAAGAGACTGCTCAAAAACCGGAGCAGCAAGTAGATATGGAGGAAAGGGCTTTGGATTTAGGTTGAGAGGATCTGAGTTCAAATCCTGCCTTACTCCTTGACCAAGTGAAGGAGTTGCACCAGGTGACTTTTTCATCCTTTCCAGCCTGGAATCTATGACTTCATAGCCTCATGCTCTCCAGCTTGAGATCACTAGCTTGTCTCTGGAGCAGGCTGCACAGCATAGGAGACTTAAGTCAAAGCAAAATTGAGCCGGTCCAGACTGGTGATTTGTCTAGTTCTACAAATTATTCCTGGCTGCTTAGTGGTTTATCTTGACTGATGGCCACAGTCCTCATTAGGATCTGTTCATCAATTCTGCTAAAATTAGCTAATTGTGTCTGGATTTACCCTTTTGTGTCCAAGATTAATTTTTCAAGCTTAAAGACACTTTATATGCACAAGGAATACTTTCTGATATATTTAAATAAACAAACCAGTAGGCCAAAACCCACAAGTGTCTGAGGGGTTTGGAGTAGAAAATGAACTCGATTTGGGTTTAGCAGACACGTATTCCAATCAAGCTCCAACCACCAAACCACCATACTGACTGTGAACAAGACATTTCACCTTTCAGGGCCTTAGTTTCCTTATGTGTAATAGGGGTGAACTAGATGCCACAGAAGGTCCGCATCTCTTGACTGAATCATCAATAACAAAATGTGTATACAGAACCATAAATCAGCTAGTTTACCTGCATTTAAAGTTCACACTATATGCCAGGCAATGTGCAAAAGCACAGTGAGTTTAGACTTTACTTTCAACCTTGATTAGCAAATATTAGCTAAATGGAGAGGAGAGGAAGTGGAGACATGTGACTTCCATCTTCATCAACGGATCATTTATGATCTCAAAAGTCATGAGAGGGCATGTTGATTAGGAAACCAGACACCTGGAAATGGTTTCATGTTGGATTCATTTCTTTCATCAGCATCAAAAGCTCCAAACAGCTTTGCCCAAGTTTCACATTAATTTCTATTCAATATTTTAAAACTGACAATTCAGACACCCAAATTCCCACACTCCCTGGGAATCCTAATAGCCGCCTTCTGCCAAATACCTTGCAGTGTGCTCAATCATCTGTCTCTCTCTGCAATTCTTGCCCTTCACTGGTCCTTCTCTCACATGTACAAGGAACATGTGATTTATACACTTTTCTTTTACAGAGATTCAACATAATGTTTTGGCCGAAAATTAAAACCCCCCGGTTGGGGGGGGGGGGGTAGTGTTTTTCCCTCTTGCAAAAAGCTGAGAATGGGAAGGGGGAAACTGATGGAGTAATAAAACACAGGTGCTTCCTTTCTAATTAAAAGAGAACTTTGCAGCTGCACGGCTAGTGAATCATCCCTTTAGGTTATTCTCGGTAGTCATAAAGTGCCGGGCTCAGAGCCCATATGTTTTCTGAAAGCAAAATTCTTTAGATTTCAAAAAAAAAAGTGCTGAAGATCAGGTAACTGACAGCATTTTCTATTTCTCAGTTCTCCTTGGAGACATGCCCATTTTTTTATTTTTCTTTCTATTCTAAAAGTAATTAGTGTGTGTGCGCGCACACATGCATGAATATATATATATGAATAACATGTGAGAAGCAGCATGTTACAGTGGATAGAGAGCTGACCTCAAAGTCAGGAAGATTTGGGTTCAAGGCCCACTTCTGATACATACTGGCTGTGTAACCTTGGACAAGTCACTTAAGCTCTAAGTACTCTGGGCAGCCAAGACACTAAGTTTGTAGAGTGCTTTTCCTCATTTGGGAGATCCCTAGGCAAATGAAATAATAGGTCTAATTCCTATCCCAATTCCTAATACTATATATACATACATACATGCATACATACATATATACATATACATGTCTATATATGAAAGAGAGAAAATACGGGGGGTGGGGGTGGGGAGAAACATACTACTTTTGTGCAGTGCAATGGACAGAGTGCCAGGAAATCAGAAAGATCTGAGTTCAAAGTTGACCTGAGACACTCAAACGCTGTGTGACCCTAGGCAACTCAACCTAAAAATGGGGATCACAACAGTACCTGCCCCCCAGGATTACCGTGAGGACCAAATGAAATAACATTTGTGAAGTGTTTAGCATGGTGAGATGCCATATAAATTATACTTTAAAATGAAAGTTTAATAAGTTATTACAACACTCACAAATTAGCTACCAATTGATATTTATTTGGTCAAAGTTCTTTTAGCAATATTTTGAGTTTTTCTACAAATTTGTCGACTGGAAGCACTTTACCAAGGATCCAGAGTAGGACCCAATTGGAGAGGGTGTATCTGGAGTCAGAGTGCATGGGTTCAAATTGTAGTTCTTCAGAGGAGACAGATTAAATATGATGATGGATCTGGAGATAGGAAGACTCAGGTTCCAATCTTGCCTCAGATTAGCTGAGTGACCCTGAGCAAGTCACTTTACCTCCTTCAGATTCCATTTCCTTATCTGTAAATGGGGGCGTGATAATATCATCTACTTCACAGTCTTAGTGTGAAAATCAAACGAGATAATCGATAGAATAGTTACAGAAATGCTAGCTATCATCACTACTACTAACTATATGACCTTGGCCAAGTTGCCACAGAGGTAACTCTCTGGGCCTCAGTTTCTTCATCTGTAAAATGTAGAGATTATGTGAGTTAGCCTATTAAGTACCTTCTAGTTCTCAATCTAGGGTCATATGCCACAGCCTCAAAGCCTATTATATTGCCAATATCACAGAAATGAAATTTGAAACATCCCATCACTTAAGGACCCTTTAAATAAATGAAGGCATCACTTTTACTATTCATTATATGTTTCCATTCTGCAGCATTGTCTTCACAGCTTTCAACTTGTTTTGGAAACATGGATTGGGGCATTCTGGTCCTGAGCTGTTGGGCCACAAACAAGTGGCAGGCAGGCTACTGTTTGATGGTTAAACAGGTCAGTTTAGGGGGACACAGAGTCCCAAATCACTGAGCAGCACAGTCCAAGGCATCAAAGCATTCTTCTCTTCCTCAACCCCCTCTCTCCTGCCCAACAATAAGATGCAAAATGAAAAGATGCAAACTCGTTAAGAGTCAAGGACAAAAGCACTAGGTTGAAAACAGGTCGGGTAAATCATTAGTACAGCCCCACTCCATTATGGCCAAAAGGAAACTACTGGAAGGAGCTTGCCAGAGGCTTTATTCAATTATTCCTTCTTTCCATCCCATTTATGTTGTAGCAGAGTAGAGCTGTGTCCACCTGGGCATCACCCAGGAAACCAAATAATACCATAAGCATTGACTGGAGAATGTCATCACTGAGTTTTCAGTATTCTTACTGAACAAAATTTCATCAGTTTTTCCCTGTGAGCGGTGAATTAATTTCTTTTTGATTCTGTATTTTTCTATTTTAATGGATGAAATGCTGACTTTTTCACACTGCACATTTAAATGCAAGGGGAAGTCACATTTCTCCATCTCTTATTCCCCAGAATGAACCAAGAAGAGAGTGAGAAAAGTCTTCTAAGCTCTACAGGGCTGCATGATTTGTTTTATCGATCTGTCTGTCTGTCTGTCTGTCTGTCTTTGTCTGGCTGCCTATCTAGTCTGTTTGTTTCACCCTCTGGGTCTCACCAATTTGGGAGTTTGAAAAAAACCAACCTTTTTCTCTTTGCTGAGCCAAATTCTCACCCTTGTCAAAGGAATGGTGCCAAAGAAACTTCTCTCAAAATACCCTGTCACCTCTCCCACTCCTAACACTCCCTTCATGCTTGCTGAATTCAATCCAAACTCCTAGGCTTTGTATTTTAGGCCTTGTGTCAAGTGGTCCCTTGGTGCATTCTCCTATTCCATCCCTCATTGTTTCCCATCAGGGCCTCTCTGTCAACCAGAGCTTGCTTATGGCACTCTAATCTGCTGATTTTCACCTCTGGGCCTTGGTTTCTGCCTTTCTTACCACCTAGAAGGCCCTTCCTCTGCTAATTCATACCTCTTAAAGCCATAAAAATCTGGGTCTTCTATGGTGAAAAATATGTTTTCAACCATTAGTCAATGATCTACTGGAAGAAAATCAATTCCTCAAGACACTCAAAAATCTTCCCCTTATGGTTCTTAACAATATATAAAATCCAGTTTTTAGAAAGGGCAACATCATATTTATTTTTAGATACTAAAAGTATATTTTTATTCCATATTATGTCCATAAGGGGTATAGAGGAAAAAAATGAAAAAGGATGTGAAAGGAAAAGACACTGAATATATGAGAAGAGGGTAAAATCAGGCACTTGGAAGAGAGAGGAACAAGGACAAAGAGAGATCAGGTAGATTTTGTGAGTAAATTTTTGTAGACCATTCAGTTTGGTTACAGACTACTACTTAACATAATCAAATTCCCTTTAAAATGCTGAGCTGTTGATTAGTCTTTTTTTGATTAGGATTCAAAGGTCTTCAGTTGCTCTAATCCCGGAACTTCTGGAAATTTAGCTCAGAATGGAAAAGAAGTCCCTGGAATAGTGGAATAGGAAGAGGAGAGGAAATGGAGGGGAGGAGGAAGAGAGGAGAGTCAATAGCACCGTACATCCATCAACTCTGTCTGGATATAGGTAGTCTATTTCATCACCGCTGACCATTGTGCTGACTAGAGTTCCTAAGTCTCTCAACATTGATTATCTTTACAAAGTTGTTTTTGTATAAGCTGTTCTCCTGGGTTTCTCCCTCCACCTTGCATCACTTCCTATTAGTCTTTTCAAGTCTTTCTGAAGCCATCCCCTTAGTCATTTCTTAGATCACAATGAGATTTCATCACATTCATCTACCATAACTTGTTCAGCCATTACCCAATTGATGGGCATCCCCCTTAGTTACTAATTTCTTTGCTACCACAAAAAGGGGCTGCTACAAATATTTCTGTATATAGGAAAGCTTTTCCTCTTTAAGGAAAATATATCTTTGAGGATCTGGCAGTGGTATTGATGGGTTAAAGGGTATTCACAGTTGAATAACTTTTTGGGACATAGTCCCAAATTGCATTCCAGAATGGCTGAACCAGTTCTCAATCACTCCAGCATTTGTCATTTTTCCTTTTTTTTTTTTTTGTCTATTTACCTAATCTGATGTGTGTGAAGTAGTACTTCAGAGTTGGGTTAATTTGCATTCCTCTGGTTGCTAGCGATTTGGAGCATTTTTTTTTATTAATAGTTTGAATTTCTTTCTCTGAAAACTGCCTTTTCCTACATTTGTCAGCTATGAACCTATGCATTTAAAAGCATGATTCCATGGGCTTCAGAGGATTCTCTAACACCAAAAAAACAAACAAAAACCTTAAGAATTCCTTGACTAGAGGTAAGCTAAAATGTCTACATCCTTCAGATAGCCAGAGGACTCCTTAATATTAACTCATTTTTATAGTGTTATTATAAACATGGGAAATCTGTTTTGCAATTTTATCCATAGGGTGTCCCAAAAGTCTTAGTGAAGTTAGCTTTAAATTGCACTAAGACTTTGGAGACATCCCATACTAATGGAATCATAGCTCTAAAGATGGGGAGGGACCCTGCAGATTATATAGTCTACTTCTTTCCTTTGACAGATGAAGATACTGAGGTCCAGATAACTGAATTAAAGTCAAAAGTTAATTGGCCAAGGTCATACTCAAGTTCATAGTGTGCCTCCCCTTCTCAACAGATTATAGATGTTATTACTGAAATAATCAATCTGCTTTATTTCTTATGCCTTACCTCCTAGCACTAAGCATAAGTGCTCTGCTCACACCGAGTACTCAAGCAACGCTTAGTTCTACCTCATTAGGCATTCCATTCTCAGCAAAGCTTCTTAGTGTGGAAAGAGGAGCTATTTATTGTGGAGCCCGAGGCAACACTGCAACCACAGGAGTGGACAAAAGAGAAGCCAAGACAAGGGGTACCCATCTGGCTGACCTCACCCCCCACCTGCACCCCAAAGCCATTGCCCAGTGTCTCCATTCCAAAGCAAGCAAAATTCCAGCTGCCAGCCATATCCATGCCTGCCTCCAAGTGAGGGTACAAAGGAGAAAGATGCTTGACCTTGGAGTACAGCCTCAGAGCTAGAAGGGCCCTCCAAGGTCACCTGGCACAACAGCCGTGTTACATGGCAAGGACCTGAAGCCAGGTCATAAATCTACCAAATAGAGAGCCGAGATTATCCCTGCCATCCTTCCTGGAGTCTCCCAACCTAAACAGCTTTAGTCTCTTCTTCTGCCCCACCCCTCCACATAGGGCACCAGGGAAAGCAGCCGCAGCAGCAGCAATAGCAGCAGCAGGGCCAAGAGGGGGAGGAGAAGTAGCAGTCGGAGCAGCAGCATTTACATAACATTTTAAGATTTTCAAAATGTTTTGAAAGTATAAAAATCCTAATGATAACCCTAACACTGAGACACTGCTTACAATGTGCCAGACATTGTGCCAAGCATTACAAGTATAATCTCGTTTATCCTTATAACAACCCTGGAAGGCAGGAGCTATGGTTTATCCCCATTTTACAAATGAGAAAACTGAGGAAAACAGAGGTTAAGTGACTTGTTCAGGGTCACTAAGCTATTAAATGTCTGAGGTCAGATTTAAACTCAGGTCTTCCTGTCTCAGATTCAGAGCTCGATCCATCAAACCCTGGGCAAGTCCCTTAAACTCTCTCCAAGGATTCAGGCAACTCTAATATGATAGCAACAAGGGAGTTTATACAAAGGCACGTACACAGATGTTATCATAGATCCAGGTCCACCCCATCCCTCTATCAATTCCCAGGCCTACATTTGACTGGTACTCACTTCAGCTCATTTCCAAGGTCCAACCCAAATCCTATTTTCACCAGCTATACACAGACCACATAGGGCAATGTCAGACAAAATCTTGAAAAATTGGCTCCCAAGCTCAGCAGAAACTTCAGCAATGCCAACAATGGCCCTTGAAGATTTGTAATATCACCCTGTTTGAGCCTTACAGCACTTCTCAGACAGCTCTGGGGTCATTTCTGACTCTTAGAACAGAATCCCCAGGACTCTGTCATTGCACACATAATGCCAACACAAGAACTTTGGTTCTACTTTGAATCCCCTCAGACTTCTCTGACGTGGCTTTAGCACACTGGTGGGAAACTGATATAGTGTCTTACTTTACAGAATAAGCCCATTTCACCATGCCCAGAGAGAGATGAGCGATGTGAGTCTTGCTGATTTCCAGGAAGAACCTGCAGAATCATGGCAGTTAAGTCACATAGCAAGCACCCAAAGCCAAATCTGAACCCAGCTAGGCCTGAAGGAAGATCAGGGTTTCCATCCACTCCATCAGGAGGCCCAGCTTTATTTGTAACGACAAAACGGCTTTTAGGCAGGCTTAGTGGATACACCCAGTGTTTGCTGGCCTACAACTCTCATCCCAGATGTTGAGTTGGTTGGGCCCTGATGCTTAATAACTAGCTTCCTGGATAATAGTCCTTCAAGGTGCTCCTCTCTCCAAGGGAGGCATTTTTAGCATGAAATGTCTGAATACATTGTGTTCGCAGATGCAAACTATGCACAGAAACAAGGGCTCTGGAGTAAGAAGTCCTAGCTTCAAAGCTCACCACCACCACCACCATCATCATCATCATGACCAACATTTAAAGAGCTGCAAATCACATAATGAATATTTCATTTCATCCTGACAATCACCCCGGGAGGTAGGTGCCATTAATATACCCATTTGACAGAGGAGGAAACTGAGGCAGGTAAAAATTAAGTGGCTTGCTCTGGATCACACAGATGGTAGGTATTGAAGACAGAATTTAAACTCAAGTCTTCATTACTCCAGGTTCAGAGCTCAATCCACTGGCCACCATGCTGCTTATCAAGTGTGTGACTTTAAGCAAATAACTCTTACCTTCCTGGATTCTCAGTTTCCTCAATTTTAAAATGAGAGCATTAAAATAAATGCCTTCTGAAGTTACTTTTGGCTCCAGATCTATGACTCTATGTTGTTGAGTGAGGGAGGGCTGTGCAGGTCACTAGCTTCTCGTCTTCTCCAGAGTCATCTGGATCCAGTGACCAGATATTCATCAGGATGACTGGGAATGGCCCAGGATGAGGCAATTGGGGTTAAGTGACTTGCCCAAGGTCTCACAGCTAGTGAGTGTCAGGTGTCTGAGGTGAGATTTGAACTCAGGTCCTCCTGACTTCTGCACTGCTGCTCTATCCATTGCATCACCTAGCTGCCCCCATAACTCTATGTACAGATGAAATCAAAATGCAGGATAGAGGAAAGAAGAGAACTTTTGGTAAAAAATCATTCTTGGCTCCTAAAACGATAAAGGTTTTTCTTCAGGATCAGTTCATCTACAAAGAAGAGATCATGTAGTCCCTTTGTTCCAAGATATGGAGTCTGTGTGTATGTGTGTGCATGCGTGTGTATGTGTGTGTACACATGTATACTGTGTATGTCTGTGTGTGTGTGGGTGCACACAAGCATGTGCATGTGCTTAAAAGAATAGTGTGTCCTTTTTTTGGGCTTAAGGAAAACCATTTTATTTACTGGGGGAAAAGCCAGTTCTGTAAGACCTCCAAAATGGTCATTAAGACCCAAACCAAACATTCAAGAACACAGAATCCTAAGCTCTGTTTCTGTTCAACATTAAGCAATCCCACAAAACAATGGAGCAAACAGTTGGTTTACCTCTTACGAGTCATACAAGATGTGTCAGGTGAATCTGGGATCCCCTTTTCCCTGCCAACAAGCATTATCTCTTGTCATTTCATTTATATAGGAAAGACTCACTCTCTTAGGTCTTAGCAAATAATTTTCAGACTGTCCTAATAGTATTATTAAAATGTAATGTAATGCTCCTCTCCTGTTAAGAGGAATGGCAAGGCATCCTTAGTGATAGAGATGATGAGGGCCTGACCTAGTGCTGGGTGACATGAGAAGAAAGAAAGTGATATTTATGTGTATGTGTGTTCAGGAGGCAGAGGGGATGAAGATCATGAGCTCTGTTTTGGACATATTGAATTTGAGATGCTGATAGGCCATCCCATTCAAGGTGTGCAAGAGACAGCTCACTTTCTGTTGCTATGGAGCTCAGTAGAGTGACTGGGGATAGATACAGCGATCTGAGAACCAAGCTTGAAGTGAGTTTAATTGAAGGTATGGGAGCTAGTGAGCTGACCAAATGAAATAACATTGAATAAAAAAAAAAAAGAGGGTAGAACTATAAGAACATCCAAAGTTAGTGGACATGACATGGATGGCTCACTAACCATTAAAGAGACTGAAAAGGAACCTACAGATATGAGAGAGAGAGAGAAACCCAGAGGACAGAATGTCTAGGAGGACATGTGATCAACAAGGACGAATGTTTCAGAGAGGTTGAGAATGATGACAACGGAGAAAAGTTCATCAGATCTGGCAGTTAAAGATCATGTAATGGATTGTGAGTAAAGGAAAAATTTTGGGGCAGTTTCACTCTTGTAATAGAATTCTAGGAAAGCCTAATTGAATAGATAATGCAAGCGGGTGAACTTTGGTTACACTTTCCAATCCAGCCCCAAATTCTACAATGTGGCTTTGGTGTAAGCAGTGGGAAAGTGTCTACAAGACAAATAAGTCCCAGAAGAGTTAAGTATAAATCAGATTTTATTATCAGATCACATTTTCCTGTTGGCTTATATTCTAATTTCAGAGCTGTTTTATCTTGGATTTAGAGAGATGTCCCTTTAGCTAGGCCTCTTAATTCATCATTTATCAGTTTCTTAAATTCAAAGAACACTGAGGTTTTGTAAAGTAGGGTCTAAGATATTGAAAAGCTTTAAGACAATAACTCTCAGAACAACATCTGATCTATGCTTTAAGCTTTCTTCATTCCGTTAATAGATAAATTCATTTGGTTAATTAATAAATTCATTAAACAACCAACGTGGAGAAAGAGGTTCAAAGTCTTCCTCCAACACTTATGGCCAAAACATGCCTTTGTTTCCCCCCAAGTAGGAATGCTGAATCAACATCTACCTCATGAGCTATCATGAGGTTCCAATGAGTCTCTTGGTTATAAGGCATATTCCAAAAATTAGTATTGACTTGACAGGGTTAGGCAATCATCCAGAAATTAAATTGTCCAGGTCTGAACAATCATGATGATTGAATGTTAAGTACAGTAAGTTTGAAGGAAACACAGAAAAGGGAAATAAATGAGAGCACGGAAAGGATAATCAGGGAAAGTTTCACGAAGAATCCTACAACTTCACGTATTCCTAGAGGACTCTGGGTTTCTCTTTTGCCCCATCCCTCCCTGCACTGTACCCCACTTTTGTATGCAGTGCATTCTCCCTTGTAATGAAAACTCCCTGAGGTCAGAGGGTGGTTTGGGGTTTGTCTTGGTCTTCATTTCAATTAGATTCAGCCCCCATTTAATGAACAACTGCATGGGTACAGCATTCTGGGAGGCACCAGGGATAGATGAATGCTGGTTCCTTGATTGACAATAATGCATTGGAGGAGAGAGAGGAACACAACATATGTGTACATGTAAACTCAAAGTATATCCAAGCAATATAATGGTCCAGAGCCTGAGTGCTAATAACTGACTGGGATCAGAAGACACCAAGCAGAGGAGGCTAGTGGGAGGAGTGGAGGTGGTGCAGGACCATGGAGGACCATGGAGGAAGACTTAATAAAAGTGTTTTGCATGTAAGTGAACTCTTGAGAGAAGAAGGAACATGAGTTGTCAGGACAGAGTTGGGGAAGTATTCCAAATTCCACAGTGACCCCTTCTGACACTATAGTGACACACAGCTCCCCCTGAAATGCCCATGATCCTCAGGGAGGAAGATGTGTGTGTGTGTGTTTGTGGAAATACTATCCTAACCTCCTATCCACTTATAGTTTCAATCTACAGCAATTCTCAAAATGAATTTCAAGTGCATCAAATATTGCTGGGAAAGACTGCATTTTTCCACCTGGATAATGTTAACAAAAAAAATGTAAGAGAGCACATTTGGGATGCGTGACATTCATTGGAAAGAAATTATTGTATTAGGTTGGAGTCTCCCATGTGGTCATGCAGGTGAGATTGCCAGATGCATACCAGGGCTTCAGTGAACTTCTCCATAATGCATGATCTCTCCCTGATGTAGCTGAATTTTGGGCATGGCTGTAATTCAGTCATTCAGACATTCAGACACGATCAACCTTTCATGACCCTGTGGACGATCACACACCAATACTGGCCATAGGGTTTTCTTGGCCAAGATACTGGAAAGGTTTGCCATTTCCTTCTCCAGCTCGTTCCGAGACAAACAGGTTTAAGTGACTTGCTTAGTATCCGAGGCTAGATTTGAATTCAGGGCTTCCAGGCCCAGCATTCTGTTATCTTTTGCTTTTTTTGTATTCCAAGCATGTAACACAGTACTTGGCAAATAATAGACACTTAATAAGTGTATACTGACTAAGTGACTAACTGGCTTGTCAATGTACTTCTCTCCCTTCACTGGAAAGGTGGGGGTCCACAGGCATGAGACAGGGCATATACTTTCAGGCTCAGTTGATGTGCTGGTTTTGCTGAACTATTTTCTTTTTACTTCTCTCTTTACAAATTTTGTCACAAGGAGTCGTTCACTGGGGATAGGAAGGAGGAAAGATCTATTAAGAAAGGAAGTTACGTAATATAAAAATGAAAGAGCAATAAAATGGAAACATCTTTTTAAAAATCTATAAATGTCTCATTAAGCATCTCCCCAGTATTGCTTCACTGCCACAATCGGAGGTCACTCTCCTTGTTCAGGCATTCTTGCCTTCCCTAAAAATAAATCTTGACTCTTGGAGAATTTATTGAGAATCTCTAAGCCAAAAAGGGGCCAGGTTTCAATAATGACATTGGGGCTCCACAATTATTTCACCCAGAACACTCCAAGTGAGGTTTAAAAATTAGACCTGCCACTTTAAATTATGTTATTATGGCTCTAGGAGTTTCTGGCCAGAAATCAAGGTAGCATATCTCATGGAGATGGATCTCTACCACATCAGGATTCTGAAAAAGCCATCATTTTCCGGACAGAAATCATTACAGAGGCATTCGGCAAAACAGGGTCATGGTGAGGACTTCCAACCCTGGCTAGGGGTGCAATACAGAACTGAAGGAAAGTGTTCAGATTAAAAAATGTTTGGCATGTTAATGAAGAAATACCGAGAGAAAACCCATGTTCCCATATGGACATTTTGTGATTTGTCCTTCATTCTTGAAGACCACGATATTGCTAGGATTTGAAAATGAATTGGATTTAAGTGAGGGAGGGCAGTACAAGGTCACCAGCCTCACTTTCTCCTCCAGAACCATCTGGGTCCAGGAGTCAGATATCAATTAGGATGGCTGGAGATGGCCTACAGAGAATAGGAACTAGAGAACTCACGGGAGAGGCAGATGATACAGAGGCATAAGAGTGGCCTCTGTTACAAGTAGACTCCTTAATCCTCCTCTGAGGTCACAGCATTACAGCTCCAGAGCTCAAAGGACCCCCACAGTTTAGCCAGCCTTATACAGATAAGAAACAGAAGCCAACAGAGTTTGCTTCAAATCTGAGCTCCAACCTGTGATTATGTATTTAAAGCAAGAATGGACTTAAAAGTTTATTTTACACACAAGGAAACTGAGGCCCAGACTGGTGAAGGGGCAGTCGTGGCATCTGAACTCAAATCCTCTGGCTCCAATTCCAGTGTTCTTTCTCCTGACCCTCAATGCCTTAGGGGCAGAGGATGCGAAGCAGTATTCATACATGATAATACTTTTAATATATTGATAACTACATGATTACAAAAAGGCTCATATCATCACTAACGTGAGCTCCCTGAGGGCATGGGCTGGCTCCTTTTCTGTTTTTCTAACTGTAGTAGGGGTGACAATACTAGACACAGAGAAGGGGCTTGATAAATGTTGAGTGATTGACTGAATAATAAATATACAAAGCATCTCATTTACATTTTCTACTATAGGAACAGATATTTCAATCTAGAACTGCCATCGGAGTACCTCCCATCATGCTGCAAGAGAAACTGGAGGTGACTCAAAGATAAATAGTGCAGAGTCTTTGCCTATAAGGAGCTTTCAATGGAACAGGAGGGAAATTGGGCACCAACAAAATTAACCGTAATAGAAAGTGGAGTGGGAATGGGCAGGGAAAACAGGACGTGAGGGGTGGAGAGGAGCACCTCTGGCTAAAGGAAGCAGGGAAAGCTTGATTCTGCCCTAGCTGAACTGGAAAATGCCTTCAAGGCAGGGATGGCTTTGTCTTTGTCTCAGTCCCCAGCTGGGCATCGAAGGTGCTCAGTAAATTCTTTTGGACTGATTGACTGAGAAGGTGGTTGGAGCTTATGGACTTTTATGGACAGAGAGGGGAGGGGCAAGACCAAGAGCTGAAGTTACCAAAAAACAGCAAAATGCAGGCCAGGCACAGAGGGTTGGTGTGAAAACAGGTTGTACTGCTATGCTATGATCCTCTCTTTTATTATATTTTTAAGGGTTCTGAAATTCTTTGGGGCAAAGATATTAGTCACTCAAGTGCCTGCAACAAGTTTCTTAAGCGAGAACCATGTCAACGTTCCTCGAGTTCCATCCCTCATGTCTCAAAAAAAAAAAAAGGGCCAGGCTCACTGCGATTGTGTGAGAGCATCAGGGATTAGTGGCTGGAAAGGAACTCCAGGACTCTCTGACTTTACAGATAAGGGAACTGAGGCAAAGAGAGGCAACATAACGTGGGCAGGACTTGATCATGCAACAGGTCACCCAAATCTTTTCCTTCCTTGGCCCTTACCCTGCTCATAAGAAAGCAGATTTCAGTATAAGACAGGACAATGCTATGCCCTGAGGTCTGGGGGAAGCTCCATGTGACTCACATAGCTCCATTTCTCTATGCCTATATTTTGGATCCTACATTTTGATTAAGATATCCCTGGTTCCCCATGAGGAGTCAGGGCATGACGAAACCCAAAGGGCTATTTACTTGAAGCCCTTGGAGCTTCTGCTTTCTCATCTGGTCATTTTCCCTTGTCACTAAGGTAACGTGCAATGGGAGGTTTCTGTCCAGGTGGTGCGTGCGTGCGTGCCTGTGTGTGTGTGTGTGTGTACGCGCGCATGTGCATTATTTGTTCATGAATCACTGAGTCAAAGGTCACGGGTGACAACAATAGAGGGCATTAAGCCAGCTTCAGTGGGGCAAAGACCACCTTGGACAGGAAAGAACCACTGGAAACCAAGTGGGAGGAATGAAGGACACAGTCCTCAACTTCCCAAAAGTAAAACCCAAACAAACAAACAATGGAGCCTTTGTTCATGTTTAACTAGTGTACCCTGAATACTGATAAGCAACCAACAAATGGATCAACTTAAAAAGCTGGGCCAAAATAAAATAAAATAGTGACCTTGTCTCATTTAGGTGCAAGAGAATCAGCTTGGGAAAGTGGAACAAGAATTGGTATCAGAAGCCCCAGGTTGGAATCCTTGCTTTTTCATTTACTGATGATTTGGGGCAAGTCATTTGCCCTGCCTGGGCCTCAGTTTCCTCTACTGTAAAATGAAGGGGTTAGACTACCTGGCCTCAAAGCTATGAATCACAGAAATCTCCACATCCACTTTCTTTTGGAGCCTATGAAGGATTTTTTATGTTACCCCCAAAAAGGACTTGAATGGAAAATAAACTTTTAATTTTTTAGTTTTTGAAGCAAAGAAACCTTGAGGTAAAGGTGAAGTCTGTAGACATTTTCAGGGAATTGTACCAACATAAAACTGAGAAGTCCGAGGCTAACAGAGACTCAAGAAGAAAGAGAAGTTAGGATTTTAGTGGACTCCAGATTGAGTCTAAGCCCAAAGAAAGACATGGTCACTGGCTGACCTGCCCAGAGGGAAGATTTCAGAAAAAGTTTTATAACCAAGATGTACTAAATTCAGTTGTTCCTACGCTACCAAAGCATTGAAAGTACAGTCAGCATCCCTTTAAATTTTAGGCTCTGGAAAAAAGGTCTGATTGCCCTGCCCTCATTTTGCCTCTGAGAAGGGAAGAAGACTTACTGTTTTATTCCAAAGCGTATAAAAAGCAATGAGTTTGCTGGAAGGCAACTTTTGATTCAAAGTAAAGAAGAACTTTGTACAATGTAAAGTTATTCAGCAATGAGACAGCAATGGGACTGCCTCTGATAGCTCTTGAAGAGGAGGATGGATGACTGTGCATCTGTCAGGGACATTCTAGAAGGGACACCTGGTTTAACAGCAGGGGAACAGGAGTGTATTCTTTGCATCCCAAAGCACTAGGGGGTACTGGTACTTAGTAGGTTCTTCATATTGTATGCTGATTAAGAAGTAAGTTAGAGAAAATGGTTGTTCAAATCTCTTCTGTAGGATCAAATTACTTGGCACTAGAAGGAATTTCTGAGACCATCAACAGTAGATCCCTCAATTTGCAAGTGAGGAAACTGAGACCCAGACAGATTAAATTACTTCCTTGGTAAAAAGTGACAGGATCTAAGCCCGGGTCTTTTCCATTATCTATGACTGTAATTTTTTTATTTTTTTTTTTATTTTTGCTTGATAGCTAAGAACTGAGATGTCCAACTCATATACTCAAAAAAGCCTAGGCTGTCTGATGAGGTGAGTGGGTACCTTGACTTTAGGTAGCCTTGTCCACCAAATAGACAGCTGGACCTAAGACAATGGGCTCCAAAAAGAAAAGAAATATGCACCTCTCTTTTAAAAGTGAAAAAATGAAAGGAGAGAAAACAATAAAAGAGAATAGAGGAGAGATGCTAAAGGCCCCCCAGGGCAGGGACTGGAGCACCTAGAACAAAGGAGACACCTAAAATGTGTTTATTGGATTTAAGTTGGGCTGAATTAAATCTGACCGACTTATAGGAAAAGGAGAAGGCAATAGAAAGACCCTTGAAAAGGAAATCCCTGCAAGAATGTTTTTGCAAATATGCTCTCATTCCAGTTTTGATCATTCTAATCTACAGAAAAATGATCCAATTTACTTTTTGAAAAAACTCGAAGTCTAGGTTTCTCATTTTAAATCTCCTTTTTCAAATCCCAAAGTAGTAACAATGTGAGTTCTTATGTAATGAAACCTACACCACTGGTGTGCCTGTCTTTCTAGCCTCCAGGCAAAACAATGAAATTTTTTTCCATCTCATGTTTCTCCATAGGAAGGCAAGTCATTTAACTGAATGTTAAAAATGACAAATTATTTTAAATACAGCTGCCATTGGCATGAGATTTCTTTGGTAAAAGTACAATTTAGGAAGGAGGGGGTGAAGCTGGACAAAGGGCGTGTGTAATTAGCAAATTTATGACTTTCTACTTATTTGATGATTAACAAAGTGACAGAAAACTTATTTTTAGACCATCTGTCCTTGAGTTTAATCCTTATTTGTCTTTCCTTATCAATTAAATTCAAAACAAGCCTCAGAAATGATTTCATTATCATAGAAGAAGGACCATATAACTAAACTGTATTAGTATCAAGAATTCGGGCCAATTTCCATGAAAATCAAAATCTCAACCAGGCCATTTTTTCAAGTGTCCATTCTCTTTCTTTGAATGACACCATAGAAGAAATATCTAAGACATATCAAATGCATTTACAAAGCATGCTACAATTTCCTGAAAAATGTCAGTGAATTTCCTTACAAAATGAGAAGCCTAAGGTCTTTTATATCCTCTTTTTAAACATGATGCTCTGACTTTACAGGTATAAGTGTTGTCACATTTCTGGCCTTCTCAAAGGTTGGGGGAGAGATGAGAGAAAGAAAATCCAGAGAACTCAAAATTTTTAAAAATGTTTTAAATGTAACTGGGAATAAATGAAGTAAAAGTATAATAAAATTAATTGCATAGAATTATATATGATATAAAATTTAAACTATAATTAAATTAAAGTATATTTTGAAACTAACAAACAAGATTCTCGGAGAAATTAAGGGACCTGCCCAAAAGAGATCAGGACATGGACCCAGGTCTTAGGGAGTCCAAGAAGTCACATGCTAGAAAAACCCATTTGGACAAGTGACCACAACTAGAGAGACTTTAAGGCCACATTCTGTCCTATGGGGCCAAATCCTTCTTAAGCCTTAAGTTGACCTGCAGGTTGCTGTTGGTGGTTATCCTTCATTTTTGAAGAGGACCATGACATTAGGAATGTGATGCCATGACATGCAAACAAATTGGATTTAAGTGAAGCAGGGCTGTGCAAAGTCACCAGCCTCACTACCTACTATGGAACCAGCTGGGTTCAATGACCAGATATAGATCAGGAAGATTAGCAATGGCAGACCTTGGCTTTTTTAAGCTAAGGGCTTTCCCAAGTCTGAGACCTTGAAAGAAAGTTATATTTGCTACCCCTCTCTGGAGTAGGGCTGTGAAAATGTGGGGGAAGAGGGAGGAGGGAAAAGAAAAAGGGGGAGGAGGAAGCAGCTCACAGTAACAGAGAAAGACTTGTTATCAAGAATAAAGAGGCCATGAAGTTCAGTCCTCTCATTTTACAAATGTGGAAACTGAGGCATAAAGAAGTTAAGTGCACTTCCAGGTTGAAATCTGTAAGCCAACGATCCAGCTATTTATAAACTGTTGGGCAAAAGGTTGTGTCTAGTATTTTATCATCACAAACAAAGAGTAGCTAGGTGGCACAATGGATCAGAGCACTGGGCTTCGAGTAAGAAAGAATCATCTTCCTGAGTTCAAATCAGTCCTCAGGCACTTATTAGCTGTGTGACCCTAGGCAAGTCATTTCACCGTTTTCCTGCCTCTTCATCTGTAAAATGAACCGGAGAACCACTCCAGTATCTTTGCCAAGAAAACCCCAAATGGGGTCATGAAGAGTCAGACATGACTGAAAAAAAGACTTAACAAGTCACAAATGAAGCAACTTGGAATGTTTTTGTACTCAAAGGTCTTTCTTTCCCTTTTTATGATGTCTATGGTAATGTAATCACTGGGTCAAAAGGTTTTGTGATTCCTGAAAGCATTCTATTTACTACCATTATTGCAGTACAAAGTAGCCTTGTCATTTCAGACAATAGATTGAAGCATCAACTATAATTTCTCTTCCCCTCTTCCCTTCCCCATTGACCTGTCTTAGAATCAACAGCTTGTATATGTGTCTGTAAATCTTTGGTCTAATAATGGTCTGCTTCTCAAAGGCCTTTAATAATGCTGGATGTTTATGATGTGTTTAATAGTGAACCACTGGGCTGTTCATCAGGCCAACCCCCTCAACCAATCAGAATATGTGGGGAAAAAGAAGAACAGGACAGAGATGCCACTTCTCACGATGGGTGTGATCCTAAGTAAACAAATGTGCTGGCTTTCCCCTTTCGGAGAGAATTTATTAGCATAGAAGGTTTTGCCCAAATCTGTAACTACAGTGGGGTAACTGGACATTTGTGCCAAGTAACTCAATTTAGAGGGTACTCACAATACCTGAAGCATTTCAACAACATAGAAGTCAAAGCTTGGCATTTGGGAGCAATAACTAGTTAACTAGGAATCACGTATGAGCCTTTCCTTGACCTCGTCCTGTTCACAGTTAACTCCCTCCATTGCCTCACCAGAAATGGCCTCCCACCTACCCTCCAGAGCCTCTGTCTTCTAGTGGGACAAGATTTCACCATGCCTATCTGATGGCAGAAACATAACACTGCTGATTTCTAGTATGGCTTGTGGTACTAGCCTTGGGCACAGAAATCTCCCAGTTCTAACTGTGGTTTTGCCCTAAGCAGTACTGTTAGAATTTTCATCTCAAATTCTTCTATTTAGGTCAGGATGTCACATTTTAAATAGGTTAATGTTCAGTAGACATATGCATTGGCATGGCACTCCAACTATATACCCTGCATAAGTGTGACTCCTCTGTTAGGGGGGCGTGCAGAGTCTAGTGGTTGAAAAGAGGAAAAAGCTCCCAGATACTTCTATTAATCAAACAAAGCTCCTATCATGTACCAGGCACACGGGGATACAAGAACTAAGAATAAAATAATATCTGCTCTCAAGAAACTTACCTATATCAAGATTAAAAAAAAAAATAAGACTCAGACTCAATAAACCAATAAGCATTTGTTAAGCACCTACTATGTATCAGGCATTGAACTGAGGATATCAGAATAAAAGGACACAATGAGTGCTCTCAAGAAGCTTACGTTCAAAGTGGGGTAGGGATGAAATGATGATGATATTTAGACACAGGAGTACGACCCTTTCCTCTTACTCTGAGAAACACTGTTGAAGGTGAATTTGAGTAATGTCTACCACAGGCCTCAAAGATCTTGAAACTGTGTTAGCTGACTCCTACTTTCCAAGTTAAACTACGATGCATTCCCAATCTGCTTTGGAGGTTAAGCTCTTCTCGCAATAATTTGCCTGTTGCTTGTGTAAAGTTCAAACTCTTTGGGTTGCCATTCAAGACTGTCCACAATCTGGCAAAAACCTGCCACTTCAGCTTTATCTCAATTGTCCAAGGTGCCCCCACTCTGCTCTCCCACAATGTCCTTGGTGCTTCCCTGAAGTGGACAAGTTATTCACTGCACCCATTACTTTACTATCTCACCTCCAGATGACTTTGTTCATGTCACTCCTTCAAATGAAGGCATTAAATTGAGAATATAAGTGGTAACCACACTAAACCTCTCTTAAATTTTTTTTTTTGTTTCATACATAGAGATCTGCCTGGGCTACTGATAGGTTAAGTGACTGGTTCAGGGTCACACAATGTGTATCAGAATGAAGACTTAAACCAAGGTCTTATGACTAAGACTGGCTCTCTATCTACTCTTTCTGAACTGTCTATCTTGCCTGTTTTCTCATGAATGATTTACTATACTGCTAAACTCACAGAGACGGAAAGAGCTATTAGTTTATCAGTACAGGTATAGGAACTCCAATGGTGGAAATTCTCTCTACCAGTAAAGACAATTGTTCTGAAATATAAATTCTCAAAAATGAACCTGGGAGAAGAGGATGGAAGAGAGATTAAGTGACTTGTCCAAGGTTGCAGAGCCAGACTTGAAACCCAGCTGTGCAGACAATGGACCATGCACACTGCCTTACTAACAGAATATAAGTCTTGTTGATGTTGGTGGTGTTTGGCCATTTTTCAGGCATGTTCAACTTTTCCTGACCCCATTTGGGGTTTTCTTGGCAAAGATACTGGACTGACTTGCCATTTCCTTCTCCAGCTCCTTTTACAGATAAGGAAACAGAGGCAAACAAGGTTAAGTAAGGTGGTCAGGGTCTGAGGCAAGATTTGAACTTGTAGAGATGAGCCTTCCTAACTCCAGGCCTGGCATTCTACGTAGTGAACCACCTAGCTGTAAAATACAATAAGTCTGGAGTATACAGACAACCATGGAAATATCTAACAAAGGTGATACAGAGTGAAATAAACAAAAGCATACCTGTATACAGCCTGAACTAAAGAGATAATGTATGTACGATGATTTTCAAATCTTAAAACACCATAAAAAAATGTGAGCTATTGGTGTTATTACATATATGTGTATAGAGGGTGCATATATGCATCCCTCCATAGAAGGATAATGGATAGATAGAGATAATGATAGTTATTTTCAAGAGGAAAGGAAAATGGAGCCAAAGATAAACAGATTTGGAAGAGAACACAGAACAAATTCATTTTCTTTGCTTCTCTGTTGTGTGTCCATTTATTTAGTTCTGCCTTGTTAAAGGCTAAGAGCTTAGAGTCAGATTCTCTCTGTATTTTACATGTTTGCTTAATTTTGTGGCTAGCCATTATGTTTATAATCATTTTCATGGATATTTCCTGATTAAGCTTTGATAAATCACTGCCCCAATCTGGAACCTGAGCCATACATTTTTAACTAAAAAAATAAAAGTGAAAAACAAAAAACCTCACCACCATTTCCCAATTGTATGGGGGAGGGGGGGAAGAGAAGGAGTAACAGAGAGAGGTCCCTCACTCCCACTCCTGCCTGCCTCCCAGCAAGACTGTGCCCAATCTAAGTCATCAATCTTCCTCATAAAGATCCCGAGGGGAGGAAGGAAGCTTTACCAGTCCCTTCATTAATCTGCTATAGCCTCTAACAACCTGCAATACTGGGAAAGCCTTCCCTTGGCAAACCTTACTCATACTTTCTTCTATATGAACTCAATTTTTTATTCAATTCAATTCAACAAGCATCAATTAGCCACCTACTCTGGGACCTGCCCATGGGGCAGGGCAGGGGTAATAAAGAACTGCTTTCAAGGAACACAAAATGGCAGACTGAGCTCTACTCCCTTTGGATGAAGACTCTAAAACTGGAGTAACACCTGTGTCTCCAAGGAAAGAGAAATGTTCAAATGGATCCTGTACCAGAGGCCACCAGTTAGTGACCATTTGGAAGTGGGGGCTACCAGGATTGGTGACATTATAAAAAAAATTTAACAAAATGAGTCCAACAAGTATTAAATGATTAACACATGTTCCAGACACTGTGCTAAATTCTAGGGATACAGAGAAAGGTAAAAATAGTTGCTGCCTTCAAGGAGCTCATCTTCTAATAGGGGAGGCATGTAAATAAAGGGCCAAGGATCATTTAAATGAGAAAGGCACCGGGCAATTGGGAGGAGAGGGAAAAGTCTCTTGTGGAAGGTGGGTCTTAAAGGAAGGGCAGGAGCAGAGGTCAGGGTGCAGAGCATTCCAGGAATGGGGGACATGCTGGCATCAGCAAGGAGGCCAGTGTAGCTGGAACACAGAGTGC
>CM053772.1:27507688-27518496 GCA_028658325.1 Potorous gilbertii
GACCCAGGATGAGGCAATTGGGATTAAGTGACTTGCCCAAGGTCACACAACTAGTGAGTGTCAAGTGTCTGAAGTGAGATTTGAACTCAGATCCTCCTGACTCCTGCACTGGTGCTCTTTCCACTGCACCACCTAGCTGCCCCTATTACAGTAGTCCAGATAAGAGATGTAAAGTAGAAGAAGGGAAAGGAGACAGAAAGAAAAGGACAAATAGGAACAAAGTTGTGAAGACAGAAACAAGGTTCAACAATGAATTGAGTGATAAATGCTCATTGATTGGTTAACTGCTTATCCATGAAACTGAATGATCTCTTCTATTGAGTGGTATGTAGGGAATTCCCACCATGGAAGCTGTCTCTACCACTGAAAAGCTGTTCTCCAACTTATATTCTTAAAAATAAACCTGGAGAAAGTGGGTGGAAGAGGAACAGAGAGGTCAAGAGGTATGTAGCAAAAAAAAATCAATTGTATCTTTCTGGGTTGATCTGCAAATTATTTTCTGCAGCTAAGTGGTTTATTTTCCTGATGGCTGAAGTCTTCATTAGCATGTAAGTCTACTCTAATAAAATTAACTACCTGTATCTGTATTTACCTTTTTTTATTTCTGAGGCTAATTTCTGGAGTTCTAACAAACTTTAGCAGCCACCTGCCTTGATCTCTCCCCATTCCAGTCCATCCCCTACTCAGCTATCAAACTGTTCTTCATAAATGCATATCTGATTATGGTACCCTCCCTAGTCAATTAACTCCAGTGGTTTCCTCTTAGTTCCAAGTTCAAATATAAAACCCTCTGACTTTTAAAGATGTTTATAACATGGCTCCTTCCTACCTTTCCAGTCTCCTTACATCTGACTCCCCCCACCCTCCCCCACACTCTATGATCCAACGGCATTGGCCTCCTTAATATCCTTCACACAAGACCCTCCATCTCCTCACCCCTTGCATTTTCAATAGCTGTCCCTCAAGTCTGGAAGTCTCTCCATCCTTATCTCTACCCCCTAACTTCCTTCCAATCTCAGTTAAAATCCTACTTCCTGAGAGAAGAGGGAAAAAGGAAGGGAACGAGCAACTCCAATGCACCAGCATTTCTGCTAAGCACTTATGATTTCATTTGATACTCACAGCCACCCTGTCAGGTGCAGTTGAGAAAACTGAGGAAGAAAGCACTTTAGTGACTTGCCCAGGGTCACACAGCTTATCAATGTCTAAAGTCTCATTTAAACTCAGTTCATCCAGGCCAAGTACTCTCTCTTCATGTAGCTGCCTCAAACATTCTGGAAGAATCTTTTGCAGTATACATATGGCACTTAGCATGGTACCTAGCACACAATAGGTCTTCATAAATTTAACTGAAAGAAACTACACCATGTCTAAGCAGAACCTCTTGAGCACCCCACAAAGGGGAGTAAGGAACTTCTAGCAACCAAAAACTAAGTTATCTCTTTGCTACATGTGCTCTTTAAAAATAAACTCACTTTCTCCTGGATTCTGCATGTATAAACAGAGTTTGGGGGGAGGATGTGTCATATACATCGGAAAGATGCCCTTTCTCCATGAGGCCAGTTAATTAAAAAAATAATCAGCACATAATACTGGGGAGAACCCGCTGGGATGAGGTCTCAAGCTAAAAGCATCAGAAAGATGCCCACAATCACAGAATGAGGTCCTAGAATGCCGAAGGGGAGACTGATCCTGCTCTGGGGGATCTCGTTCAGTTGTGAGAGCAGGAGTTGGGGTAATGATCCCAGGAGCTCTAGGAGGCTCCTTAGGTTTGATAAGACTGCAGACCAAGCTCTTCACAAACTGTAAAGTGCTCATCCTAAAAAGAAGATAATTATCCAAAGGATGGCTACATGGAGGAATAGATGGAGTGCCAGGCCTGGAGTCAGGAAGACTCAGCTTCCTGAGTTCAAATCTGGCCTCAGACTTACAGCTGTGTGACCCTGGGCAAGTCACTACACCCTTTTTGTCTCAGCTCCTCAACAGTAAAATGGGCTGGAGAAGGAAGTAGTAAACCACTCCAGTATCTTTGCCAAGAAAATCCTGAATGGGATCTCAAGAGTCAGACATGGCTGAAATGACTGAACAACAACTAAGCCCCTAGGGAAAAACTAAGATTTTTCTTTGGGACAGTGTGAGGTTATTCCAGTCCACATGAAGGAATCCAAGTGAAAAGTCTAGAGAAATCTCTCTGATTCATTGTCCTCTTGCTCTCCCACCAAACAGAGGAATTGACTCCTCCAGGGAGAAGGTCAAATTCCAGTAGTCCAGCCGCCGGTTTGTCAGTGGTATGTTTGATCTGAAAATATGACCCAATCAGTCAAACATTTCTACCTGGTGATCTAAGTAAGACATAGAACTCCTGAGGGAAAATAGTCCAAAGAGTTAACAACTGAAAACTATTTCTCCATTTGGAGAGGAAAACACATAAAGTGAATCCAATCAGTCACTCAGTTCAATTCAAAGATATACCAAGTACTTCCTCTATGCCAGAAAGGGACACAAACAATCCATGCCCTCAAGGGCTAACTTTCTACTCCCATACTATATTCAAGTCTTACCCAATTCATGGCAGGGCCAAAAGAGCTGATTCTCCACTTGAAGACTTGAAAGTCATTTCCACATGCGATTCTAAAGTATTTCTGTCTTCTAAGGAGCCCCAGCATCTTCCTGAACCATGATCTGCCACCCTGAGATTTTTCCTTCAGGATGCTCCCTTGACTTTCTCATGAGACAGTATTGGCTCCCAAGAGTCCCTTGCTTGGCCTGTTTTGAATGACTATCTAAGAGGTACAAGGGACATCTGAGGAGTCTTCATTCCCAGGATGTGAGAGTTGCAGGGATGGGGAACCTGGGGCTTCCAGGACACATGTGGCATTCTAGGTCTTTGGGCATAGCCTTTTGACTGAGTCCAAGTTTTAGAGAACAAATCCTTTAAGGGGATTTGTTTCTGTGAAGTTTGGATTAAGTCAAAGTGCCACACCCAAGGACCTAGAGGGCCACATGTGGCCTCCATGCCCCACGTTCCCCATCCACGCTCTGGTCCAACCTCTGAATTTCACAGCAAGACCAAGAGATGAAGTTTGTACCAAAGGCATGCCTAGAACCCAAGTAGTTTCTATTAGATCACACCTCTCTATGTGTGCATTCCTGACAGGTAATGTTACTCGGTGTTACCATGACATTCTTGATCAAATAACCTGTTAACCCCAAAGCCCAATTAGAACTCAAAACAATAAAATTCCTCTACTTAAAAGAGAAGTTAGTGTTGTAATGATAGGCTTCATTATCAGAAGGTGTATCTATCAGAGGGAAGTCCAAATCTTACCTCAGACAATCAGTTTGTGGCCCCTGGCAAGTCACTCAGATCCCTCAGCCTCAGTTTCCTGATCTGTCAAAGGTGGATACCACACAGGTTTGTTGTAAAGACCATAAAATCAGAGATGAAGAACTGGGAAGGATCTGACAGACCATTCCATCAACCCCCTCCTTTTACAGATGAGGAAACTGCGGTCACAAAGACAGTTAAGTGTTTGAGGCAGAGTTCGAACTCGGCTACCTGACTCCAAGTCCAGAACTCTTTCCTCTGGGCTTCCCGATTCTTTAAAAGAGAAGCAGGAGAGTTGAAATGACATGTCTATATGGAGTGTGCTTTGCAAAACCTTAACATGTGAGCTATTAATATTATCACATCAGCAACATCACATAGGATTTCCTTCTCACCCCTTAAGCAAAGATGATTATATTTATTTGCTGAGGCACGTCCTTCCTCATCCCAAAATACTCCAAACTATAGGTGCCAAGTCAGTACACACACATGTAATACTCTAACACAGAGACACAGGATTTGGGAGGGACCCTAGAATTCATCCTAAAACAACACCGACATGTTTCAATGAAGGAACAAAGGCAGGGAGGTCACCCAACTATCTACCATGTGCCACAGGTTGGCAGCGCGGCCCAAATGGAATGATGTATGGAGGATATCTTCTAAACGTTATCGTACTAGACACACATCAGTTATTTCATCCTCTGCTCCAGGAAACCAACTGATACACCACCAGAGAGGTCAGAGCTGCCCAGGGCCCCAGAGCCAGATGCCCCAGAGGGAGGGCTAACTCCTTGCTAACCCCTTCATCTGGGTTAAAAAAAACTTTTAAATCAGTAAAAACGTGAGATCAGGAGACCTCCACTTCTGACTGCCTGTGAGACCTCAGAAAAAGCATTTAACCTTTCTCAGCCCAACTTTCCTTACCTATAAAATGATCTTTTCCAGCACAAAATCTATGTGCCTTTTCTGTTCCTCCTTATGATCTCAGAATGCCATGCTCATAATAGATATTCAATAAATGTTTTTTAAATGAATAAATGTTACATGCTTTCAGCCATGAGACCCTGGGTCACATACCCCACAGTCTACACAGACTTAATACCAGTTTGGGAATACTTGAAAATGCGCCAACCTGCTCTTCCCAGGACAGTCACATTGGTTTTAGAAGGGAATGAAATAACTCCTAATCTCTAGCCAGATGTCACTTCCTTCAGGCAGATAAACAATGAAAAACTTTTAAGAGTAATGTCTCTTGTTTGTGGTCTGACTTTTTATTTCTCATAGAGGCTAATGATTTTCTATTTCTCTTTTTGTGCATAACTCTCCTTATGGACTCCATCTCACCATGTTATTGGCATGTTACTTACACATGATACCACAGAGAAAGAGCCAGACCTTTGGAGGGACCCAGAGAGAGAACTGCTAGCCTAGAATAGACCCTAACTAAATCTCTGGCTGCGAATGAGGGCTGAGTGAAGGAAATCCCCTCTTTCACCAGCTGGCCCACCAGGAAATTGTTTGGAAGTAAGTTTTTTCCTGAGGTTGGCCAGACTGTACACAGTGTGAGAAGGCAGGTTGTCTCTGGGGATCTGAACAACCTCGCCAGCCAAATCAAGCTGCAATGGGCTGACCACATGATCATTGACAGGAAATCTCTGTGACTTGGGGCATTCTGGTGTATGTGTGTATGTGTGTTTACTATATGATTTGCTTTGTATCAAAACACCGCATATCCTAGCTCTTACCCCAGTGTCTAAAAAAAAAAAAAGACTTAAATTTTCCCCATAATTCTATCCAACAATTATTTTCTGGCTTAAGAAACGAGAATTCTCTAATTAAGCATGATAATTAATATTGTCTAGAAAGAAGAGATTGTTAATGTGAAATGCTGATGAAATGACTTCAAGTTAGAATGGTACATGCTCTCCTTTCACCTTAGTGAGGGGTCTTTAGAGTAACCCAGCCCAGGTCAACCAACCCCATGCCTGGAATCCACTCCATCCCCATCCCTGCTTTTCAGAATCCTCTGCTTCCTTCAAGGTCCAGCTCAGGCATCTATTCTTCCAAAAGTTATATCGGAACCATAGGATCCCTTGTAAATATCCTCTCCTCAAATTTTCTTAAAACACTTTCTCAGAGCCTCTTCTTTAATATTCTACCTTGGGTTACAGTCCTCTGGGAAACAACTCACATTTCTTCCCCAACTATCACAACTTTTGAGGGCAGGAAACATGTAACTTTCCCCCCTCAGTATTCCCAGCAACTGTCATACAGTGACTTGCACACATTCACTTAATAAATTCTTGTTGAATTGAAGTTAAACATGAAAGTGCAAACATGTTTACTTTGCAGCATGGAGAATTTGGTGAGATACAAAGAACTGGTTTTTGATAGTCAGGTTAGCAAATCCTGGGAACAGTGCCTGGGGGAGAGTACAATGTCACTGTGGCAGAATCGTTAGAGATGACTTCCACTCCCACCTACATGGGAGAGACAACTTGGACACCCTCTTGCCTAGACAAAAGACAGTACAGGCCTGTGAAGAAGGCTGGGTGCTCCAAAGGAAAAGGCGCTGAATGTAGAATCAAAGGACCTTGTAAGCACATATGCAAATAGGAAACATTCTCTGCTTTCAAGGAGTTTACCTTCTACTGGACAAGATAATCTCTACCTTAGGTAAATTAATTAGCTGCTCCAGGCCTGTTTCCTCATCTGTGAAATCCAGGCTACAAGACCTAACATCTCTTCCATATCGAAATCTATAATCACCTTTAAGAAACTACAAATACATTCTTTAAAAAAAGCACCAATTCTTGCATTTCTTTGCTCCCTGGTCCTCATTTTAATGAGAGTTGATTGAGATGGGGTATGACACCCAGAGCAGTTCTATGTTCCTATGCCAGCTGAACAAATATAAATAGAATTGCTTAAAAAACAGCAGTAGGACTAATAATGTGAAAACAACAACAGTAGCATTTATAACAATAAATGTTGGTCACCAGCGACTCCAGCTGCAGAGTTTGTAATATGCTTAGAACTACAAGCGGAGTGGTAAAGGTCTAAAACGGGCCTTACCTTGGAATCTCTGAGCTGTGTTTGATTTTTTAAACAATATTTGGCAACTCCATTTCTATGTGATTAGTTTCTTTTGTATTTTCTTTCATGAATTTAACAACATTATTCTGCACAGGGCTCTACTGACTTCCCTGGTCTGCCAGAGAAAAGGTTAAGAGTCTCTAGCCTGAAGGATGTATTTGTACTTTGGGGGAAACCATGACATCAAGTTTATTTACGGTACTCCTGAGTCTCATGACACATTTCCTGAAATAATCGGTCACATCACTGCAATCATTTTATTGTGCCTAAATGACAAGGTACAATGGAAAACAGTCACCTCAGTGACAAAAGAAAACCCTCATCACTTCCTACACACCCTTTGTACCAGAGAGGATGGTCATATCAACTGACCAAGGATGCCACAGGCTAAGGTTAATAGCAGGAACCTTCTCCTGTTGTAATATCCTGTCATGTTTAACTCATTCAATTAATAGACACTAAACCAGCAGGAAAACAACTGTTACTATTAAGATTTTCTTACAAGTTTAATTTTAAAAAAATTAATAATGAGGCATCTTATGACAGCCTATTACTAGTACTTCCATTATATATATATATATATATATAATTTAAGTAAGGCATATTTTATGACAGCTTTGTAGATGAGGATAAACAGAACTTACGGTCCACTTTTTCCTGCTGGGATTTTTTTTAACTCTTGCTCTATTTTCCAGGCTATGCACACATGAAAACAAAGTGATCATCCTTTTCCAGAGGGAGTTCTCCAAAGGTCCTGAAAAGTCATCTTGTGTGTGTACTTTATATAGTTAACAACTGCAGGAACAACTTAGAACACTGGCCTAGGAGTCAGAAGACAGAGGTTCCAATCCTTCCTTTGATGCTTGACTACCTAAAGGACTTTGGGGCCACTCAACTCACCTAGCCTCAGTTTCCTCATCTATAAAATGAGGGGTTGGACCAGATGAGACCCCTTCCATCTCTAGAGACAGGGTCCTCTAAACATCCCCAGGGCTAGAAGTCAGAAGTGCATTCTCTCTAGGCCACACACACTTTGGGGTAAGGAAAAAAGATTTTTCATGATGCCTTGTACTTACTCTAGGGAAATCAATAATTGGGACAGGTTACCAGCAGGACTACAGGACAAATTCTGAGTATCTAGAATTAGTGCCCTGCTCCTGGTCATTGCTTATTTATCCCCAGGCCCAGAAGTGCAACCAATTCAGAAACCTGGAGCAAATACACAGACACACACACACACACACACACACACACACACACACACGCACGCAACTTGAAAGGTAGCTTTAAATCAACTAACTGGGTCTCAATTTCCTTTTCTGCAAAAACAGGAGGTTGGATAAGATGACTTCTGAGGTTCCTTCTAATTTTGAATCTATCATCTGTGTGATCATAGACAAATTCATTTGCAAAGAAGGGAGACTCTATCAGATGACATCTCGGAACTCAGGACATAAGACCCCATGAGGGAAGAGAATCTAGGACACCAGTCCATAGAGGGAAGACAGAGACAAAGGTCATTGCAGGGGAAGGCACTAGCAGCAGAAGGAGCCAGATTAGGAGAAGTCTAGCCAGGATAGAGCTTCCAGGAGGTTTTCAATTTTAACTAATTTTATTATTAACTAGGTGCTAAGCTCAGTTAAACTTACCCAAGGAGTTCCTAGTATGTATTAATGCCGTGGGGTGGGGGGAGAGGGGGGAATCCCTATCATACCCCCCTACTTGTGATTCTACCTAGTCCTTAGGTAGAACCACTAAGTATGCCCTGTCCCCAGTGACCTCAAAAAGAGGTCATTTCTTTTTCAACTTCTAAAGATAAAATTTCAGAGCCTCATTTTCAATTATTTTTCACTACTTGTTCATATCCACTGTAGGTTCTCAAATTCTCCCTTGCATAATGTCATGCCCCTTTAGAAACAATGAGAAAGGAAAAAAATTTCTTTGGGTTAAAAGTCTGAAGCCTTTCAGGATGATGTCAAAGAGGATAGGATTAGAGAATACTCTAAGTCATTGCCATGAGTTCAACAGCTTTAGTCTGGTCATTACCAAGCATGTCACAGAAGTTGAAGAAATTGCTCTTCTTACCCATTATGGTGCTTTTATACCATCTACACTGCAGTTACTGTGTATAGGTGCAGAAAAAATGAGGATAGAAATCTCAAAATCACAAAACTATAAACAAGAACCCTCCCCGAAAAAAAAACTTCTATAGGTGAGTTTTTGTTTTGCATTCTAAACCTCTTTTTCTTTTAATTGAGTGTTTCTTTAAAATACATTTTTTAAAAATTTTGAGTTCTGAGTTCTCTCTCTCCCTTACTCATTGAGAAGGCAAGTGACATGATATCAATTTTACACATGGAATCATGCAAAATATATTTCCATATTAGCCATGTGGTTAACCAAAAAAAAAAAAGCAAGAAAAATTAAGAAAGTGGAAAGAATCTACTTCAATCTGCACTCAGAGTTTATCAGTTCTCTCTCTCTCTGGGGATGGAGAGAATTTTTCATTATAGGTCTTTCAGAACGGTTTTAGATCACTATAGTCATCAGAAACTGCAAAAGTTACAAGAAATGAGGCATTGCCCTAGTGCCTGAGTGCACCAAGGTATACTCTCAGGCTCTATATCCTTATCCTATAGTTCACTTAATCCCCTCTTGGAGACTTAGAATCTCCAAACCCCCAAATACCCAGGAACCAATCCAACTGAATCCCAGGCAAAATAAAAGGACTCTTGGACTATTATCTCAGATTCTCAGACCCCCTCTCTTTCTGGCCCCACTTTAGCCTTGGGCCCCACTCCGGTGATTAGGTTTTTACCTTGTCCACTGTAATCAAGCTTCCTACCTTACATCTAAGCCCCAACAACCAGGTCTCTATTTATTCCTCCTATGTTTAAGCTTTGTCCTCTTTAGAGACTAAGTAGAATTGGAAGAACCAAGATGCACGTAGGGAGCTTCTGGCTTTTGACCATGGGGAATTCAGCACCTTAGCTCAGGAATAAGACAAAAGAGAGGTTCAGGAGACAGGGATTCATCTGGGTAAGTAGATCTCAGTGGCCAAGGCAGGTAAGTGTCAAGAATTTGAGCAGGAAGGCAGCATAAAAAGATGGCAGAGATCAGAACACAATAGCACACCTAATTCCAAGGTGGAAGGTTTCTGAGCCAGGCTGCTCATTAAATTCCTTTTCTGCTTGCTCAGGGAACAGCAGTTGGACTTTGGCCCACAGGGCAGATAAAGTGGCCAAGAAAGAGGTAAAGAGACTCTCTGTTGCAGGTGGAATCTAATAGGAACATATATACTTCATCCAGCTTCAAACACAGACATAACATTTGTGAAGCTAGTTGAGTCTGTGCAGTCATTTATAATAAGAAAAGCAATAGTGGTTTTCCATTGATTGGATTTACTCTTTTTTTTCTAAAGAGGGGAAGAAGGCATAGGTGGTCAGACAGGTCAGAGAATAACAGGCAGTTTCTTAAGTGCTTATTATATGCCAAGTGTTGGGGAATCTGAGAAGGACAAACCACAGCCTCTGATCTTAATGAGTTCATGGGGATGTTCAGTATGAAAGACACCATCCAAATAGCTAGCCATGTTCAAGATATATACACAGGAGATGGAAGATGATCTCATAAGGAGGACCAGGAAAGGTTTCCTAAAGAAGGGGAGATTTGAGCCAAGTCCAGAAGGATGCAGGAGAAAACTATGAGACAAGGGTGAGAAGGGAAGGTATCCTGGGCATTGGAGACAGCCAGGCATGGAGATAGAGATGGAATACCACAGGACAGGCATGGAGACTGACCAAGGATGTGTGGCTTCTGACAAAAGTACCCTTGAAGAATCAGTCTGAAAGATAGATGGTTTGATTCTGGATAAAGAAGCCTCATTCTGAATGTGGCTTCAAAAAATAGGATTGGCCCCTTCTAGGTAAGAGCTTAAACACAATGAATTAACCCCTTACACACACACACACACACACACATGTCAGAAATGTGTGCTGCTCCTTCCCACTGAATTCTTCTTTGGGAATTGAGGCAACTCCGTTCTTAAGGATCCACCTGCCCTCAAGGATCTTACATTCTATTTCAGAAACAAAAGAATATAAGCTCATTGAGAGCAAGAATTGTTTCATTTTTGCCTTTCAATGTTCATTATCTGACACAGTGTCTGGCAGATAGTAAGCATTTGACAAACATTTGGTGATTAATTGACTGATAGACTGAGACAAATATACATAAACACAAAATAAGCCACAGGGCATAATGGATCCAGAACCCATTTTGAAGGCAGGAAGACCTGGCTGTGTGACCCTGGGGGAGCCAATTAAGCTCTCCCTACCCCACCTAACTCCTATGCCCTAAATTGAAAAGAAAGTTCTAATTT
>CM053772.1:27518996-27577933 GCA_028658325.1 Potorous gilbertii
TATGAATTAAGCCCAGGTCTTGGATATTCCCTTGAACATTAGAGATGTCATCCAAACACCTTGCCTCATCCCATGTGTCTTCAGCCTCTATAGAATCATGAGTTTGCCCCAGAGGAAGCACCCAGCATGCTGAGGGGCAGGAAGCTCTTCCTTACCTCTTGACTTCCAAGTGATACCAATGGAAGCTACAGGATGTCTATCAGTGATCCATCATTCTCCCCACATGGAACGTTCAAGTGGTCATGATTTGAACAGAATACTATTTAGCATCAGAAATCACAGGTATAAAGTTTGACTTTGCTACTTACTACTAATAACAATGGCTAGTATTCATATAGGGCATTAAGGGTTGCAAAGAACTTTACAAATATGTTTACTTGGTCCTCACAACAAGTCTGAGAGGGAGGTGCCATTATCATCTCCATTTTTCAAATAAAGAAACTGAGGTAGAAAATAAGTCAAGTGGCTTGCCCAGGATCATACAGCTAGTAAAGCTGAATGTAACGCTGGATAAGTCATTCAGCTCTCAATTTCTTCATCTGTAAAATGCGTGGGGAGGGAGGGAACTAATCCATCCATCACTAAACCCAAGGAAGTTCTAAATCTAAATCTTGGGTCCTTTCCAATACCCTGCTATATAGTCAGCTATCTTTTAAATAACCTCAAGACACCAAGAAGAACAAGGCAGGAAACCATTCAAAATACACCCTCCCTTCTGATTGTGTTTACAACTTGAGAATGGGAATCAAAGTTGCCCTGGAACAAAAAGCCCCACCCTCTTTACCTCACTGGAGTGCTGGTCCTTTGGGAAAGATCTCTAGAAGTTAAGTAACCTTGCCCAAACCCAGACCTAGGTAGCCACTCACTCCCCATCCAAGGTACAAAGAAGGGGGAGATCAGATGGGAGAGAATTTTGGAGGAGGAGAAGAGCCTAGATGACTTGGAATCCCCACTCTCTTGCTCAAAGGAGATATTCAGTAAAGATTTGCTAAATGCCTGACTGACCAAATGAGAAATAAGAATGCTTCTGTCTGGGCCTGGATGAGATGAAAAAGACACCATGAGAGACAGCGGGATACTTAACGCACTCCCCCCCTACCTCTCTGCTTCTAGTTCATTCCAGTCTATGAACTTGAACCATAGTGCTCACCCCTACTGCTCCTTCTCCTCTGGGCTTAACTTTAACTTAGAAATTTGATTCTGATTTCCTGTTCATTCACTTCTGGAAATCAAAAAATACTTGCATGCCCACTCTGTGCAACTCAAGGTGCTAGGGCAGGGAGAATGATTGCCTTTCCCTCTTCCAAAATATTTGAGCATGCCATTAGGGAAGATAAGACCCACACCCAAATAACAGTAATGTAAGGCAGATTGTGGTAAGTGCCATTAGAGAGATACCAGAAAAATGTCAAAGGACCTTCAAAGGCAGGAAAGGCTCTGGCTCGGAAGTTGAGCAATGGGACTTGGAGAGAGTCCATGAAGGAACTATGTATGGCATTTCAGCTGGGCCTAGAAAACCGAGGCAGATTTTTTTCTGGGGAACATTGAAAAAGGAGGGAATTCCATATAGGAGAAACACTACGAGTGAAGGAATGAAGGCAGTAGATTGATAGATGGGGATGGTGAGACTTTAGGTATGTATGAGAAATGATACAGATCATGAATCTGCAGCAGAAATGGACTTTTGGGGTCACCAAATGCAACCCCTTTATTTTATGGGATGAAGTTAACTGAGACCCAGGTAGGTTGAGTGATTTGTTCAAAGTTGCACAGGTAATAAGTGACAGACCCAGGCCTCTAACCCCCAATCTTACGACATGTCACACACTGCTGAAGGAGAAAACCTTTGCAAACATAAGAGATTTCTTTTATGGGCAGAGGAAAGGAAAGGAGAATGTGTATTATGATTCTAAGACACTAAGCAGTGAAGGAAGAGAGGATTAAGGAGACATGCTACTGAGATGATTCATTTTAAGACTAGTAGAGTCTTGGAGACTAACTAGGTGGTACAGAGGATAGAGCACTGCACTGGGAATCAGGAAGACTCATTTTCATGAGTTCAAATCTAGCCTCGAACACTTACTAGCTGTGTGACCCAGGACAAGTCCCTTAACCCTGTTTGCCTCAGTTTCCTCACCTGTAAAATGAGTTAGAACAGGAAATGGCCAACCACTCCAGCATCTTTGCCAAGAAAACCCCAAATAGGGTCACAGAGTCAAAAACAACTGAACAATGAGACCACAAAATTCAGACTCGGTTATTTTACAGATGAGAAAAATGAAACCTGGAGAGGTTAAGTGATTGACCAAGGTCACACAGGTAAATGAGAGGCTGAAGTTCCAACTTTTATCCCAAGTACTTATTCCTTTGAACAACACATTTTTTTTCTCCTATTCAAATGAGATATCTGAAAAGGATTTAGCACAGTGCCTGGCATATCAAAGGAGCTTATTAAATGTTTATTTTCTTCCTTTCCTTCCTATTCCCACTATCAAGCAGTCAAAATTGGCTGCTAAAACAAAACCTGACAGACTTCAAGAGGGTCTCACACTACAGTGGAATTTACTCAAAAGAAGTTGCCTTGGTTGTAAGTTTACATAGGGTGTCCCCAAAAGTCCTGGTGTCATTTTGAGCTTTAATAACTTAAATTAGTTCAGTTGTGAGATTAGGTTTTAATTAAAGGGCACTGAGACATCCTACCTGGGAATTTAAACAAGATTCTACCAATACTAGTACTCACATGTAACACAGGTCAGAAACCTTGCCTGGCCACTCAACAGACAAACACTGAGATATCACTAGATGGAGCCTCTGATTCCAAAAGGTTCAGAAGGGATGGAGGTACTGGGGAGACAGGTACTGCCAACTTAAAAGAGCCAAGCCATAGCAAGAACTACATGTTCTGATGTGGACAGCCTCAAACTTGAAAATGAAAGCCAAGGCACAGTCCCCAGGTGAGACTGATCTCAACGCTGAGGGTCAAAATGGAAGAAAATCAAACGCATCCACCCCTAACCACATAGCCCATCAAAGAACTTTTCTTCATCTGAACACCAACTTTCACAGATTCCAAGTTTCATCCTCCCATAATCAATAGAAGATAGAGTACTTTAAGAGTGTCTACACCTGCCCTCATCCTGAAATCAGAAGCAAGGTATTAGTGTCATATAATTATCAGTTCATTAGAGAAGGGAAGCAAGAATGATGCAAACAAGGAAACAGGAGAACCTGAGACCTTGGTAGCATGACCCAATGGGACTTGACCCATGAAGTGGCGAGGAAATTTGACATGATTCTTTTTCAAGTAACATACTCTACAGCAACCAAGTGCTCCTAAATCATTTCTGCTACCACAACAGAAGTATCTATATTTTAAAAGTTAGATGTTTTAAAAATTAGACCTTGAACCTAGTCATGTGGAATAGTGTGTTATTGGTTAAAGGTCACTCTTTTTAAAATAAATAAATAAATAAAGTGTATCTTTTGTCATTCATACTCAGTTACCAGAGAACTCTCCCTTAAAATACAGAAAAATGACCTAAAGCAAAATGATCCAGCAGCACCTCTGAGAGCACATGTGATTTTCAGCACCCATGGACCACTGCTTCTCTTCTCCACTCCAAAGGTAAAAATGTGTTTCATCATCTTTCCTTCAAAATTCACATTAGCACTACGTCTAATCTGTGGACTGATGCTTTTGAGCAATTGTTTTCTTTTGCATTAATATACTCATTGAGTAGGTCATTTTCTTGGTTACAATTCTTTCTTGACTCCCCCTTACCTTAGGGGACAGGCAACGAGGAGCAAGGTCTAAGACAAGGATAGTTCAGACAATCCCCAAACCTTGATTAGCCCAACAATTTCAACCTTTTCCAAACCAAACCTTTATTTTTTTTTAACCAGCACTACTGACAAATGCCCCCAAGTATGGATTTGATTTTTTTTCTTAGTCTTCCTTTGCACAGGTAGAAGGGACAAATAGAAAATCAAAGTTCATAGATCATGTCATAGAAGGCTGATCTGAAATCAGAGTGTTTAAGTCCAAGCAGGGCTTCAAAAATTTTTTTCTTCTGTAAAATGAGAGACTTAGAGTAGCACTCATGAGGTCAGGCTTTCCAACCTCTGAAAGGAATGTAGAGACAAACTCCTCAGTCAATTAACCATGTTTGTCTGTGAATGGCAAATCCTTCCTAGAGCATTATCTAAGGCCCAGACACCCAGGGTCGGATACTGACTTGTAAAAAATAACAATAAAAAAGCTTCTTTCCTTCCATCCTTTCATTAAGAAAGCAGCCTAGGGTGTGGCCAGTAGCCCTCTAGTGATCTCTAAGCTCCAGTACCCCCAGAACTGCTCCTCCAGATAAGAGCTGGGAGACAATTCTCCCAAAGGTTGGACATATTAATAGCTACAGGCCTGCTCTGCCTAAGTCACGCTAACTGAACAAGCCCTCCCTTGGTGTGTACTCACACACAGAAAAGCACTTCTTCCAAAGGAGACAAGGAGAGAAAAACCTGGCCCCTCCCCTTGGACAAAGGTAGTCAGACCATCTGAGGATGTTTCATTGGGCTTACTGGTCCTGGGAGACCAGGTTTTATTTCTTCACTGGGGAGCATCTTCCAGTCTTTCATGTATTTCAGATCAATAGCACAGTGGGGTAAAAGTCATCTTAACATCTCCTCCAAATTCTTTGCGCACCTCATCCTTAGCTCATTGGCTCCAGTTACTGTGAAGTTAAGAAGGCACAGAGCAAAGGGGGTCAGAAAGTCATCAATTCCAAGGCAGAAGGGGCTGGGGAGCTGGGGAGAAAAGGGGCAGAAAGATCAGTAGGGGCTTCATCTCTTCCACCCTCAGACAAACAGTATCCAAAGAGTGATACCAATAACCAAGGGGAATTCTGGGTTCTAGCACCCTGCAAATGGAATTGCCACAATGGGATATTAGCATTTTCAGAAAAAATTAGAAAAGTGCTTTTCTAACACTGTCCAAACTCAGCCAGCCCACCCTGGCCTACATGCCCACAAACCTAGTCTTCCAAGATTTGTTTAAAAAAAAAAAAGACTTGGATGAAAGTCCCAATTCTGCTCCTTAATAACTGGGTAACTTGGGCAAGTCACTTTAGCTTTCTGAGGCTCAGTTTTCCCATTTGTCAGAAGGTAATAATTCTCACTGTCAATATCACAAGGTTGTTTAAAAGAAAGTGCTTGGCAAACCTTGAACTATGATGTAACCGTGAGTTGCCATTATTAAGGTGTGCAAAATGAGGAGTTGGACTAGACAATGACTAAGCCATGCCCACTCCCAACTCCAACATGCTGTGAGTCAGTACAAAAATCAGAAAAATTAACAACCAACAGGGGAAAGGAATGGTCCTCCTGGGAGGATCTATCATTAATGGGAAACACACATCTCTAACCCAGGCTTTGCCCTGGGGAAATGTGCACGAAATCTCCCTGCCTCAAGAACAGGTAGTGCAATATCTGGCACCCAGCAGGTACCTATGCAATGCTTCTGGATTGGCTGAATGACTGATGAAGGTGTTATTCCAATGCACCAACAGTTCTGTGATCTCTTCAATGTCAAGATTTCCATCAGATGCTATCTACCCATCTTGTGCCATTGGCCTCTATGCCTTCACATGAATTCACTACAAGGTGGGTCCATCCAATAGGCTAGAGGTCTTCTCTGAGTTCTCCTAACATTTTACATCAGGAACAGAGTCTATTCATTGGTTATTCATAACTCTCCCTACAAGACTGGCCCGTCCATTTTTTTCCCACTTATGTAACAACATGCAACATACTAATTCTCTAAATTATTACTATTACAGGTGGAAATTTTAATATATTACATGTGATCTGTTGTTACTTTTTTACTTACAGGTGAGAAATATCAAATTCCATCTATTACTTATAACAATCAGTGGTGATCTAGCTCAGAAGTGATCTTCTTACTCTCCACAATCCCATGAAAATGCTCCCTCAACAAGAGATTATTGCAACATGCTTACTCAATAAGGCTTACCCTATCATTCCCAATCATAAGGAGTTGTGGGAAACTAAGTGGCACAATGGATAGGGTGCCAGGGTTGAAGTCAGGAAGACTCATCTTCCTAAGTTTAAATGTGGCCTCAGACACTTACTAGCTATGTGACCCCTGGGCAAGCTTATTTAACCCTGTTTGCCTCAGTTTCTTTATCTGTCAAATGAACTGGAGAAAGAAATGACCACTCCACTCCACTTCCTCTGCCAAGAAAACCTCAAAGGGTTCAAAAAGAATAAGACATGACTGAAAAATGAGTAAATAATCACAGAGTTAACATCTCTGGCAACTCCAACCTGGAGAGCACTTTAGTGTCTTCCAAGTCACTACTCCTTGAACAATGCATTAAAATTGGGAAGTCCTTCACAAAGACTTGCCTTGATTTCAAAGCTTTCTTGCATTTAGAGGCTATTTTTCTTCCCCTCCCTTGAAGCCCCTGGATGACCTTGGAGATTTTGTCCAGCTCTAAATCAATGATCCTTAGGAATCGGACAGGATAGAAATGATTGCCCCCATTTTCTGGAACAGGTGGCAGAAGCACAAGGTAAATCAATAGGTTTTCTGAGTCTCTTTCCCTTCCTGTACTCATCTACTTACTATACCTTTTCATCTTTCCTCCTACAATAAAAGGGGAAGAATTCCTCTTGACCAGTCTCATAAGAGTGACAATGACCAACATTTTGCCATTTTCAGAAACTGAAGAATAAACACCACCACAATGGTGGATAAGTCATACTCCCTCAGAGGTCAGTTGTCTCATTTAGCTTGCTTTGTTTTCTGGTCACTCATTTGGCTAATATTACATGCACATGAAAAGTGCAAGGGTCAAGCAAGCTGCCATCATGTGACCTCTAGAGGACTAGTGTCCTCCTCCAGAATCATTGAACCATCTTCAAGTCATCTCTATCATCATTCCCATCTTCCGACAGACTTGAGTGACTAAATACAGATTCCAAATAAATGACTGGGGGCAATCACATAAAGGAATAAAGGGCTAGTGATTTAGAACTGTGCCACCATGGTAGAGTAGAAAAAGTCGTGAACTTGGAGTCAGGGAGATATGAGTTCAAATCCCACTTCTATCCCTACTAATTAGCTGTGTGACTCTACAAATTAGTTAATATCTCTCCATCCTCAATTGGAGACAATAATGCATTACTTCATAGAGTTGTCAAATCTAGGCTCCAAAAGAAAGGTGCATCACCACACACATAATGGAAAAAGAAAATGGAGTGGACATCAGTGGTGGCAAACCCAAGTAGAAAGAGATCCTTCTTGGCCATATACTGACTTAGAAAACTACAAGTTAACATTATCTATGTTGCATTGTATTTTTTCCCCAAACATTCCCCAATTATATTTTTTAAGGGCAGTGAATCTGCCACCTCTAATGCAAGATCCTGTGAATCTCATGTGCCTGAAAAGATGCTCTACAAACCTGAAAACATTCTGTAAATATTTAGCCCCCTAAAGTCTAACCGAAAGGGTTTTGGTCATATATTGAAAACTGGGAGGGACTTTGGGGGTCATCAAGTCTAAACCCCTCATATTATGGATGAGGAAACTGAGACCCCAGAAGGGGAGCAAATTTTCCCAGGTCACACAGCTAATAAGCATCATCAGAATGCTGGATCATATGAGATGATTTTGTAATGCACTTTGCACAGTGCCTGGCATGGGGTTTCCAGTCAATTTTGACTCTTCATGACTCAGTGGACCATACTCTTTCCATGGGGTTTTCTTGGCCATTTTCCACAATGGATTAAGACTGTTGTTGACTGCTGCTGTTCAGCCTTCATTCACGAAGAGGACCGAGGACATCAAACAACGGTGACTTGCCCAGGGTCATACCGCTAGTGAGTGTCTGATTTGAATTCAGATTTTGCTGACTCCAGGCTCAGTGCTCCACCTGCTGAGCCACCAAGCTGTCTCATATATGCCTGGCATATAGTATATAATATGTGTTTAATTTTTTAAAAAAGAGCTGAGACTTAAACTTAGATCCTCTGACTGCCAAATCCTCCACTCTACCAGTCCTATTCATATGTGAAAGAAAGAAAGATAAAATACCTCAAATGTAGAACAAAACCCAACCAAGCTGGGAGTCAATTGGCAGATTTTTAAAGGGGGAGGAGGGAGATAGAGAGGGAAAAGAGAAGAGATACAGTTCTTAAAATAGCAGTACCCATCCCCCATCCGGTGGGATACTTTGTATATCCATCCCTATCAGGTGAGATACTTTGTATACCTATCCCTCTCAGGTGGGATACTTTATATACCCATCCCCATAATGTGGGATACTTTGTATACCCATCCCCATCAGATGGGATATTTTGTATAGCCATCCCCATCAGGTAGGATACTTTGTATACCCATTCCCATCAGGTGGGATACTTTGTAGCCAAGGTAGTGACCATATGGAACAAGACCTAGACCAAGGACACCCTCAGTTTCAGAAATCAGAACTTGTCTGAAGCAGCAAAATAGCCACATGGTTAATGCTTCTGGCTATTTGTGAGGGAGGCTGATCCCTAGCCAAAAAACGTTTCTTGTCATCTCACCTGGAAGGGTAGATAAATGTTGCTGGCTCTGGGGCTGGCCAGACTAGTCTGAGAAGAGGCCTGCCCATGCCAAGGAAAGGGAGACAAATGGTGGAGAAAGAGGTGATAGGAAGGTGAAAGACAACTCTCATTCCACCTGTTCCCTGGGAAAGAACTGGAGAGCTCATTGGAAAGGAACTTGAGCCACTGCCTTCCCCATCTCCCACAATCCTTTCTGAGCCCTGTGTTCCCCAAACCTGTACGTAGGAAGGACAAGTGGGAAGCTGTTAAAAACTCCATGATGCTCTAACTTCTGTTTGGGCATGTGGAGGGTGGGGCATCAGACAGGTAAACAGAGGGCCTAGGTCAGGGCTCTCTCCAAGGATAATCCACGCCTGCTTAAAAAGCAATCTACCTGATGAACACCACAGAACAGATGTCCTCCTCCATCCCCACTGGTCTGATCAATGTTATTAATGGTCAAGCACATTCAGAAGGAAGTCTGCTTTACTCCAGGGCTCCATCATGTAGCCAGGAGCATCCCTGCAAACTCCAGGAACCAAATGATCTCAGCCCTCACAAACGATACCATTGTAGCCAGGAGATGAACAAAGGTCTGAGGAAGGCAGCTGGGATTCTAGCCTGTACTGGCAAGATAATATCACCAAGTCTGTGGGAGGTGGGCTAACAGGAAAAGACAAGAAAGAAAAGGAGAAGGGCAAAGAGAGAAGGGAGGGCAGAATGACAGGCCACTCTCTAAAAATGCATAGGATATGAACTGGACCTGTGATTATATTGATGGAGGAGGAGGAGGAGGCATGCAGACAAACACTTTTTCTGTATTTTCTATTCTTAGAGCATTAAGTGTCAAGAAACTCCTCCAGGCTCAGCTGGCCAGTATATGCCCCAGACATGACTCGAATCCAGATCCACCTGACCCACAGACCGGATCTCTATCCACTATACAACACTGTCTCACTTAAAACCACATTCAGCAGAAAGAAAAAAGAATCAGGCAAAGGAAAAAACGATAGGATGAAAGATTTATAAGAATAGAAAATCCAAGAACAGAAATTTGAATCAAATATGTCAAAATGTCTGTCCAGTGGAATGGAGACCTTCCTCACAAGAGGCAGGCGAGGGAACCTCCAAAGAGATGAGATCATGGATCCACATGAATCTGAGGAAGAGGTAAAGAAAGGATTTGACAATTCAGTAGTTTTCTTCAAAGTGCTTTATTTTCTTAATCAATTTCCTTTTATCCTCTATTTGTGCAGAACCAGAACATTCATGCTGAAGTATCTACAGAGAGGCTGAAGAAACCAAGATTGGTTCAAGAAAGTTTCAAGAAAGGTCTCTGATCTTAAGGCTTACAGTCAGAGATGAAACTGGGGAGGGGGAACTGCCTTATCCTCTGTGATGCTCAGACTTGAGTAATTTGTTGCCACCACCAGCCAGAAAATAACAAGGAGGAAATTTCATGAGGATCACACCCTTTTCCCACATTCTGTGCTTTAGCAGTACCCATCCCCAGCAGCTTCCACTGCAGTACATAGCACCCAGGGGGTCATTCTAGGGCCTGGGTAATTTTTACCAATTACACAAAACAGATGTAATGTCCCGTTGCTCAATCAGTTTGGCCTGGGTTTACATCATCAAGCTTCTGAGTCCTACATGAATGCTGAGGCAGCAGTGGGAGGTCACCAGCAGAGAGGAGCGCTCCCTGGGATGGAGACTTTTGGTTTCCCCAGGTATGGGTAGAAGCCACTCACTTTACTCTGTGCAGGTAATGTTCCCACAAATTGTGGAGTGACCTGATCTCATGAGGTCATAGGCTCATAGACCTTGAGCTGGAAGTGAGCTTAGGGGTCCCAGAGTCCTACGCCTTCATTTTACAAATAAAGAAACTGAGGACTGAAGAGTTTAAGTGACATGCTTAAGTCCACACATCCAAGACACATGGCAGAGCTAGAGTTTGGACTCCAAACTCCATGTCTTTTCCACTGTACCACACCTGCTTTTACTCTTTCACTGGAATCACAACTTGGACTAGAATTGTTTCAATAAAAGAGTTCTTTCTTCCACCCATGATGATGGTCTTTAATCACAGTTTCTATCCAGAGAGGCCCATTCCTCTTAAATTGGGCATACGGTTCCTACTAGCGATTCCATGTCTACACCCTCTTTTTTAGTCAATGGGCCTCTCCTCCAGCTCTCACCTTTTAGGGTCATCATTTTTTCTTTTCTTACTAGCCTAACCTACATCAAACCCCCACTCCTTCTCACCTCACCAGCTACCCAGCTTAGATTATTTTCTCCATTAGTTCCCTGGATCCATAGAGGTCTCTTTCCTGCCTGGGGTACCAGCCAAGATCCACCCAGTAACAACAAAACAAGATCAATCAGAACGATGGAGTTCCATGTAAAGACACAGAAACAAGATCAGGTCCACCCCCTTTGGCCTCACATCAAAACTGCCTTCTTCACACTCAACTGACTTGCTGACTTGGCCAGGATTTGTTGGTCTCTACCCATAGAATTACTGTGACTAATCTGGGCACCCAGTCTCTTATTCAGGTTCCTTCAAATGAACTTCCAGTCTCAAACAATCTCTCCATCCCCATCTCCATCTCTCTCAGTCTCTCTCTCCCTCTCCCACTCTTGCTCTCTCTCTCTCTCTCTTGCACTCTCTCTCTCACACTTTTGCTCTCTCTCTCCTCTCTCCCTCTCACTCTCTCTCTCCTGAATTTTCTTTTCTTTTTTTGCTGTTAGAACTTTTCTGAATAGTTGATACTATAGTTTAGAAAAACCATTGAGCAAAGACCATGAAAGATTCCCTCTCTCCTTCCCTGAGCTTGAGAGCTCTCTGGTACTTTCCCTGATTTTATCCTGTCTTGTTTCCAGGTCTTTGGAAGTGTTTATCTCCATCCTAAAAGGGTTGGCATATTGTCCTGGCATTCCTTTTCTTTGATGACTCTGCTATCCCCTCTATGCCAATGGGGTGTATTCAAGTTAGCTCAAGAAACCTTCCCTTCAACACAAATAAAAGGACCTGTTGCCTTCAGCACTAATTGGCTCATCTAATTATGAACCAGCAAGTCTTAAGCCCCACCTGATGGCTAATTATCTCTACCAGTTTTGTAGGGTTTTTATGAAGAAAGCATGATATAAAATCAGTTATTACTACCCCAATTCCTCTCCCCTATCAATATATCCTCAATTCTCTCCCTTGTTTCTCCACTCATTAAAAAAATTCCCCCAGACCAGGCTCATTTCTCAAGATTTTGCAAAGCTACTTGCAAAATAGTTTTTTCACATCTCTGATCCCCAGCACATTAATTAATGTGTTATGATTATTATTAAAAATAAACAAATAAAAAAGTGTCTTTTACTACAAATTATATAAGAGGACTGAGTCGATAATGACCAAGAGGATTTTTAAAAATTAAATATGACTTTTTCCAATTTCAAGCATTTTTTCCTTTCCATATCCCACCATTCACTGAAAAAAGGGGAAAAATCTTGTAATAAAAAAGTAACAAAACAACTTCTATTGAAAACAAAACAAAAAATGTGTCTCATCCTACATGTTAATTCCTCACCTCCCTGTAATGAGGTAAGAGGCATTCTTCCCCATCAGTTCTTTACAATCATAATTGGTCACTGAATTAATCAGAGGTCTTAAATCTTCCAGAGATGTTCACTATTACCATAGTAAAGTTATAATATAAATTGTCCTCCTGGTTCTCAATTCACTCTGCATCAGTCTAGAGAAGTCTTCCTAGACCTCTCTGATATCTCTTTATTTCTTATAGTATAACAGTATTCTATCCCATTCATACCATACTGTGTTCAGTCATTTTTCCAATTAATGGGCACCCCCTTACTTTCTAGTTCTTTACAACTACATAAAGTGATACTATCAAATTTTTTGTACCTATGGCACCTTTTCCTCTGTCTCTGATCTCTTAGGATAAAGGTAAGGGAACTCTTTGAAACCTGAAAAAAAGTTCATATTTATAAAAAATAAAATTGAGCAGCGACTCGGAGGACTTTACAGTCTTATTTGACCTTTGCAAAAGATCTGGAAGGTAAAAATTCTAAGTATTTTCCTCTTCTATAGATACGGAAAATAAGGCCCAGAGAAATTAAGTATCCTGTACAAGTTCAAGTGGCAGTGCTGGGACCCAGCCCTAGGCTGTGGAAAATGGGAAAGGGAGCACCTGGAGCTAGTGGGTTCCCATCAGTCAATGACCGCAAGCAAAGGCTGAATGACCATTTACTGGCTATCTTAGTGGGCATTTCTTTTCACTATGGGGTTGGACTAGGTAACTGCTAAGGTCCCTTATCACTCAGATACTGTGATCTTCCGGTGCAAACTCCAGTGTTCTTTGAACTATACCATGTTTCTTCTCAACCCACTTCCATGGCCACAAGCTCCCTTCCTATCCACCCTTTTCCCCAAGACAACCATTCTACCACTTTTCAGGGAGACCTAATGTCCAACAAAATACACATAATTAAAGAAATTCCCTTGCAGGGAATTGGAATTCACTCTCCCTCATTAGAGGCAAGTGATCATCTTTTTTTACCACAAAGTTCTGACATAATTGCTAGTCTCCATATGATTCCAGGGATAAAATCTAATCATGCTTGGGGGCAGTGGGCACAAGTAGGCTACAGACTGTTCTCCACAATTAACTGTGTGTAAAGGCTTGAGGACTGAGGATACAAAGGACCACAAAAGAAGGTGGGCTGCCCAAAGGTGACAATGAGAACACAAGTGAAAGGGCAGTTTGGGGCCACCAAGGTCTTAAAATACCATGATGAAGGTCTCTAATGCATCAGGAAACATGGCCAATAACTTACAAAAATTTAGAATGTGTACAGCTGAGGTTTAGATTAGATTAGATAAAGCATTTATTAAGCTCTTACTGTATACCAGGCACTGAGCTTAACAGTGAACGTACAAATACAAGCATAAAGGAAAATCACATCTTAAAGGGAGCTTGATGGAGGGGGTACCTTCCTAGGGACAAGGGAGTCTATCCTAAGCAGGATTAGGAGGGTGGGTGGTTGTTAAGGGTACTTCCTCAAATTCTGGTTCCCGGGAGGAACTCACCAATCAGAGGAAGCTACAGGGGTTGAAAAAATTCCAAAGGATAGAATTTTTTCAGAATCCTCCACACATATTTGAAAAGGAAGACAGAATGGGCCAAAATCTGCAATTCTGGCAGAGGACCTGGCACGTGGTAAGTAATTAACAGATATTCCTTGACTTGACAAGGCCACTTTCTCAACAACCATCACAAAAATATGTATTAAGCTAAAGTTGAATACAAATAAAAACAAAAACACCCCAGATGCCAGATTTTCATCTTCAATATATGTGGAGCAAAGGAATTCAGATTAAGAAAGCTTGAAGGACACCGAGGATCAGTGCCCCAATCTTGCCCTTTATAACTGTATTATCTTAAATGATAAAAGCTCCTTCCTCCAGGGCTCTCAATGCCTTCAAGTCATCATTTTAATTTTTTTTTTTTGAGAAACCCATGATGTTCCATAGAACATACAACTGAGTGTTTTTCTTTTCTGTTACTTACACGAAATCCCCTGGAAAATAGTCAGGACTGGACATCAGGTGGGGAGCCTCAAGCCAACTACCAGCTAATTTGGGTGGGGGGGCTATTGTTTCCTGTGGTACTAGTATCCTGAGTTGTGCTTCAAATGGCATGATATCGACCCTCAGAAATCTCAATCCTTTCATACATGTAGTGGTGGCATATGCTTAAGGAATTGGCTTGATACTACAAGGTTGGCATTTTTCAAGATTCAACTTTCTTCTTAAGGACTAACTGTGGTTACATACATCTGATCTTTTACTGGGGCTACTTACTTCCTTCAAGACCTGATTCAACATTTGCATCTGGATTAAGCCTCCTCTTTTCTCCTCAGTTACTAAACTATTCAAGTCTGTTTTGTATAGTCTGTATAGTAATATACACACAGAGAGAGAATCTAAGTCTCTTGAGGGCAAGAACTGTTACTTTCTTTTTGTCTTTGCATTTTCAATGCCTCCTACAGTGCTTGACAGATGGTAGATGTTGAATAAATAGTTTTTGATAGCCCGATAGCTGCTAGTAGGTTTATTCATGGCAGCTGTTCATGGATACAGACTCACTAGGTAAGTTCTAATCTGCTGTAATGAAAAGCAAGAAAAAGAAATATCATATGGGGCCAATGATTCTTTTTCTATGAAAGAAAAATGCTTTTATTAAAATAATAGCATAGATTGATGAAAGCAGTTTATGATATTCCATGCATATTTTAACTTAAGGTAGAACTGAGACATTTAAAGGGAAATACAAACAAGACAGAAGGTGATCCTTCCCTAACCAAATTTCAATGATTTTTAATCTCCATTATATCAATGAAATCACAGGTTTGGCCTTATCTCTATTTAGAGGCAACTAGGTGGCCCAGTGGGCAGAGCACTGGACCTGAAGTCAGGTAGACCCTAGGTCAGATCCCAGGTAACCCTGGGCAAGTCACTTAACCTCCTTTGTCTCAGTTTCCTCATCTACAAAATAGGGATGACAAAAAAAGTAGCCTGTACTTTCCAGAGCTGTGAGGATTTTTTTGTAAAGTGATTTGTAAACCTCAAAGCACTATATAAATATTATGATTACATAATATATATTAATTATGTGTGTGGATGTAAAATATATCACTAACTTTCCTTCCTCTGAGAAAAATGAAAGAACAAAGTATCTTCACTCACCTGAATCCCTTCTTAGGGTGAAAAACTTCCTGGGGGTACATGGGCTGCTGCCAGGGGGCTGAGCCCTCCTTCATATTTCAGAATGGCTTTGTTGGGTGCTAGAAGTTGCCACCACTTCAACTTGCTTTGGATGGCCTACTCAGGTCTTTAGGGCATTAGAAAAAAATAACAGCGACCCAAAAACCTCTTACAAACCTCTCTGATCAATACTCATGACCTGTCTTCTCCTGGCAAGGCAAACAGTCACTGACTGTGCAGCTGCATTTGTCCTCCCACTTATGCCCCCATATTTCTTCCTCAAACCTTTGCTAGATTAAAAGACAAAAGCCTCAAGCAACATGGTGACTCATGATGTTTTCACCAAATCTCGTGGTAATCTCCCTCCAATCAGAGGATGGTTCCTATGGATGATCCTGTTTCTACTTCTCTCCTGTAAAGTTCTTTCCAACTGGTCTTGTTTTGGTATAACAGTCATTTTGCTTAGAATAACTCCAGATTACTCTTTAACTGGGTAGAGCTCAACATTTCATAATCTGATTTTTCTGGCAGAAACAATTTTACATCTCATAAAGAATGCAGGCTACATTTTACCTCATTCACAACAGGAGTATGCTGAACAGCTCTCAAATCAAAAGCCATGTAGAGATTTCCTTCCCACGATATGTAGAATTAAGAGAATACAAAACTGCACAGACATCTCTGGGGCATCCTGACTTTGTCCTTTAGATCAATATGTTACAAAATATGGAATGAGAAGTGGTAGGTTCCTGAACCTTGGATGTCTTCAAGTCAAGGACAAGTGGGCAACCACCATTTGGGAGTCTTGACAAGAGACTTTGGCCTAGATGACTTCTGGGGTCCTTTCCAGCTCTGTTCCTGTTATTCTGAGATCTGTACATATCTCAATAAGCTTCCATATCCGTAACGAACCTGTTTGGCCATAGATTTTTACCACAGCAAAGTCATCTCTTGTCCTTCTGAAAGAGCTGTAGTTCAGCAACTTAAAAGATGACCTGGCTGAAAATGCCATGCAAATGAAGCGTCCCCCACATATTCCACCCCTTGGGCACCTATAAGCAATAGTCAGAAGCCCAGTTCATGCTAATTCAAGGGTTCTCATTATAGTTTTCTGGACACTTTCAATGACCTAGACAGCAAGGGACTCACATTGGAATACTATCCCAAGATGAAAGTATGCCCCAGGTATGAGATGGAAGGAATTCTAAAATGCAAGAGCCAAACCAAATTTGAGTTTTCAACAATCAACTGACAAAAACTTTTCTCTGCTAATACAGCAACAAGGGAACAAAAAACCAAGTCATACCTAGAAAAGGATAATTAATGTTCACCTCTGGTTGTCAACTAGGAGCACAGGCTTGGGATCTGAAAGGATTATAGAGATCATGGGGTCTAATCTCATCTTTTTACAGATGAGGAAACTGAGGCCCAGGGAAGATAAGTGACCTGTCCAAGATCACATCTGTGGCGAGTGTCATAGGCAGGATTTGATCCTCCAATTCTAGATGGATCTGGTTATTTTCACTGCTGTACTTCAATTTTAGTTTTCACAAAAACTTTTGTCATAGAGCCATAGACCTTATGCTAAAAGGACCCTCAAAGGCCCTGTCATCCAAATGAAGCATCTTTACAGATGAAAAAACTGAGGCCCTTGGGAAATTAAGTAATTTGTCCAAAGTCATAAATGAGTAAGCAGCTTAACTTTAATTTTTTTTCCCTACCAAGAGACAAAAGGCAAAATAAACCCTAATCCAAACCAAAACCCTGTGGGTCTATCCTCCCCCAACTAGTAAGGACTCTTTCAGTCCTAAATTTAAATTAGGCAGAACCACCATCAACATTCTACAAAGCAAAATTAATGCTTCATCACCATGTCCCTGACATACAGTAAGTGGCTAATAAATACTTGCTGACTACTGTGGAGGGGGAGGGAACCTGGGTTCTCCAGAGGTAGGATAGCAGAACATTAGCTCCAGCAAGTCTTACAATGTTGAGAAAGTCTGGTAATGATAGCCACAGGGATAGAGTCTGGATGTAGGGTTTGGAGGCCCAACCTAGTTTGGTGGGGAAACATAAAGGATGGATAGACACCATGGAATGAACTGGTTTTTAGCCAGATCATGGGCTGAGGTATAGAGGTGCTGTGGTTTAAAGGTGTATGAATGAACCAATTCTGCAGTTCTTTTTCTTATGTCTCTGGTACATGGCACTGGGTCTTGTACACAGCAAGAGCCTAACAAACACTGGTTGAATTTAACCAGTCAACAAACATTTTTAGGCACCTACTATGTGCCATTGAATTTAAAGTAGCAGTCACCACAACAAGTAGGCCCAAAGATCCCAGAACCACTGAAGGCAGCAAACCTTTAATCCCCTAGACAAGAACCATGCCTGTCAGCCAAGACTAACACCAGATTAGATTACTAAATCACTTTCAAATGAGCTTGGTTTGAGATGCAGCCAAGTCAGATCATCCCTGGGGCATTTTTAGGTGAAACTCAAAGGAAGGAAATAAACAGGTGTGAAATGAAACAGACCTGCTGATGTTTTTTTAATGATCTCTTTTCCACATAAACAAGAGGCAAATGACCCCCATTTCCCGCATTTCGATCTTTCATGCAGTGTCTGATATATGGGATTCAGAAGTGACTATGGTACTTGTGGGATGGAGAGAAGCTTGCCTACTTCAACCTGATCAATTTTCAAAAGAGGAAAAATGAGGCCCAGTGAGATGAAGCAATTGACCCAAGGTCAGAAGGGTAGTGAATGACAGAGCCCAACAAACCCTGTTCTCTTTCCACCACGTCATGATGTCTTGGGAGAAGCCAGAAAGGATGACTGAGCTTAACCAATACACAAAGAAGGGATGCCATTTTAAAAAGGCACCCAAGGATTGTTTCATAAAATGTGTCCAAAAGCATGACATTACAAGGAAGATGGAAAAGATAATGAACAATGCTTCTAGAGGAAGAAAAAAACAAAACTCCCCAGTTATATGGAAGATTTCTCGTCTCTATAAAAGCTTTATGACAACGACTTATGTGTGCATTACACATGTTCTTACAGATGTTCTTCCCCTGCAACCACATGGACAAAGATGTAGAGAACAGAAAAATCTCACTTTACCTGTTGTCTATTGTGTTTTGTTTCCCTTTTAAAGAGCACTTGACAAAACATAATGTAGCCTTGAATGCTCTCCTTGAGTAGCGTCTCCCATACATCCATTAAAACTAGAGGACTTCTGGGGAAGATGTGAGCAAACACAGCTCCTCCCTCAGGACAGAGAGGTGGGAAACTACCAGAACATAATAGTGCACACACTGTGAGACAAGGTGTCTATCTCACATGGGTTTGCATATTTTTCTTTGTCGCAAGGGAAGGTTCGACCTAGAGGACAGGGTTGAAAAAAATGGTTCATAATTTAAGATGAGAAGAAAGGGAAGAGAGAACTGCATTCTACTTGGGAAATTATATGGTACTTTCTGTGACCCCACCCACCCACCCTCACCTCCCCCACACACATGTAAGTTGCTCACTACCATTTTTTTTTTAGTTCCAATTAATTTCTTGGTTATATTCAAGGGGTGGGATGAATGAAATAACATGATCTTAGAAAACTCCAAATTCCTCATGACACAAAGAACCAAATGACTAGAAGGATGCACATTAATGGACATTGATGATAGCCTATGACCAATAAGGATATGGAACAAGGACATGAAACAATTATGAAAAACCACCACTTCCCCCTCCTCCTTCTGCTCTTTTTCCTCCTCCTCTCATTCATGTGGTATGAGGTTTGCAATGATCATCTTCACAATAAACCTTCCTCCAAGGCATAAAAGGCAACATTAAGGATGTATGTGCGTGAGGAAAGCAGTGGAGCCAGTCAAAATAAGGAGAACGACTGAGAAATGGATGGATAACCTGGGTGCTATATTGCTACCTCCTAATACATACAAAGACTTTTGGACCAGAGAGTTCAACCCTCTCATTTTAGGCATGAGGAAACTGAGACTAGGAGAAGATGGCTTTTGCCTCCGATCATGAAAGCATGATTGTTTGAACTCAAGTCTTCTATCTTAAAAGCCAGGGGTCTGTTCATTGTGCCTGGATGCCTCCATTAAAGAACAATGTATGCACAGACAAGATAGATAAGCCTTACATGGGATAATAAGGAAAGAAGGATTATGATATGCTCCAGAAAAGAAACCCATAACCAATAATATACTGTTATCTCCCTCTTCCCCATCTATTTTGTATAGACATATGTGACCTTGTCTTCCCTGATAGAATGGAAGCTCTTTGAGGTCAGGAGTTATTTCATTCTGTTAGCTTTGTCTTTGTATCTCCAATACCTATTAATTACTTAATAATATTAGACTGCTTGGAACTGAATTTCCTTAAGAGAGGAGGGTTTTTATTTGTTCATGTTCAAAATGAAGTATCATTTCTGTTTTGTTTTTCCAATGCCTAACACAGGGCCTGGCATACAGCAGGGGCTTAATAAATGCTTGGTTGCTTTGCTAAACTATAACAGCTTCCATTCCTGTCACACTTTAGGGTAAGCCCAAACACATTATTTGCACATGACCTCATGTGATTCTCAGGATGTATTACTACCCCATTTTACAGAGGAGCCCGGGGCTTTGTGTGAGGTCAAACAGCTTAGAAATAACAGCCTGGACTGAACACTAGTCTAGGTCTGGACTAGAAGTCACAAGCCAATGAGCTTTTCTAAGCACATATTAATGCAAATAAAACGGGGCAGCCACCTCCGGCTTTCCTGTGTCACCTAGGGTGACATGCATGTCTCCCAGTTCCAATTAGGACTGCTTTCTAAGCAGGTCCTGTACTTTGTTTCCAGAATCTTTCATCCTGAGATCCTGCCTTCTGAGTAACTCAGTCATCTCCACTCATATAAGGATATATGATGGATACTATCTGACAGCAAGGAAAGAACATTAGCACCTTCAATTCATTAACATCCAATTCAGATGTTCCTGCTTTTTAAAAAAATGGCAGCAACCAAACCCATGATGCGCATCTTCTGTGGCAGCAAAGACTTCTTTAACAAGTTGCTTTAACAAGTCTTGAATTCCTAACCAAGTCACTGAGATGCAAACAGACTGATAGCTGGAGGAGGAAGTCAGTATGCTCTCTTTATCAGATGTGGCTTCGAAAGCCTGGCCAGAAATCCAGGTAGTGAAACGCTGAAATCAGGCTGAGAAGATGCATTCCTGGGCCTTCTTATCTAAGTTATATAAGCACTGACCTGATCGAGGGCACACATCTGGCCAAAATAAGGCTCTAGAAGGTTTTCAACCCAATGAATGCAAGGTTTTTCTTTACAGTTCAAAACGTTACATCCACTGGCAGACACTCATCTTAAATCTTTATACAAAAGTCAGACATATGGTGGTGTATATTTAATGTGCCTCAAAAATAAGTTATGGATATTTCAGCCAACAAGTTTTTCATCAAGTTAAAAAGAATACAGTCAGCCTCAAGAAAGCTCCCAGGTGAATACTGCATAGACATAGAAAGTACTTCAGAATGTGGTGTTGCCCAGTATTTCTGGAGGACTACATTGCTTTAAACCACCATGGTGGCATGGTTAGGTTGCTATACTTGGATTCAGAAAGAGCTGAGTTCAAATCCTGACTTTGCCCCCTTCTTAGCTGTTTGGGAAATGGCTTGGGAAAGCCATTTCTGTAAAATAAGGCTGATAACAGTACATACCTCTCAGGGTAGGTGAGAGTCTCAAATAAGATAGTGTATGTAAAACACTCGGCAAACTTCAAAGAACTATATAAATATGAATTATTACTATAAAATATAGGAAGACTATAGTTATGTCATGGCTAAGGTGCCTAAAACCAGGGCAGGGGAGCTTGCATATTACCTTTGGGTTCAGGGTAATCACAATTGCCCAAATTCTGTGTATAACGCTGAAAGTTTTGCAAAGTACACATATAAATATACATACATATGTGTGCACATACATACATACCTATACAGGATATATGTGTCTGTATATAGCACTATACATTTTTGTTGTTGATTTTCCAGTCATGTCTGACTCTCTGTGACCCCATTGGGGGTTTTCTTGGCAAACATACTGGAATGGTTTGCCACTTCCTTCTCCAGCTCATTTTACACTTGAGAAAAGCAAAAAAGAGAGGCAAACGAGCTTAAGTGACTTGCCCAGGGTCCCTCAGCTAGTAAGGCCAGATTTGAACTCTGAAAAGTGAGTGTCCCTGATTCCAAGTCCATTGGTCTATCCACTGTGCCACCTAGCTAAACTATTTCTATACATATACATATATAAAAGTTGATCCCTAAAACAATCCAGTAAGATAAGGTGCTTTCATTTTACATATGAGTAAAGAGAAGTTAAGTAGCCTGTTCAGGATAACATGGCTTGAAAGCATCTGAGTCACTTGGGTGGTCCTGACTCAAAGCGTAGCACAATGTTGTAAGGACACAGAAGGTACCCCATTATAGGGGTACACAGGAAGCAGCGAGATAGAGGATCATGTTCTTGCTTTTCCCATGTGGCCACTGATACTCCTGACTCTGAGAGCTGGCAAAACAGTGAGCCCAGAGGTTGCAGATGCAATGCTACTTGATAAGGGGGGAGGAGTTGTGGGTAAAGGGGAGCACCTACCTTATGCTGGACACCAGCCAAGACTTGACCCAGTCAAGACATCCCTTATTGACCTCCCCAATGCTCTGGACACCCCAAGGCCACGGAGGCCATGGTCCCAGGACTCAAGGATTGGAGCCCAAACTGCTGGTTCACTAGATGATTCAGGTTGGTGAACTGAGTCACCAAGCCTCTTTAGAGAATTTGACCCTTCTGATCTAATCAAAAGACTGGGGTTCCTACAGATACCTATATAGGAGCTGGAGGAGCTCTGCAAGCACATCACTGGGAAGAAACAAGTCTAATTTCTGTCTTCTGGAAAAACATGAGCATCCTGCAGATGAATTAAAATCTGTCTGGGTAAGGAAATTTCACAACCTCCTGAGTAACCTGTTTCAGCAGTGCGTTCTCTCTCTCTCTCATCTCTCTCTCTCTCTCTCTCTCTCTCACACACGCACACACACACGCATGCACACACACAGAATAAGTGGCAAAATTGTAATCATAATAAATTGGAAGAGGAAAGAAAAGCTGTTGAAAAGATATTTTTAAAAAACTAGTCTATGGCTGTAATGAGACTGATAAAAAAAATACCTTAAATATATATATATGTGGGAAGAGGATAAGGTTTCTATATTATTTTATTCAACTGTAAAGAGTAATCTTATATCTACCCATTACAACAATTTGCCAAACAATTTCTTTTTAAAGAGCAGAAAAGCAACTTATCCACAGATTATGCCATAAAAAGGAATGAAATAATAAATAATAAAAGATGGGAACAAAATGAATAATGCTGCCAAGTGTTATTCTAAATGTTACATTAAGGTTTATAAAGGGTTTTAGATAAATTTTGAGCATTAAAAAAGTGAAGTACTATGTACTCTATGTACTTACTTTGAAATAATTACTAAAGGTCCTTTTTATAGATGAGGGAACTGAGATGTAAAGGGACTTGCTCATGCTTACAGACAGTAAGAGGCAGAGATCAGGCTTGATCCATGTATCTCTGGCTTTAGGTCACATGTTTCACACTGAGCACATCGAAAATCTACCATCTAAACATTCTGTCAACATGTGTATAGGAAGATAACAGCTAAAGCCTATGTAACACTTGGAGGTTTGCAAAGATTTGACAAATATCTCACTTGATCCTGACCATAACCCTGGGGGGTAGGTGCTATCACTATCTTATAGATGAAGAAACAAAGGCACACAAAGCGTGTAAGTATAGAAGACTGGATTTGAACTCACGATCTTCCTAACTCCAGGCACCACACTCTATCTACCTTGTTGCCTCATAGATTTAGAGCAAACCTCAAGCTCTCCAACTCCAAACTCAGGTACTTTGTCCCCTGTATTATACTGCCTCAGAAGCTCAAATCCATGGGCCCCTTTTGGAAAAATACAGAATATTCAAACTACTAACATCCTGAATAGCAATAATTTTGAAATATTGCATATAATTACATGGTAATTATCCACTATTGAACCTGGTCCTGTAGTCCATATAGGGAGAGCCCGCCTAGATTGGCTCTTGTCTCCTGGCAGGCTGAAAGAGTCCTCTCCTTGTAAGAAGATAAGATATGCTCCCCATTGTAATAACATCAGGGTGGAGATGTTCACCAAGACAATGCAACGGTCTAATCCTCCTAGAGATAGAAACAGAAAGGTCTGGGCTCCCACAAGACTTGTCCAACAGCCACATTCTAGAGCTTCAAAGCAGCTCTCTATAGATTCCACAGGCACACTCCACAGAACAGTTATCACTAGTAAGCCACTGGAGACCAAATTGTACATTGCTGGCATACCACAAGCATTACTGGAGTGATCGGTTGAGTGGCCCCAGAACATCAAACTCCCAGGCTTTCACACACATTATCTTGATTAGACTCATCAGCATGTTTGGGAGAAAGGGCACAGGACTGGTCACCAGACCTGGGTTCCAGTCTGATCCCTTGAATAGAGGCAGCGTCGGAGTGGGAAGTGAGTTGGACTTCCAAGTCTGGAGAGTCTGGGTTAGAATGCAAACTTAAAATGCTGATGGGTTCTCCTCACCTCTACTGGTTGGCAAACCTACTTTCATTCAAGCCTCAGTTCAACTGGTACCTTCTATAGAAAGCCTTCCCAGGCCCCCCAGCTGCTAGTGCCTTCCCCCTGAAGTTACCAGGTAGCTACTTCATAGACACAAAGACTCAGAGGAAGGACACACTTCTAAATTTCCCATTACACATGATTTAGAGGTGGAAGGGACCTTAGATGTCACTGAATCCTACACTTCTTCTAATGGATAAGAAAGCAGGAGTCCTGTATATTTTCAGTGAGTTGTCCAAGGTCAGTTAGGGAATAAGTAGCAGAAATTAGTTTGAACCCAGGTCCACTAACTCCAAATCCACTAATGTTATCAGAGTATTAACTAACTCAGTATTAATGTCATTCTGTGAATTCATCTACTTTGGTTTTCCTTTTATCAACATAATGTCAGCATTTTTATATTTTGTTGTTTTCAGCTGTTTCAGCCTTATTCTTCACAACCCCATTTGGGGTTTTCTTCACCAAGATACTGGAATAGTTTGCTATTTCCTTCTCCAACTCATTTAACTGATGAGGAAACTGAGGCAAAATGAAGTGACCAGGGTCATACAACTAGTTAAGTATCTGAGGCTGAATCTGAACTCAAGAAGATGAGTCTTCCTGATTCCAGGCCAGGCACTCTAACCACTGTACCACCTAGTTGCCCATTTTTATATTTACTAGAATCTATAAAAAAAAAAAAGATAAGTTATTTGAAAATGGGTATGTATTACAATTTGATTTTTAATTTAATTTCCTTCATTTTCTGTAAGAATTTAAAAGTTTAGAAACAAAATAAAGTGAGAGAGGAACTTTTAAAAACCCATATAAATATTGCTCACTATCCAGAATTCAGTGATTTTCCATTTTCATAGAATTTTCAAGCTGATTGGGACATTTTGGGTTATCAAGTCCAACCTACTCTCTCTAGAACCAAAGAGAATGAATGAGATAAAGCAGAGAGAAGTGAATGATATAACCGGGATAAGAATGCTGGCTCCTTGATGGGAGCTGTAACCAAGAATGCTACCTAAGGCTAGTGCCACAAACTTTGCCTGGGACAAACCTCAGGCAGCTGCCATCATTAAGGCAGGACATCAGGCTGGGGGGGTAGGGGAGCTCAGTGGTAAGTCACCCTGGCTTTCAAGATGATAATTTCCCATTTTAGTTAACAGGAATCTATTAACGATCAACTAACTCATCTTTCTATGAAGCTAAAGGACTTTAAGTGGCAACAGCACCTTCCAAATCTGGGCCCAGAGGCAAAGCTCCTGTCATCCCACCTTAATTCCAAATCTACTCAGATCCTCTAGTACAAGGTGGGTGGGTTCTGTTACATTAGCCACCTGCAGTATGAGGTAAGTCTTAGCCTTCTTATCTGAGGAGGATTAGTGGAGTATAAAAAGGACCTAATTTCAAGACAGTTTCTACACATAAAGAAGGCCCATGGCACAAAAATTGAGAATAACATTTCAGTAAGGCTTTAGGATTCACATTTTCTTAGAAAGCAGCAACTGATGCAATATCCAACTGATCAAGACAATAACATTAGCCCTCAGAAAAGCTGACCATCTCAGCCTCCCTAATGTAAAGTTTTCTCATCTGTAAAATGGGTTAGTTGAACTAGCTGGCCTCTGAGGTTCCTTCCAGCAATAGGTCTATGACTCTATAATTTGTTGTCTTAACATATGTAAAATTGGTATATAGATTACACACACACTCAAATGGACACACCAACTTTTTAGAGGATGAGGTTTTCCATTAGGTAAAGCCAGTCGAGAAGGCAGCATCCTGCCTATGGTAAAGAAATGTCTGAACAATTTCACATACAGCCCTGTGAGGCAGTCCTTTACACTCTCATTGGTGCATAAAATCAATTCTGGCATTTGCAACTGGCTGTGTAATGGATGCCAGAAGAGACCATAGCCAACAATATCACAGTTTCACCATAAAGTCAAGTTAACATTTGTTCAGGAAAATAAAATCACTGCCTATGGTAAATAGTACATTACAAACTACAGTGAAAGTCAGGTTGTCTGTCCAGGTACCTGGTATTTTTTCAAGCTGTAGCTTCCTTAATAGAGACCAAAAAATAGTGCTGGGGTTGTGGGGAGAGGAGAGAAATCTGTTCAGAAATTGCAGGGGGGGGGTGATGGTAAGGGAGGGAATCAAAGTACAGAGAATCCAATAGCATGTGAATTACAGTATTTAGAAATTCATGCCAATGCTGTAATGCTGTAGACAAGAATCTGTTTAAGAAGGAAAGTTCCCCAAGCTCCCACCTTGATGTCTAAGGATAAGGACCTAAGGTTTCAGTCATTTTCAAACTGTTGAGTGCCTTTGTAGGTTGGCATCAATTCTGCAGTTTATGAAAGTTGTTTAGGGCTTTGATTAAGAGAATTAATTATCCAAGATCACACAGTCAGTTAGATGTCAGGGGCAGGACTTGAACCCAGGTCTTTCTCACTCTCTATCTACTCTACCATGGCTGACCCTTTAGGGATACAAAAACAAAAATAAAACAATCCTTGCTCTCCTAGAGCTGGTGGTCTTATCAGTAACTCTGATAAAGAAGCAGTATGGTTCAATGGATAGAGAGCTGGCCTGAGTTTTGGGAAGATCAAAGTTCAGTTGCCACCTTTGACACGTCATGGCTGGGTGACCCTGGCTAAGTTACACCCCTCCTGTGTCCCAGGCAACTCTCTCAGATTCTGTGTGGTTGCTCAGTTGTGTCTGACACTTTGTGATGCCAGCACACTGGGTCCTTCTATCCTCCACCATGTTCCAAAGTCTGTCCAAGTTCACATTCATTGTTTTGATGACACTATCCATCCATCTCATCTTCTGCCTTCCCCTTTTCCTTTTGCCTTCAATCTCTCCCGACATCAAAGAAAGTTCTGATCCACTTTGGTAGAGGAGAGAGTTAGTATGATCACTGGGAATTCCCCATGCTGTTGCGATCAGGAGTCTGGCGGCAACTACCTCCATAAATACATATACACACACATACATACATATACATACACACATACATACATAGTTATTCAGATGAATGAATAAATTAAAAAAACAAATGCTACTAATAGCTGACATTTGGGTGACTGGGCAAAGCTCTTTAGCAACATTATTTCAACAAGTATGAGCCACATTTTCTAAATGAGGAAACTGAGGTTACCAAAATGTGAATCCAGGTCCTTTGTGGTATGGTAGATAGAGCACTGCATTCAAATCTCTCCTCAGACACTTATTAGCCAAGTGACCTTGGACAAGTCACTGAACCTCCTCTATAAAATGACAAAATGTCATGTACCTCACAAGGAAGGTGTGAAAATCAAAAGCTAACGTACACAAAGGCCCTTCCAAACCTTTGAGGGCTGTATAAATTCAGCTATTACTATTATATTGTCCTGCCTTTCCTTCCCTGAGTTTTGATGAAGGACAAGGAAATCACCAGGACATTGAACACACAAAGGAGAGCTCAGGAATATTATGGGAAGACAGCTAGATGGTTCAGTGAAATGAGTACTAAACTTGGTTTCTAAGAGATTTGAGTTCAAATCTTGTTTTAGATATATACAATAGAAGTTTGTATTATCCTGGGTAAGTCATTTAATTTCCCTGTACCTCATTTTCCTCTTCTACAAAATGAGGCAGTTGGACTAGTCGGTCTCTAAGATCACTCCGGCTCCAAACCTAGGATTCTGTGAACAAACATCTGCCAATGACACAGCAAAGAAAGACAGTGGGCAAAGGCTCGGCTTCTAAAATATGTACTTGAGACCTCATCAAACAACCAGGGGAAAGAAAGTACAAGTGTCAAAATAAGTTTTCTGGGATCATAAGAAAATGAGGGTAGGGGTGGGGGAGGGAGAGACATGGCATTTAAAATGAGACATGCAACTGATTTGCTATGGAGACATTATCATATTTTTCTATATTTCTTTTTAACCATATAAATACATGTGACAAAAACCCTTCTGCGTCAAACCATCTGAATTGAAACACAAGGCAAAGGAAGAGATTTCTCCTGTTTGCTGAATTTGCTTATTCTGAACTCCATCCAGGAGGGTAGTTTCAATTTCTGTATATTTTACAAAGCCACAAAGTCACCTGGGAAAATAGGCAACCACACTATCTGCAAAATATCATTTAGGAAATCTACTATCATGCAGTTCTCTAAGTATTAAAAAAAAAAAGTCTAGGATTTGTTTGGGGATCAGTGGGCTTGGGAATATTTCCTAGCATCTGTACAATTCTAGAACATAAACTAGAAAGAACCTTCCTGACATCCAAGCTAGTTCATCATTTGGAAGATGAGGAAACAGACTCATGGGGTGAAGCAACTCTCTTTAAAAGACAAGAAAGGCAGGGCAGTCCAGTGGGCAGAGAGATCTGAATGACAGCTTTGCCACTTAGCTTCTATATGACTGGCCAAATCAGTTCCCTTTAGTTTCCATCTATAAAATGAGAAGGTTAGATTTGATCCCTATGGTCCCTTTGACCTACAATTCATGCTACAAAAAAGAGCAAGGTATCAGTGAAAAACCACAAACCCTGGAGGCAAAGGACCTGGATTCAAATATTACCTCTGTTGCTCACTACCTGTATCATCTTGGACCAGTCCCTTCAACTTTGTGGGCCTATTTCCTGATCCATAAAATGAGGGAGAGGCACTAGATGGCTTCAGTCTAGCTTGACACACGGTCCAGAAGACTCTCAACTTCTGATCCTATGACTAAGTGGCAGAACTCAAACCCAGGTCTCTTCCTGGTCCAGCACCATTCTCTCCATGGAGCCATGCAGTCACACCAGCTTCAGGGGCTGTCTCCCACACAGGTCTCTAGATCAAGAATCAAGCACTAAAGTAAAGATCTTCTCTCAGCTTCTCAATGACCACATCTGAATTACCATGCTTAAGTCCTAGGCTAACTTTCATATTTCACCCTGAGGAAATCTAAATGGACTCCCATCCCAGGGCCAGTGCATACACAAGGAGGAATAACTAATCACCTGTTAGCCTAAGCAGAGAAGAATTAGCAGTGTTAATCTGGTCCTGACCCACCCTAACCCCTAAAACATAAAGAGCTAAATCTGGGATTGTACCTGCCAATAATTTGGACAACCAACTGTCATACATACAGATGACGTAATCTACAAACCAAATGCATGGAATAATGAGGGACTTGTCAAGAAATACAGGTGTGAATCTAGCTATGGGTGACCTTGATTAAATTACTGATACTAAGCAACACAGGAGCTAAACTGGAACTGCAGTGTAGGGGCTGGGTGACCTTATCTAAGCCACCCGCACAGCCACTCTATGTAAAAGGAGAGAGGGGAGGACAAAATATAGGTCAGTGAGGTTGACTTGAGACCCTATCAAGGTAGAACACCAGGTCTGGAGTCAGGAAGACCCAAGTTCAAATTCAGCCCAGACACTAACCAGCTGTGTGACCCTGAGCAAGTCACTTCACCCTATTTGCCTCAGTTTTCTCATCTGTAAAATGAGCTGGAGAAGGAAATGGCAAACCACTCCAATGTCTCTGCCAAGAAAACCCCAAATGGGGTCACTGAGTTGGACGTGGCTGAAACAACAATCACAAGGAAAGGGTAGCTTGGTGAATATATAACACACCCTAGGATGGGCACATGGTGGTGATGCTGTAGTGCAACTTCTCAGGGGTGGGTTGTACTGTATGGTCTGGGAGGTCACTTCCAACTCAATCTGGGATTCTGGCCACATCTCTAGGCCTTGGCTTCCTCCCTAATAGAATGAGGGCTTTAATGGAATGTATTCTATGGTTCCTTTCAGCTCTAACAAGAATGACATTGTCATTCAAATCCTTCCCTCCTCTTTCTTAGCCATCAGCTTCCTTTACCCCACTCCTATCTGACATTCAATCAATAAGCATTAATTAAACACCTACTATGTGCCAGTCACTGTGCCAGGTACTGGGGATAGCCAGACAAAAAGATAACCATCTTTGCCCTAAGGAAGCTTACTTTCAATTAGGGGAGATGTGTACATCTAAACTTCTATCTCACTCCTCTGTTTCAGGACCCGGCCAAGATCTAGCTCTAGGCTAACGATTATTACAAGACTCAGCAACCTCTCTTTTATCTTGTTCCTGAAATATGACTTATTCTAATTGAACGGGTTTTCCTCTTTCCTTACCCAGAACCCCTCCCCCTCAAGGACTCCACCAGGATTACTCATCTCGACGACAACTAATAGATTTTGAGAAGAGGAAGGAATAAGCATCTTCAATGCCCCTACTCCTAGTGTCTTAGGATTTAAAGCTAGAAAGGTCCTTCCTGATTATCTTCTCCAACACCCCCATTTTACAGATGAGGCATCAGAAACTCATAAAGATTAAGTAATTGCTCAAGGTCACACAATTCTAAGTGGCAAATGGGGCATTCTCACCCAAGCCCTCCAATTTCAAACCCAGTAATCCTCCATTCTTGCCCTATTTGCTTAGATATTCATTAAAGGTCACCATTTCTTCACTTTTAGCCCTTTTTTTTCATGCTGGGCTACTCTCAATCTCATCCAGTCTTTGGGCCACCAAGCATCTACCCTTCACTATGAAAGAAACAAAACATTTCCTACTCAGAAACCAAACAGACTGCAGACCACTTGACAAAGTCTCTCCAGGGTCCATATGACATCCCCAAAACAGATTTCCCCCATACGGTTCACAACGAGACCCTGAGATCTTCCCACTGCTAGCCCCCAATATGCCCCAGTCAGCCAGGGTACTGAGCTATATCCATGTCACGCTTTCCTTTGCTGTGTGCCAGCAAAGGCAGGACAATTGGGCTGTTCCTACGGTTACTGCTGCTCTGACTCAGAATCATCTTTATGCCTTAATGAGGCAGCTATGCCAACTCAGTTGCCTGCATAAAGATGGCACAAACACCAGCTTTCACAAGTGCGTTGGATTCCAAGTTATCCAAGGTTTCCCTACAGACAGCTTCATTCTAAAGCACCCACCCACACAATCCTCCCCCCCCCACCACCAAAAAACACCACCCTAGGAAGTGACCTAGGCAAACTTCAGAAACAGCTCTGGATCCATCTTTCCTTTGGAAATCTCCAGTGACAGCCAATTGCCATTCCCCTGAAGCATTCCAGGATGGGGAGAAGGGCCCTGAGGAGGATTCTGCCTCCAGGGCATCTGTGAAAGCCCACAAAGACTGACTCGGCAACTTGTAAAGTGAGGAGGAGATCTGGAGCTGGGGTCCCCAAGCCAGCTAGGTCAAAGCAGGGGGTTCACTTTTCCCTTTAACCCAATCACCTCCAAGCAGTTGATTCCAGTCATTTAGACCTACAGGAGAAAGTTCAATGCAGTTATTTAAGCCCTTTCTTCAAAACTTTCTCTAGCCCTAACAACGTGGACAATAGATGTAAGGAACAGCATCCTGGCATTCAATGCTTGTTGTGTCTCTGAAAGTAAGAAAACCTGTTTTAATCAAGTCTCCAGTGGGTCATACAGAAGAATGGATAGGCGAGGGGAAGGAGAAGGGAGAGATCTTTATGCATAGCAGGGTTTTCTCTCAAAAATCGGTGGAAAATAGGCAGCAAAGATCCCTCCACAGCCACTCCCTTCATCTGGATAAGCCCTCTTTCAAAGAGAAGAGGAATTGCCCATCCCAGCCCAGATTCCTCCTTCCCTGCATGCATTCCAGACAGCTCTGCAACCTGCCTTCCCTTTCCAAGCAGGCTGTCATCTACATGGGGCAAGTTTTCATCACAGTTGGTAGAATCCAACCTCCTTGGGCGGTTCATCCCAAGGGAGTCTGATGGCTGGCTGCCTTTCAGATTTACACAGTCATGCCCCTCCAAGACCAAGAGTTTCTGTAGATCATGGCTTTTCCCCAACTCCAAAAACTGAACACCAAGTCCTGAGGCTGGGCCCCTTTTAAGCAATTTAATGTCATTCCTTAATGAGTGGAGAACAGGGCTCCTTTCAAAGCTGACTCAGGGGCAGACAGTGGGCATTCCTCGCTCTCTGTCACCAGGTGCTATGACCCCCTTTTCCAACCTTTCAAAGGGTCACTAACCTTCTCCATCAAACCACCTTCACCTGACCTACCCAAAAACACACACACACAGCCCCTCTCAATCATCACTTCTGCTTAGAGACAAGATCCTTGGGCTTTGACTTAAAATGATTGTGCCAATGAGAAATAATCGAAGATAAGAATTGGGAAACACCTGAAAACCTATTCCACTTTGGAGAAATCCGTGATGTGAAGGAAAGACATTTTTGGGGGGCAACAAAAAATGGTCTAACAGGACTATGGGTCACAATCCTGTGCTGATGAGGGGATGGGATGCGAAGGGGGAGGGGGAGGGAGAGACTGGATAAAAACAGAAGTTAAACTACCCCTCACCCAATACTGGGACTCTAGGTTGGGCAGTCAAGACATGGAGAGTCAGAAAGGAGAGGAAGGGGAGTGAAGATGATGATGGACAGGCATATGGGTACCTCCCACACACCTTCAATTCTGATCACGTATATGGGGGGGAGGGAGAGGAAAGTGAGATCGCCTCCCCTCCATTCTACTTTTTGCTGGGAATCACGTACATTAGTCTTAGCACCCCTACCTAGCTTCCCCCCTCCCCCCTCCCCGCTAAGGCTGAGGGGCACCTTGCTGCTAACTTGGACCTTAGGCATGATAACGACGTCACCCAGTCAAGCTCATCTGCCAAGCCCCGCAAAGTTTTTCAGGCAGAGTAAGATCCCCCCTAAAATCTTGGTGACAACTTGAGATTTCTCCAATGTACTAGAGGGTGTCAAGACTCCACTTCTCTTCCCCCTGGGCAGAGAGGGCAGCCGGAGGTGTGAGGCACCCCCAGGGGAGGGAGGGGCTTGCAGTCCCACGTTCACTTCCCCAAGGTAGGGGATGGGGAAGAGGGGGTGGTGTGCTCATAACACCACCATCAGGCGCGGGCCCTCCTTCTCACCTGGTCTGACGGCCTTGAAGGTGACGGACTCCTTGCAGCTCTGGATAACTCCCAACACGTCGTAGCGGGGCAAGCCAGACACGCGAACCCCGTGCACCTCCAGCAGCAGCTCGCCCTCGCTGAGACTATTGCCCTCGCCGCCGCTGGCAAGCCCCAGCTCCGCGTCCGGCTCCACGGAGCCCACGTAGGGGAACTCGCCGTACTCGGCTCCCCCCAGGACGGTGAGCCCCAGTTCGCCCTGGGGTCCCCGGTTCAGGGTGCACTGATGCACCTTAGTGGTCCAGTGAGTCTTCTTCTGGATGACTTTCGACATGGTGCTGGCCACGCTCGTGGCGCCTCCGGACCCCCGACCCACACTCGAGTGCACACGCACAAGCGAGCGGACCCGCAGATACACAGGAATGCGAAACAGGTGGCCCCAGACAGAAGCAGCAGCAGCAGCCCCCGCCCCGAAGATCAGCTGGGGCGCGGAAGGGGCATGTCCCCAGAGGGCACCCCCAAAGACAGAAGCCTACGAAAGAAACTTTGCGGGCTCGCCCTCCCCCAGCTCAAGCCATCCTTAGGCAAACTTTCTCAGCGCCTCCGGGCTCCCGCCCCTGCCGGCGGCCAGCTTTGTTTGCATTCCAGTCCCGGGAGATCCACGCTGCGCAAGCCGGCCCGGGGCGCCGGGGGAGCGCAGCCCACTTCGGGCTGGTGCCTTCCTCCTCTCTCTCCCTTTTGCTCTCTGCGCGGTGGTCTTCCTCACGGGCGCTCTCCTCGGTCGCACTGTCTCCCGAGGTGGGCTTCAGAAAGGGCTAGCCTGGCTGGACCAGTTCCCCCGGAGCCCAGAGTCCGGCTCTAGGTGGGGGGCACGTCGGAGGGGAGGAGGCGGGAGGCGGGAGGGAAGGGACCGTGGCCCCTTTAAACAGCTACAAAGGCTCAGCTTGTTTTGTTACATTTCATTCTATTCCGTCCCACCGAGCTCCACGACCGGCGATAGTAAACGCGCGCGCCTGCGCCCTGGAGCCGCTAACTCCTTCCCTGCCCCCTCCCCTTCGGAGGAGATTCCAAAGTTCTTCCCGCTGGGTCCTAACGCCGATCACTTCTCAGGCGCAAACTTCCCCCCTCCCTCTGATGCCTCGGTCCAGCCACTTCGGGGAGGCTGGTAGTTTTCCTTCCCCTCCCCCCGCCACCCTCTTCCCAGCTCAATGTCTGTTTTCAACCTTTTTTATTTTTTCTCTTGTACCTGCACGATTTGGAATGGGTTTAGTCTGGGCCAGGCTCGGCGGCCGGGGTTTGGGTCCCCTTGCGCCGCTGGACGGGCAGACCAGGACCCAGCCCCAGCGCGCAGGCACGCCGACCCTGAGCCTATTAACCTCCCTTGGCCAGTGGCCAACCCGGCTGCCAGTCAGGGAGCCGGCCCAGCCCGCCCCTCCCTTTCCCGCTTGGACTCTGACTCCCCGAGGCCAGCCGGGGAGGCGTGGGGACTGACTGCGCAGGGCTGGCCCGGGGGAGGGCTGAGCCAGCTGATCTGCCCCACAGGCCGAGAACCGGACGTACTGCACACACCCTGGCCTTGATCTCCTGCCCTAGGGGTAGGCGGACCCGGGTGGCCCAGGGCCCTGGCCGGGCTGGGTGGCTGGGCTCTGCCCTCCTCTCTCCATCCCCGGGGGGTGTGGTTCTCCTTGGGGACCAAAGGCGAGCCCATATGGGCTTCATGTGAGCGTCACATGTTGGTAACTTCTTAAAGAACTCCCGGAGCGGTGGGGAAAGCCCTGGATCATAGAGGCTGAAGATCTGAGTACGAATCCTCACATGGCTATGTAATCTTACAACGCGACCTTGCGCAAACCACTCATCTATCGGGACCATAATTCCTTCTTTTCTAAAATGAGAGGGTTAGGCTAAATCGTCTCTAAAGCCTTTCCAGGTTTCGATCCGAGATCCTAGTGAGACACCGAAAAACTGATAAAGAAATGCATTTGGGGGGAATTCTTCTAGTGTCTTTGTGTGACCACTCTGTCCCCTGTAACCCAGGCTTTGCTCTTTGGAACTCTTGAGTTACTCAATCGCCGCAGACAGTGTTTTCGTGGCTGTTAATGAGTGTCCCAGGACTTTGTAGATGAGGCCGAGTAACGTGGAATGTAAGCAAGGAAAAGGCTAGTCGCTGCACTTGTTTCTAACCATGCCTGCCTCTGAGATGCCCTTCTTACTGGCAAAGCGCACTAGCATTCTCTCACCCATTCTTTTGCTGGTTTTCTCATCTCCACTGAAGAGTCCTTGCCCGGGTGTTGTAAAACTGAATCTGTTTCGAGAGCTCCCTGGAACAAACCCCAAAGACCCAGAAGTAGTTAATTTCAGACTCACAAGAAACCCCAAAATTGAGCAATATTGAGGGGATTGGAGGAAATATTAAAATACTAGAGAGGGAAGATGTTTGATAGTCACCCAGAGCTTCAATGGTACAGAATGTTGTATATACCCTTGGACAGAATCAGTTGTGAATGCTTACTCTTTTTTCTCTGTTACAAGAAAGGTTCAGTTTTGAAGAAGTAAGGAACATCTGGAAATGACTGATGGAATAAGGCATTACTAAAACTTTAAACATATATGGACATATATCTAATATCTTCTAAATGAAAAGTTTGTGTTAAAAACCCTAAAGATCATGTTTAGTGGTCCCAAAATAATAGATAGCATGTGTATCTTGTTTTAAGGTTTCCAAAGCACTTTACATATGTTAACTCCAAGATGCTATTATCCCTTGGTAACAAATAGGGAAACTGAGTGAATTTAATTTGAGTCAATTCAATTTAAGTCAAGTGAATTGTCCAGGGTCACACAGCTAGGAAATACCTAGTCAAATTCTACCTCCAGTCTTCCAGACTCCAAGACTTACATCTTACTTCATGGGCCAATCAGTCAACATTTTTTAAGCACCTACTATATGCTAGGCATTGCCCTGGGGATACGGAAAGAAGCAAAAGGCAGTCCCTGCCCGAAAGGATTTAACAATGTATGGGAGAGACAATGTGCAAACACACATATAAAAACCAAGCTATATACAAGTCTAATTGGAAATAATTAACAGAGAGAAGACTCGAGTATTAAGAGGGTTTGGGAAAGCTTTCCAGTAACAGGTGGGATTTTAATAGGAAATTGAGGCTGGGGAAATCAGGGGGAACTGAGGAAGGGAGAGCATTCCAGGTGTAGACCGCTAGAGACAATTCTCAGAGCTGAGTGATGGAATGTCTTATTCTAGTGTTCCTGAATCAAAGAGTATATGGTGAGGAGTAAGGTATCTTGTTTTAAGGTTTACAAAGCACTGAAGTTTCAGAAGACTGAAAAGGCAGGAGGGAATTCGGTTATAAAGGGCTTTGAAGGTCAAGCAGAACAATAGGGAGCTACTGGAGTTTATTGAGTAAGGGAGGGGACATAGTTGAACCCACACTTCAAGAAAATAACTTTGGTGGCTGAATGGAGGATGGATTGGAGTGGGGAGAGACTTGAGGCAAGCAAACCCACCTGCAGGCTATTGCAATAATCAAGGAGTGAGGTGATAAGGGCCTGCACCAGAGTTGGTGGATGTAAAGGGACTTATTCTAGAGAGGTTGCAAAGGTAAAATCAATAGATCTTGGCAATAGCTTAGTTATGAGGGCAAGAGGCAGTGAGTAATCCAGGATGACTCCTAGGTTGAAAGCCTGAGGAATGGGAGGGTGGTGTTGCCCTCCACAGTAACAGGGAAGGTACGTGATAGGGAGTATTTAGGAGGAAAGATAATGAGCAAGGTTTTGAATATGTTTTATTTAAGCTGTCTACTGAATATTCAGTTTGAGATGTCCAAAGGTCAGTTGAAGATACAAGATTGGAGGTCAGCAGAGAGATTGAGGAAGGAAAGGTAGATCTGAGACTCATCAGTATAGAAGTGGTAATTAAATCCATGGGAGGTCACGAGAGTTGGTCCAGTGGAAAGAATGCTGAATTTAATACTATATATGAAGACCAGGGTTTAAATCCTAGCCCTGTTACTCATGACCTCTTTGACCTCAGAAAAATCATTTCCCCTCTCTGGGCCTCAGTTACCTCATCTATAAAATGAGGAACTTGAAAAAAACACTCATCGAAAGACCTTTTCACTTCTAAATCTATGATGCTTATGAATCGCAAATAAGTAAAAGAATCCTTTTTCAAAAGCGAAATTCCAGTACTCCAATGTTATGTCAACACCTCGGTTTTAGAATACAAAATTAATACTACCTTTGCACATTTTTCCATATTTATTAGGCAACTTGCAGGACCTCATTAAAACAAGACAGAGTGAAAATGAAAAATCAAGCCTGGGAAGAAATTGCCTTTAAATCCTCATTTTGCCCTATGGGTTTGATGAAAAAAGAAACTGGCCAATTCTTTGAATTTCCCTCATGTAGTTGGGGAGCGAGCCTCAGGTTCCACTAGTCCATCACTAGAACTAGTTCTGGAACCATTCACCTGACTTGACCTCACTGCTTCGGGTGGGCCCCACCCTGACTGAGCTTGTGGGAGGTGGGTTCTCTTGCAGTCAGAAGGTCCCTTCTGGGCTTCTTCCTATTCTACCATGCTGTCGCCCTCTCCTGGTTTCCCTTAGTCTCTGCAGCCAGGAAAAATGGAACCAGACTGGACAAAAGAAACGCCGAGGTTCCAGGCATAGTTTTCATCCTAGACAAAGAAACAGTGATGAATGAGGAAGTGGAAACACTCAAGAATTTCAGCAGCCAGATAAGGAGATAGGGGAGGGAGACAGGGATGTGGGGAAATAAGCACACAAAAAGGAGCCAAGGCTGCCTATTTTAGGGCACTCATTTCGGGATGTTTCCAAATGCTTTCCTATCCTCTTACTTGGCTTGCCTTCTATGTTTCCTCAATGGGAATACTTCCTCTGACTAATTCCCATCTGAAAAGTGGAGTGGGAAGTTGAATTGCAAAGTAGACAACTTTTGACTTGGATTCAGGTCTGGATCAGCTCTGGGTCCAAAGAATAAGAGATGGTATGTATATAGCTCTTTGAGGTTGGCAAAGTCAGGAAGACTTGGATTCAGGTCCCATGTGACTCTGAGCTTGTCTCTTAGCCACTTTATACAAGAGGGAGTAACTCTAAATCTATAATCCCAACAGCCGTCAGATTTCCATGCCTCAGTTTCCTTATCTGTAAAGTGTAGACATGCTGGCCTCTGAGGTTTTCTCAGGCTTCAGATCTATGATCTTGAGTAGAATCATGGGGTCGTGGGTCTCTATGTATGTTTATTAAGCATTTAATAAGTATTTATTAAGCACCTGTTATGTTCCAGGCATAGTACAAAATACTGGATGACTTTAGAGGCCACTAAGCCCAAATCTACCATTTTATACATGAGGAAATTGAGGTCCAGAGAAGCTAAGTTGCTTACCCAATGTCACATAGCTAGTATAGGAAATTGAATTTGAACTCAGGTCTTCTGACTTCTAAGCTAGTATAGGAAATTGAATTTAAACTCAGGTCTTCTGACTTCTAAGTCATCCCTCTCTCTACCACACTGCACTGTTTCTCATTTGTAGGAATCATAGATTTAGATCTGGAAAGGACTTTAGAGACCACCTAATTTGTTTGTCTCTTGAAAATAAAGGACTTGCCCAGGGTCACCTAGGTTAATTCTAGAGCCAGACCCTCTGATTCCAGATGCAATATACTCACATAAATTATGTCCTTTGATTTTCACCATAACCCTGTGAGATTGAACAGGAGATATTCTTAACTCCACTTTGCAGCCGAGAAACTAAGATTAAGTGGCTTCCCCATGATTATACAACTACCCAAAGTCACAAGAAAGATTGAAACACTCAGCACCCGCCACTACACTGACGGCCAAATCTGACAATAATCTGCTGAATAACCTCACAGGGAATGTCCCATGGTCACATTCTAAATCAGTTGTGTGGTTCTTTCACAAAGCTACCCTGGACAATTGGACATGGCTTCCTCTGGGAGAAAGCTTCCAATGGAAAATTTTTTGGTCAGATTCAGCCTAATGCCACAGTGGTAGTTTTCCTTTCCCTGGCCATGATTTGCAGCCAATTCTTTATTATACAAGGCCAGAGTCAAGGTAGAATCATTGGCAGAGGCACAGACTCTATTTTTAACTTTTTTTTTTTTTTGAAGCAGGGTGAGGTCAATTCTGTTCAACAAACATTTATTAAACAACTACTATATGCAAGGCACTGTGCTAGGCTCCAGATATACCAAAACAAAAAAACCAAACAGTTCCTGCCCTCAAACGGCTTTATTCCTACTTGGGAGTTGAGTGGGATAGACAACATGTAATCAGATAAGTAAATATAATTTAACTTCAAGGGGGAGAGGACATTTACATCTAGGTATATTAAGAGAGTCTTCACTGAGCAAGCGGCTCCTCAGTAAGCCTTGGAGGAAGGTAGACATTCTAAGGGTCAAAGTAAAGAGGGCTTTCATTCCAGGTGTGGGGAAATGGTTTGAGCAAAGACATGCATATGGGAATTGGTATGTGCATTTCAGGGAACAGCCCTCAGTTCCATTTGAGTGAGCTAGAAGGTAAAAGAAGGGGAGAAATATGAAATAAATTGTGACTGAGATGTCAAGCTGAAAATTTGTATTTTATCCTAGAGGTGATAAGGATTTTTTAAAATCACTGAAGATTTTTGACTGTGAGAATGGTTACCTGTACTTTCTGTAGACAGCGCAATGAAAACCTGAAATTTTTATAGTAGCGGCAGCAGCAGCGGTAGTAATCCTACTACTAGTAGTAGTAACAAGTATTGTAGCTGGCATTTAACGTAGCAAATGAGTAGTTAACTCATTTGATCTTCACAACTCAGTGGTGCAATCCTGTTATCTCCATTTTACAGATGAGGAAATTGATGTACGGAGAGTTTATGGAATTTGCTCAGGGTCATGCTCTTTCAAAACTTCTTAGCAGGGATTCCTTTGAAGATGTTTGCCTTTAATGAGAGATCCCTCTATTTCAGCCTGCCTCCCATTCACCATCTGTGCACTGGAGATAGGAATACTTTACTGGAATGGAAAGAGGATTAATTTACAAATATTTACAAAATGTTTGGAGATCTGTAGTCTGTGGTACTATGAAAGTGTAAATGTCCTCACACTGTTATTGTATAAATGTGTCAACGACTAACTTTTTTATATATACAGTAGTTTCAGATGAGAATGGAACAGCTACCACGGACTCAAGAGCTCTTTTTCACATGATTCAGAAATGAAGCCACTAAGCTGTGCCCAAGGACCCCTGGGCACTCAGAGTAACTTCAAAAATCACATATTAACATTATCTATGTTTCTTTGTTTTTTTTCTGTGTTTTCTTCAATATTTCCCAATTACATTTTATTCTGATTTGGGCTGCACCAGAGAGTTCTTTGGGACTCACGATATGCGTGTTTGACACCTTTGTCAGTGAATATGACTGTTCAAGTTTCTAGAATCAGACAGATTTAGGTTTAGAAGCCTGCTTGTCTATCTATTAGTCATGTGACCCTGGGCAAAGTAAGTTAACCTCTCTGAGCCTCAGGCAACTCTAAGATTTCACTCCTCTAAGCCTCAGGCAACTTTAAGGTTATAAATTATTCATAGCTTGAAGTCTACCCCAAAATGAGACTTCCTAAATAAATTCTTGATGTATTGGTGGATGACAAGTAAAGAGATAGTTAGGTAGATAAGTAGGTAGGTAGACTGATAGATAGACAGGCAGACAGACAACTAGATGATAGATAAGAGATAAAAGAGATTAGATAGATGGACAGATAGATATAGATAAATAAACAGATATAGATGGATAGGTAAACAGATTAGATAGACAGGCAGATATACCTCTAGATGGTAGATTGATTAGAGATAGATAACAGAGGTAAAAAAAAAGAAAAAGTAGATAGATGGATGGATGGATAGAAAGATAGAGATAGATAAATAGGTAGATAGATGATAGATAGATGATGGATGGATGGAAAGAGAGATAAAGACATAGATTTTATATATATATATATATATATATATATATATATATATATATATATATGATAGATGGATAGATAGATACCAACAAAACAAAAGAAATTTTATGCTTTGGAGGTTATTCTATCATAGATTAAGACGAGAAGGGTCCTTAGAGGTAAATGAGTCCAAGTCCCTCGTTTTATGGATGAAGAAACAGAGACACAGAATAGTAGAGTGACTTGCCCAGAATGACATTAAGTACCTGAAAAGGGATTTGAGCCCAGAGGATCAGTTGCTTCTAAGCATCTCCGAGTCTGAAAGAGGCTTCGCAAGCCAACAGTAGGACCAGAACTTGGGTTTTTGGATTCCCAACCTAGTGCCCTTTCATTACCCTACTGAAGTCTCTGTGTTTTCTGCTGAAGTGTTAGAAAAGAGAGGAAAAAGTTTATAACAAATATAAGTTGCTTATTTGCAAATATTAGTACTTATTTATGAAGCATTTTCCATGTTCCAGGCATTCTAAGGGCTACCCATTTGACCTCAAGCCCCACAGAACTTCTGAGTGTAGCCAAAACCACACTGAAATGTAACTGAGAAATGTTTAACCAAAAAAAAAAAATCAATAAAAATACTATACAACATGAATGATGTTAATTTGAGATTTTCTAAGTCAATATGCGTCCTTAGCAATTTGTCTCAAGTCTGACACCACTGACTTAAAGTATTATATAAATTATCATTCATAATTGAATAGGATTCAAATCAATCTAATTCAATTCAAATCAGACAATATTTACATTTATTAAATGCCTACCTGTTCTTTTCTGAAAATACAAAGACACATTCCCTTCTCTCAAGGAGACTGAATTCTTTTGGAAGTTAAAGTGATGCCCATCAATTGGTGAACGTGTCCAAGCTGTGGTATGTGATTGTGATGGAGTATTATTGTGTTTAAGAAATGACAAACAGGATGATTTCAGAAAAACCTTGAAAGACTTATATGAACTGATGAAGTGAGCCAGAACATTGTACACAGTAACAGCAATATTGTACAGTGAAGAACTGTGAATGACTAACTTAGCAATTCTAAGCAATCCAAGACAATCCCAAAGGACTAATGGTGAAGCATACTCTCCATCTCCAGAGAAAGAACTGATATTATTTGAACACAGACAGAAGCATGCCATTTTATTTAATTTCTTTCTTTCATTCTTTTTCTTTTATTTGTCTTCTTGTATGAAATCATTAATATAAAAATGTTTTACATGGTTGCATATGTGTAACCTGTATCTGACTACTTACCATCTTGGGGAGGGAAGAGGGGAAGGAGAGAGAATTTGGGACTCAAAACTTAAAAAAAGTTTGAAAAGTTTTAGCCTGTAATTGGGAAAAATAAAATATATTTTTTAAAAAGACTAAAAAAAAGAAGATTGAATTTGTCTAGGGATAAGGAGATCTAGCATAGACACATAAATAAATATAGAATAAATAAATAAGGGCCTCAATCTAACACTCTTAATTCCTAGAAAAACTAATATTATGTCAGATGTCTTTACAAAGGGCAGAAAATTCTATAAAAATCATATCAGAAATGGATAAGCTCTCAAATAATGTTATACCAGAATTATGTGACTTTTCAGGCTTATTATTTGAGATTTCCCTTCATGTATTCATCATTAGTGAGTTAACAAGCATTTAAGTGCTACAGAGAGTGCTCCTACATTCAACTCAACTGTCCTAATTGCTGTTTCCCATACATCAGACTCCAAGTTCCATCTCCCACCTCTATGCCTTTGCACTGACTGAACCCTATGCCTGGAATGCAAGACCTTCTTCTCTTCCCCAGTTTCCTTCAAAGCTCTGCTCCAAGGTTGCCTCTTCCATGAGTATCTCTCTTCTCCTGAAGATGAAATTACTTTGTATCTACCTCCTATATATGTTTTCTTTACTTGTAAGTGTATAAGTTGGTTTCCCACTCCTGAGTATAAACTCCTACAAGTCAGAAGCTGTTTTGCTTTTTTTTGTATTTATATTAACAGCACCTGAGAGTAGGTGCTTTCATAATAAATGCTTGTTAATGAATTAGTAGTTGACAACAATGTCAGGCAGAGAAAACCTATGAAGGATATGCTTGCAGTTTCCCATAAGATTTTCCCCAAGGCACAAGGGCACAAATAAACTTTTAATAAATATTGGCTGAATTGAATTGAATTGAAGGGATCACTGGGGAAAGGAGTATATCAATTGAGTATAGTTTTACTAAGACTATACAATTTAATTAAATTCCACAAATAGTTATAAAATTCCTACCAGGCACCAGGCACTGTGCTAGAAACAAAAATATAATATTCGTTGTCCTAAAGAAGCTTACTTGGGGGATGGGGGAGAGAGACGAAGGAGGGATCCTTGTCCAACATATAAGTAAATAAGAAATAATTACAAGGCAGTTTGGCTGAATGGAGGAATATTAACAACTGGGGGACTTGGGAAAGGTCTTTTATAGGAGGCGGCATTTGAGATTAATCCTGAAGACCATGAATAGTTTTTCATTTAATTTTTGTTTTTAGAAATTCTGTGAAAGCATAGGGTTGTGTATTCTCCCTCTAAACTCTGACTCCTGAAGCTCTTACTTGTCATTTTGATGCTCAAATAGGTGACTACCCAAGCATCAGAATACTCTGTGGGTCTTCACTCCCCAAGCTATAATGAAAGAGCCCCCACTGGTATATTTACCTTTGAATAGTCAACCAGAAAACACAATTAGCTCAAAGCAAAGGCATTTACTGAAATAGCATAATATGAAAAATAGAAACAAACCCTGTCCCCCATAAACCTAGGGTACACTTTCCAACAGACACCCAAAGAACTCAAAAGAGCTAAACATGTTGGGATCTTAAATGGCCAAAGCAACTTCCTATCTCCCTCAGCAGAGGAAATCACAGATTTGTTGTGTAATAATCGATGTTGTTTTTAATAGGCTAGTGATCCTTAAAATATATGGTTATGGTGAGTAGAATTTTTCATAGATTATAAATATACTTATATAATATTATATCATAAATAAACATAAATATAAGAATTGCCTTATATGTAGAAATCATTCTTTCCTCGCCTGCTTCCTGAGAATGTCTAAGCTTTATCTGTACCAAGTCAACCTCTTTTGAACTCTTGACTTAACTCATTCTGCTGCTATAATAGACCACAGAAAAGCTAAATGGAGTTTTTCATTAGCAACTGTGAAATAATCATCTAAGTAACAGCAGAAGAGCCTGTTCAGCCTACTTAGGTGGTTGGGAAGAGCAATACAAGAAATTCACTTTTCAGTGGCTTAGCTGAACACTAGTTAATCTATAACATTAATATGGCCATCATCATCTTCATCAAGGCTTCCATTGAGCCCACCCAGGGGAAGCTCTTATTATTCCCTTTTTATCACTATGGCCAGTCCTTATCTTTGGGGCTGCTTCCTCAGCTGTAACCAAAAAGTTTTCAGTTGCAAGAGAGTTAGGAGTTTGATTTCAGTCAAGGTCATTGTTTTTGGTCCTTGGGTTGTCTTTTGTAGATAACACCATCTGCCCAAGCCTGCCAATGGTGGTGCCAATCAGGAGATTGAGCCCCTTGCAGCAGGATGCCTTCAGAGATTGTCAAAGCCTATACACAAAGGAGGAAACCAGCCAACTTCCAATGAAAATGCTCTGACTCAGGAAATGGCTGGACACATTGTGGCATCTAAATATAATTAAATCTTATTGTGCCATGAGAAAGGACAAATGTGAGGAATTTGGAGAATCCTGGTGGGTAGTATTATGTAGCACAAATATCACTGGCTTGGGAGTCAGAGAACCTTAGCCTAAAACCTGGTTGGTGACCTGAGTCATCTTGAGCAAGTTACTGAATCTCTCTGGGCCTCAGTTTCCTTAATTGTAAAATGATTAGGGTTTGGATTGGATGGCCTCTGAAGTTCCCTACTCTTTCCAGAGCTCTGATGCAGAATGAAAAAAGCAGAACCAAGACAAGATACCCAAAAACAACAGTCATGCAAACAAAGCAGCATCGCCAGGCTGTAAGAACCCTTATTAATTAGACTGCTCAATCCTGGTCTGAGAGAACACAAGAGAAAGCTCAACGTGTTCCTGCCTGCTGAGAGATAGTGGACCAGGGGTCAGGAGCATTGTGTACATCATCAAGCTTGGTCAATGGTTTTTCCATAATGAGAGTGTTCACTGGGAGAGAGAGCCAGGGGGAGGAATATTGGGGAATGAACAGAATGCTTTTAAAAAAAGATTCAGTAAAACCCAGTGAAATAAAAGGCTCTGAATCCTGCCCTGTGTTCCTTTGAGGGACCTGAGGAACCTGACTGTACTTCCCAGAATGGTTGAGTTCTCTAATAATAATATTTATCTTCATTATTAGTGTAATATTTCTAATAACAGAAATAACAATGTTTATTAAATGTCACATGTCTGCCCTGACACCATTCTCTCTTGGCCAGGACTGTTCTATTTTTTCTCAGGGGTCCAGGGGACTCTGAACAATCTGGACAGATGCCTTCTCCATCACTGTGGACTGGAGCCCCCAACAGCTCTCTCCCTCCCAGTCATTGCCTGGTGTCTTCACTTCCATTTAACCATGTAATATCAATTGGCTTTTACAAAGTTGTATTTACTTCAAGGATATAGCAAGAAGTACACAAGCATTTCTCCAATCCCACAATTAGCCCTGCCTAGGTATGGGCTGGCAAATGTTTAACAACTGGAGAAGGAAAGCAGGGAGGAAGGAAGGAAGGGAGGGAGAGAGGGAGGAAAAAATAAGGAAGGAAGGAAGGAAATAAGGATTGAAGGGAAGAAGGAAGGGAGGAAGGAAGGAAGGAAAGTTCAAAGTTTGTATCTTTGCTTTCTGTGTCCTTTGATTGGATGAAATCCCTAAGGTCACTCCCAAAAGCTCTCCCTTGCTGTTTAAGAAATTTATGCTCTTTGGGCTATAAAACCCAGCCTGGAGTCATACTCCCAGATTCTCTTTGCTCATGATCCTAATCCAAATCAGAGCTCCACTCCTCAAACCTATAACAGAAAAGAATGAACATGCTGAGGATGTCCTATTTCTAGTGAGCTATAAAGACTCAGAGGGGAAGAAAATCCTGAGACCTTTTACAGTCTCTCATTGGATTAGGGAGGCACTTTGATGCCCCAGACATAGGGCAGCAGAGACAAAGAAATAACTGAAGCTGATAATTCTTTCTGAATGCCTCCAAATCCAAACATGCTCCTTCCTTGCATCACCTGGTTAGTGACTGGTGTTGGTTAGAGAATGTCTATATGTGCTCCTATCCGACCAAGAAGCCTTTCCTTTCATGTCATCACAATTCTCTCAAAAGCATCTTCCTAGCACCCTCCAAGTAGAGAGAAGCCATCTCAGATGGTTTGGCCATTATAGTCATTCTAAAAATAATGTTTATTAAGTGCCTTCTGTATGCCAGGTAAGCATTGAAGTAGAGAAGAAAAGTAAAAGACAATCTCCATCCTTGAGGAGCTCCCAATCCAATGGGGGAGATAACATGGAAAAACTCCAGACAAACAAGCTACATACAGGCTAAATGGCTGGTTGGTTAGCTGTTTTTACCTTTCATTCTCAGAGAGAACCACAATGACATCACTATCTTGAGGTCAAGGTATAATGTGTTAGACTGATGATGATTAAACCAGTTTGAGCTAGTACAAGATGAATGGGAAATAATCAACAGAAGAAAGGCAGTAGAAATAAGAGGAATTGACAAAGGTGGGAGTTATAAGAAACTAGGAGGGAGAGCATTCCAGATATGCAAACAACCAATAACAATGTCCAAAACTGAGAGATATTAATACAGCGCTTTCAGAATCACTAGTTTTTTATATGCATTATCTCCTTTGAACTTCACAATGACCCTGAGAATTAGATATTATAGGTATAATTATCACTATTTTATATAAAAGGCTCAGAGAGGTTAAGTCACTTTTCCACAGTCACACATCCAAGTGTCTTAGGTGGGCATTGAGTCCAGGTCTTCCTGACCCCAGGTCCAGAACTCTAGCCACTGTGCTGGGCAGGCTATTTTTTCATTGAGTTGACAGCACAGTGCAAATAGGACCTTCAGAAACTAAGGTGCAACTACTGTGGGAATCCCCTGGTACCTCTTTCCTTAATTTATTTTCACAATATTTTGAGAAGGGCAAGATGAAGTCCTGTTTTATAGTCATATTGTTGTACTCAAAACTATGTTTTATGGAACCTATTAATAGACTTCTCTGGTAGTTAAAGTCACCCAGAGTGTGAATATATGACCCCATAAAGCAAACCCTTGTCTTAGCATGAAGCTGGACTAGTAAACTGGGGGGTGCTGCTTGTGAAGTGACTCAGCAGGATTAAGCAACCCTGCAACCTTTGAACTTGGAAAGACTGCCCCCCCATCCCCTCCCAGATGACACTGTCAGAGGCGTATTTGAAAGTCTAAGTGAAAATAAAAACAATGATTACTTATCGGATATAAAACAAGGTCATAGAATCTCTAACTTGGAAGGGACGTCACAAGTGGTCCTGGCTTGGCTTAAAACCCTGCAGAAAGGGGCAACTTACTGCTTACCAAGGCAGCTCCTCCTACTTGGGGGCAGCTCTAATGAGTAGGCAGCTTTTACTTATGACAAGCCAACATTTTTCATTCCACAACTTACACCTATTGTCCTAGTTCTGCATTCTGGGTCCAAACAGACATGTCAGTTACTCTTCCAGGTGATGATCTTTCAAGTGTTTGAGGCAATCATCATGGTCCCCAGGAGTCTTCTCTTCTCTCAAAGCTGAACATCCCAAGTTCCTTCAACCAAATCTTCCTACAAAATGAACTCTACCACAAATGGCATTTTTTTCATTATCTCTCTAGATGATTTTGCACTAATTTTGGTTGGTTTTTAATAGTAATCCTTCTGAAATGGTTCCCCCTCCAAATCCCCCTCTGACACACACACACACACACACACACACACACACACACACACACACACACACACATTTTTCAAATAGAAAATCCAAAGTGAGGAATGGCTAAATTCACAGGAAACCAGTGACTAAGCCAGACTTAGAAGGCACTGTCCCTAAACCTAAGTCCTGTATTTTGGATATTACTGGCTCTCTTGGCAGCCATATGGGAAATTTGGTGTGTCGGATTTTGTGTACCCCTGAGGATATTAGATGAAGCAGAGAGTTGCTGAGCTTAGCTCTTACCTCCAAAGGCACTGCAGTCTTAATTGTTAAGTTAGGCCTCTGAGTCAGCCTATGCCACAGGCTGAAGCTGGCTTAAAAATGAGTCCTTTTCCAAATGCTGAAATTTCTGCATCTTTAAGGTAAATTTTATCCTGTTCTACATGCATGGACAGCATCATTCCCAAACCTGTGACTGAGGAAAATGTGATTAATTTAAATTCTGGGCTTGTCCATTTTAGGAAACCCCTCATCTTTTACCTTTCAGGTAGGAATTGTAATTACAATCTCAACATACAATGTCAAAATAATAATAGCTGGAATTTATATTACACGGTCATGTTTTCCAAGTGTTTCGTAACTATTAAGTAGGGTAGTTACTTTCTCTTCTCTTGAAAAAGATGGATTTGGAATCAAAGGAGGTGGATTCAAATCTTGCCTCTACTTCTTATCTCCTAAGTGACCTTGGGCAATCTCTCTGGCCCCACTTTTCCAACTGTAAAATTAGGGGGTTGAATGAGATGATCTTGAATCGAGGAATCAATAAATACTTATTAAACACTTACTATGTGCTAGGCACAGAGCTAGGGTATAAAGATACCAAGTGAAACAGTATTTACCCTCATGGAGCTTATAATCTAATAGGAGAAACAACAAACATGTATACATATAGGTATATGCTGGGTTTCCTAAAAGTCTTAGGGATGGTTTTAGCTACTAAAACATAATTTAAGCTATTAAAGCATAAAATTACCCTAAAACTTTTGAGATGCTCTGTCCAAGACACATACAATGAGAAGTAAGCTCATATGGGAAGAAACTGGCAATTGGAGGGACCAGGAAAGGCCATATATGCCTATAATAGGTTCAACTTGAGCTGAGAGTTGAAGAAAAGAATTTCAAAAGCTGGAAGTGAGGTGGGATGGCATTCTAGGCAGGAGGGACCGCTGGTTCGAAGATTCAGCAATGGGAAATGGGGCATCTTTTCCTCTAGGTTTATCATTCTACAATCTTTTAGCTAGGGTTCACAGGGTGCTATACCACATTCTATCCTATATCCTCTGCCTTTCTTGGTATTATTAGTGTCTAGCATCATGTTGACTGGTAGTTTGCACTTATTAAATGCTTTATGTCTGACTGACTATACCCAGACATTTTACTTTGTCACAGGTTCATTCACAAGGAAGCTTTCCCTGAATTAGGGGGATTAGGTTTCCCATTCTAGGGCTTGCCTCCAAAGGGCTAAATAAGAAAAAAGTACTCCAGGTATAATGTGAATCAAATATAGAACAGGAAATGCATTCCTACACAGGAAAGCAATGATAACCATATGATTTCTGAGATCTTTCTCCAGTCTACCAGAATTTTCAAATGAGATATTATTTATGAACACAGCACCATACCTGGTACATTAGGTACCTATTGGTACCTAATAAATGTATATTCCCTCCCCCACTTTGTGAAAATGATGGTTATGGTGAAGAGAAGGAATGAAAGACAAATGATTCCTACCTTTAGGACATTATGGTAAGCTTAGTGTGATTTAAGGGGCCTCATTACCCCAAAATATCTTTTAATAAAGTTAAAAAGCTTTTCCTTAGTTAGAGACATCTCAGTGTGTCAAGCAAGGGAAGTCATCCTGGGTCTAGAGGACTGGGCCAGCTGGATGTAATTTATCTTATTAGACTCAAGCTCCCTGAGAGCAAGAAGCATTTGGATTTTTATCTCTGTATCTCTGGTACCTACAATTGTGCCTGACCCATAGGAGGAGTGTGATGAATGCCTGTTGGGTTGGATCCAGTTGAATCTCTAAGTTGTGCTTCTCTCATAATCAGAGGGCTTATTAGCGTCTGGCAGGCCCCTGGATGACAAATTCTTTAGCCAAATAATTAGATATAAAAAGGTTTAAAATCCTCATCTTTGACAGATAACTCTTTAGTATGAAAGAGGTTCTATCACAGGAGCACAGTTACTAAGCAGAAGTGGCTGTGGATCATCCCTCGGCTAATTCACCAAGAAGGCTTAGAGAAAGCAGAAGGCTTTGGGGCCCTGAAGAAAGATAGGAAAGATACCAGAAACAAAGACTAACTTTGGAGACTTCTCAGCTTTGTCTGAGGTTAGCCCTTATTACCTAGAGCTGAGCTGGGACTTCGAGAAGCAGTACCCTAAAGGTATTTTTGTCCTGGAGAGACAAATTCAGGCAGCTCCATTTTGCATGGCTCATAAAGCTTTTTTGTTTGTTTTAAGTGGGTGGCTTCATAGGAAGGAACTTTATTCCCAGAGGAGGTGTTAATTGGGACAGCACCCTTTAAGTGAAGTTCTTTTAACTCATTATAAAAGTGGAACCATAGACATCAGTTGTTGCTGTATTTGGAATTTTCTTGGCAAAGATACCACAGTAGTTTGCCATTTCCTTCTCCAGCTCATTTTACAGATGAGGAAACTGACACAAACAGGGTTAAATGACTTGCCCAGGGTCACATTAGTGTCTGGGGTGAGATTTGAGTTCAAGTCTTCCTGACTCTATCAACTGAGCCACCTAACTCCCATAGATATTAGAGTCACGTGTATAATAATCCCACTGAAGATGTCAAGCCATCTTTCTAGCTAGTGCTCCATCTAGGCCTGCATTTAAGTCCCTGTTCTATCAATTACTAGCTCTGTGATTTCTGTTCAATCATTTTCTTTCTCTGGACCTCAAGGTTGGGTACCTCAAAGTTGAGAGGAAGTTCAGACATCATCTAATTCTGGTTTGGACCTTATGGAACAGGAATCCCCCTCTCCTCCCCAGCAAGTGGTCATCCAGCATCAGTTAGCAAAGAATGATTGCATGTATCGTCTAATTTAATGTTTACATTGCACTAATCAGCACATATAATGGTAAATCAATTCCCCATACACCATTCATTACAATGGGGAATCCACTACCTCCCCAAACAGTTCAGTCAATTTGGGGACAGTATTACTGGTTAGGCAGCTAGGTGATTCAGGGGGTAGAGTGTTGACCTGAAATCAACAAGACTCATCTTCTTGAGTTCAAATCTGACCTCACACACTTACCAGCTGTATGACTTTGGGCAAGTTATTTAACCCAGGTTGCCTCAGTTTTTTCTTCTGTAAAATAAGCTGGAGAAGGAAATGGCAAACCACTCTATAGCATCTTTGTCAAGAAAACTGTGATCCTGGGCAAGTCACTTAACCCTTCTTGCCTCAGTTTCCTCATCTGTTAAATGAACTGAAGAGGAAAATGGCAAACTGCTTTAGTATCTTTGCCAAGAAAGCCCCAAATGGGGTCATGAAAAGTCAGACACAATCACAAAATGGTGGAATGACAAAACTATTAGGAAATGTGTTCTTACCTGAAGCTAAAAATTTACCTCTCTACAATTTCTTCTCACTACTCCTAATTCTTGACCTTCAAACTACTTTTCGTATGCTTCTCATGCTGGAGATATCACCAGACTTCAGTTGGTGAATTCCTCTTCAGGTGTTCCATTTGAAGAAGTAACACCCCATCTGGCCATGTTTCTGTCTAACCCTGCTCAGTTCCTAACTCCCCAGGCTACTTTTCCACCTTGCCTCCAGTGGACATCTTTTCTCCTCACTATTTTCAGTTGTCTTTTATGGATGGTCTTCCCCAACTAGAAGATAAACTCCTTGAGGACAGGCACTGTCTTTCCCAGTGCAGGGGAGATAGTAAATGCTTTATCTAATTTCACCTAGCCCTATTCTTACACATCAAGCATGACAAATTTAATTCCCCTTCTATACAACACATATTCAAATAGTTAAAGTTAAATTATCAAATCTCTCTTAAGTCTTTTCTTATCCTTCATGCCAAGCATCTCCAGTTTCTTCAACTAATCCTCTCTGGTCTGGACACTCTGCCCTTATTAATGCGTCCTTAAATCACAGGGCCTTTTTAACTGTCTTGTTCACTAAGTCTTTGTAGACTTCATTTTACTCTAATGGATCAAATACTTCTTTATAATCAACAAACAATAGAAAAAATTATACTGAAAAAGAAAAGTGGAAAGGAAGGAGACCATTGGGACCAGACATAAAGCAATAATTTTCCAAACAATTTGGTACTAGTTAGAAAATAGGCAGCAAGGTGGCACAGTGGATAGAGCACTAGGTCTGGAATCAGAAAGAACTGAGTTCAAATTAAATAGCTGCATGACCTAGGGTAAGTCACTTGACCCCATTTAGCTCAGTTTCCTCATCTGTAGTATGAACTGGAGAAGGAAATGGCATACCACGCCAGTATATCTGCCAAGAAGCCCTTAATGGGGTCACAAAGAGTTTGACACAACTAAAAAACAACTGAACAACAAGAAAATGGAAAGACTGATCAATAGGATAGATTAGACATACAGAAAAAGATGAAGCTAATACCTTGTGTGGGTAAACCCAAAGATTCCAACTAGTAGGGGGAAGGGCTCACTATTCGACAAAAACTATCAGGAAAACTAGAAAATAGCAAGTCATTTAGACCAACAGCTCAGATATTAAATTGAGATGAGCTCCAAATAGATACGGGACCTAACAAAAATCAAAGAAAGATTGAAGAAATTACTTTTCAGATGTATGGGTAGTAGGGTAGAGAGGATCACAGCAGGTAAGATGGGCAATTTTGATCACATACAATTTTTAAAAGATTTTGTACGAACAAATATACCATAGCTAAGATTAGAAGATAAATTGTTAAGCAAGGAGAAAGAATTGCCACAAATTTCTCTGGTAAAGGTCTCTTTTCTAACATATATAAGGAACTGCTTCAATTTATAAGATTGAGGGCCTCTCTCCAGTTGACAAATGATCTAGGAATATGAACAGACAGATCTCAGAGGAAGAAATACTTACTAAATAAAGCATATTTTTAAAAAGTTTCAATTCACCAGTAATAAGAGAAATGGAAGTTTAAACAATTCCAAGGCTCTATCTTAGCCCCATCAGATTGGCAAAGATGACACAAATGGAAATGAGAAGTGTTGGTGGTGCTGTGGGAAAACCATCATACTGATGCCCTATTGGTGGAACTATGAATTGGTCTAATCATTCTGGAAAACAATGTGGAATTATGCCTGAAAAATTGTGGCTGTTCCTTCTTCACTTTTGAAGAGGATCCATGACATCATGAGCATGATGTCTTGACTTGCACATGAACTGGATCTAACTGCCAAGTCATTAGTCTCACTCTCTTTTCCAGAGTCATTGAATTCCAATGGCCCATGATGCAGCGGATGACCTTGGCCTTTCTAGTCTTTAGTCATTGAATGGGCATTGTCTCAAACAAACTGAGGCTCAGGGTCCTGAAAAATTATTGAAGTCTGTATGTCCATTAAAAAGGAAAAGTTCTGACGTACACAAAAAGTATTTATGGTAGTTCTTTCTGTAGTGGCAAAGAATTGGAAAATAAAAAAATGCCCATCAGTTGAACAGCAGCTGAATGTTTATGACTGTAATGAAATATTATTGTGCATTGAAATGAAAAGAGACCTGGGAAGATTTGTATGAACCGACTCAAAGGGAAGTAAGCAAAATCACGGGAACAATCTGTGCTGTAACATCGATATTGCAAAAGCAAACAATTCTGAAAGAATGTATCTTCTCATCATTTTGATGATGAATCACGTTTCCAGAGCACTGGGGATGAATTCTACTCACTTCATGACAGAGAGATGACAGACTAATATACTACACGAGAAATTCAATTTTGGACGTGACCAGCATGGGAATTTGTTTTGCTTGTCCATGCTTATATGATAGGAAGGTTGTCCTTTTCTTTCTTGGTTTTGTTTCCCCTCTCAGAGGGTAGAAGTAAGTGAGAGGGAAAAAGAGTGCTTAATAAATTTTAAAATTTATATCATATTTATGAAAATAATCATAGTATTATATTATATTCTTTATACTATATCTCTTTTGTGATGGAAGGTTTGGTGTGCTATGGAAAACCATTGTTTAAAAACCTGTCTCTTTGCTACTCATATTATCATTAAAGATACCATATGTGCCCAGATCCTTCTTAGAAAGATTTTATTGAGGTAAAAGTCAGAGATATTGCCTGGTTCTATGATTCCTCTCACATAGAGAACTACTGGATGAAGAAATTCCCTCTATGAACCCATCTTCATTTTCTCTGCAGTTTGAAGAATCACTTACAACACTGAGACATTAAGTCACTTGTCTATGATCACACAGCCAGTTTGTGTCAGAGTTGGAACTTGAACCAGGCTAACTCTATATCATCTATAGAGAAATGAGAAAGTAAACCAGTGGCAGTTAGTAGTTGGCTTCTTAGTTGCCATTGGAGACACTGATGAAGGTCAGGGTATTTCTACCATCAACCCTCTACCCTCTGCCATATTTTGTAATCTTTTCTTTAATTTAGAATTGTCTCTGCTTCGAGTATCTTGAAAATCAATCCTTAAATGCTTTAAAATTTGCATCATCTCTTGCACGGTCTTTGTGTATTTAGCTGCTCTTTCCCAATTTTGTTTCCTGAAATCCCTTTTCTGGCTACTGGTGTCTTATAGTACAATTGTAGAGCTTCACTATTATGGATGATGAGAAGAAATAATTATTAAAACCATGGGCAAATCTGTTCCATTTCATAATTATTTATAATTATTTCTAGTGTCACATATAAAGGTTCTTGGATGCAAATCGTTGTTTTGTTCTTTAGCATCTTGTACTAATTTACTGCAGGTTTGATTTTTCCCCTTCACTACTTTTTTGCTGTTTTATGAATTAAGATTATTCATTATCTTCTATTTACCTCTTGGGTAATGTTTTGCAATTTGGCTTGTATTGATGTTAGCCTTGACTGCCATATCTTTGCACTTGGCTGGAAACTCATTTGTTTGCTAGATGACCTGGTTTCTGGCCTCTTTTGGCTTCTTAACTGTGGAGCCTATTACATACTGGCTAAATATCTTTAAGAAATGGTGATAACCAGAGTTAATGATTTTACTTTTTTCTATTGCCAATTTTCCACTGATAGTTCATGACTTTTAAAAACAGGTTGTATTGGAATTGGAATTAGTGTTTTCTCATCTTGATCCTTTCTAATTTTGTATGAATTTGTTATCTTTGTCTGAACTAGTCAATGATCTGACTGTACACAAACAGCTGAAATAAAATGACTTTGAAATCTCAGCTTTGGTTTTTTGCTGTGTTGTTTAGTGATCTCCAAGATCAGTTCCTTTTGACTCTCTTAGTGAATGAATGAATGAAAAGACAAGTGTTTCTACTTCCTACGTGCTAAGCACTAGGATACAAGTAGAAAAAGAGAGCATATGTTCTCTCAAGGAACTCACAATTTAATTGGTGGGAGACAACACATAAGAGAAAGTTCAGGTATAAAGCATATGGAGAGACCTAGAAGTCTTAAGAATTCATTGGCCGGGCAAATGGAAAGATTCATCCATATCAGTGAAGTCAAATGGCCGTGCTTGGGGTCCAAACTTGTGAGGAAATTGATTTTCAGAAAGGTTAAATGATATTCTCAGGGTCTAAGGTGGAATTTGAAGCTTGGTTTTCTTCATTTCTTCATTTCTATCCACTCTTTCATGTTTCTCTAAATTCCTCCACTTTTTAATTTCTTATTGAAAAAGAATATTCTCACATTCACATAGCACAGTTTGTTCAATCATTCCTTATTGTATCGGCAAAAACTTTGTTTTTACTACTAGAGAAATTTCTATGAAAATTTTCCTATCAGACAATACTTTCTATTGACTTCCTTGGGAAAGTAGGGGAAGAGGAGCTCATTGAATTCAATGGGTAAACATGTTTGGTTGCTTTTCTGGTATAATTCTGAACTGTTTTTGAGAGTGGTTATACCAGTTTGTAGTTCCACAAACAATATATGAGTATATAGACTAACATTGATGACTACCTTTCTTGGGGACACCTTTGTTAATTCTCTGAGTATGAGATAACCTCAGAGTTATTTTCACTTGAATTTCTATCATGTTTGGTGACTTGGTACATCATTTTATATGATTGTTAAAAGTCTGTATTCTACTTTTAATAACTGTTCATCTCCTTTGACTACTTGTCTTATGGAGAAAGACCCTTGGTCTTAAACATTGGGCTTAATTTTTTGTGTATTACAGGTTCATTGACTTAGTACTAGCAGGGCTGTCAGAGACCAGCTAGTCCAACCTTCTTCATCTTTACAGGTGAGGAAAGAGAGGACCATGGAGGGTAACTGAATTTTCCAAAGTCACCCAGGTAGATTCAGAGATATGACTGAGGCCAGGCCCAAGCCCTCTTGTTTTAGAGCCAGTATACTTTCTGCTGTAAAGGAGACTTTTATTAGATATTTATTTGGAAGAGGGGAAGCGAGTAAGCAGTATTAGGGGCCTACTATGAACCAGACTCAATGCTACTTTTACAAATACTATCTCATCCAAGCTTCACAACAACCCTGGAAGGAAAGGGCTATTGTTATTTCCATTTTACAGTTGAGGAAACTGATTCCAATAGACATAAAAGGACTTGCCCAGCTTCACACATATGGGTTGGGGCTCAAATTTTCCAGAGTCTAGGTCCAGCTCTCTACCCACTATACCACCTACCCGCCTGATTGAAAGATCTTAGTCCCATTTTACCATTTCTCCTTTTGTATCTGGAATTATTTTATTAATACAGAAGATTGTCTTTTTATATTTATCACTCATGCCTTATGTAAAAATTATTTTTCTAATCGTAAATATGAAATTCTTCTCTTTTTTATGATTTGCTCTTACATATTTATGTTAAGCGTAGATTTGGAGTTTATAGTGTCATACAGTGGAAATTACTGGTCTAAACCTAATTGTTGCAAAATTATTTTTTTTCCTAGAAGTTCTTCTCAGATAGGAAATTCTTCTCAGAAGTAATTTATATTCCAGGTTTGTCAGACACTGGGCCACTATTTTCTGTTGCTACTGAAACCATACTCTGTTTCCAAGCAGTAAGATCCTCAGTAACTGGATAGATCAGTGACTTGTTAGTTTCAATAGTGTATTTTCCAGAATGATATTTCACATTTTGCTATTATAAAATAAACATCTAAGTGAAAAAACAACCTCTTTTTTACATTTCCTTCCTAACTGCTCAAATGAAATAATATTTGTAAGGTACCGGAACAATGCCTGCCACATAGTAGGTGCTTAAATGCTTGTTACCTTCTTTCACTTCCCTGAATTCCACTGCCCTCCCCCATCCCCACACCCCCACACCTTGTGCCACTCTAATATTAGAGGCTATTTGACTATTTTTTAAAAAAAGGGTCCATGACTTGAGTCTTTGGGAGAGAAGTATAAGTATACTAATCCTTCAGAGATTTTAGGTACATGTTGACCTCAGTACTTCCTTAGCTGCGTGCATAAGCTGAAAAAATATTTTTATTCAGTAATATTGGCTACAGTAAAACAATCCTCCGCCTCCTTCTCCTTCTTTCTCTTCTTCCTCTTCTTTGTCTTCTTCTTCTTCCTCTTCTTCCTGTTCTTCCTCTTCTTCTTCCTCTTCTTCCTGTTCTTCCTCTTCTTCTTCCTTTTCTTTCTCTTCTTTGTCCTCTTCTTCTTCCTCTTCTTTCTTTTCTTTTTCTTCTTCCTCTTCTTCTTCCTGTTCTTTCTGTTCTTCCTCTTCTTCTTCTTCCCTTTCTCCCTCTTCTTCTTCTTCATCTTCTTCTTCTTCTTCTTCCCTCTCCTTCTCTCCCTTTCCAGCATCAGCATGGAGGCATTTCTCATTATAAGCAATGATCATCCCCTTTTTTTGGTACTATAGCCAATGCAGCCAAATGACAATGTTTTTTAATCCTCTTCAGGAATCTAAAGAATTATGTACTGTGTTAAGACTGTTGTAGCTAAAATCCTTAAAGGTTTAGTATTCCTACATCTCTCTCAAAAAAAGAGGTTTTTTTAAAAAGTTTTTTCCGGTCAAATACTACTACCAATAATAACAATGTTTCTATGGAGCGTTAAAGTTTGTAACATTTTTCATATATGATCTCATTTGGTCATCGCAACAAACCTGAGGTTTGGGTGGTGCTCTCATCCTCATTTTACAAAGAAGGAAAATGAGACTAAGTGGAGTTAATCAACTTGCCCACGGTCACACAGCTAGTCAGTATTTGAAGGGAAATTTGAACCCAAGTCTTTCTAACTCCAAATGAATCTCCATCCCCTATGACATGTAACTTACACAATCTTTGATTTATATGAAAAATCTCCCTTAGGCCAACCAATGAAATTCTTCTCTGAGCCGCTCTACTTCAGCGGTCATGTTCTCATCAGATTGGTGAGGATGTTATTCTAGGACATCTACCACTACCAATTCACTTGAAAAAAAAATAAATTTCCAGTGCAAACATTGTCATTGCTTAGTAATGAAATGCCTAGATTGATAACCAAAATGAAAAATATTCTAGTGCACCTAAGATAGGCATAGTAAAAGATTTATTGCTGGTTCCTGAACTATTCTGCACCTTCATCTAAGATTTTGCTAACATCTTGGGAACATTTATGAGACCTGTAAAGTTTATGTGAGTTAATTCATTGCCACCTCTTTGAAAAACAAATACAGTTCTAATACCTGCTGTGTTTTTTACCCTAAAGTCAGTTAGAGCTCTGCATGAACTAGGTCCAGCTCCCAATTTGTAGTTGTTG
>CM053772.1:27578433-27609755 GCA_028658325.1 Potorous gilbertii
TCTCTCTGTCTCTCTGTCTCCTGTACTTTTTTTCATATTTCATGATCTAGAGTACAAATCTACGTTTAATTTATCCATACTATTCTTCTATTAGTTTGAAGATTTTCATATTATTTCTTCTTGGTCCTCAGATTTCCAATGAGAAGAGTCCTTATTTGTTTTTTCATATGACTTCATAAAACATCTCCTCTGTCCCCTTCAGAGGTAAAACTGGGTAAGGTGGCTGTGATTTTGCCTTCAGGAACTGAATTTAAAGAGTGCTAAAAACGAGTGCAACTAGCTAAAGAATTCCTTAAAGTAGGAAGCTTACCAGATGCCTACTTCTTAGACCAGGTACAATAACACTCCCTACCCCCACTCCCATATCCCTGTTGGATATCAGCTTAAAATGTTGGCTTGAGAGGGAAGCTACTTCTAGAGAAAATAATGCTAAAGCCATGACCCCTCTCTGGCTTGTCTGATCCAGCTGTATCCTGGTTTTGTATAAGAATGTGAAAATAGGAATTATTTTGTTCTTTGTGTTTATGTTTTCACTGCTTATTATAGTACCTGGCACATAGTACGTACTTAAGAATTGTTGATTGATTGATTGCTGTTAGGTAGGGAAAGGTGAGAGTCATTTGGTAAATCCATTCTATTGTGCAAGGTTTTCTATATAATCTTGTAATATAGGCTACCAGGAGATTTTCTGATCTCCCAGCTAGCATAGACCACGTACTTTTTTATCTCTGTGGGCAAGAACTGCTGAGTCAAGAAATTATGATGCCTTACTCCATGGGTTCTTCAATCCACCCATCTGTATGAAGAGGGGAAAAACATTGTGGCAATGTGTGCCCCAAAATACAAGGAGAAAAGCTTAATGTTCTGAGCTCTCCAGATGTACAACTGATGAGTTAAAGCTGGGCTTGCTGCTGTAAGCCAATGAACAGAGTTTATGACTACAAAAATCATCCCAGGCTATTAACAAAGCAATTGATTAATGAAAATTGCCAGTAATAAATAATTTCACAGAGATTATTGCCTAACTCACTCTGATAATATCGAGGCAGATGCATTTTTTAAGAGACTAAGATGAAAGCCAGAATTAGGGGATGATGAAAAGAAAATGCATCTTTTGATACAGGGTAAGTGGATGCTACAGTTTATGACCCAGAAACTCTCCAAGAACAGAAGAGGAGAGAATCTGCTGCCCTTCGAAAAATCTCAAAGCACTGTCTCCAAGGTGACTGAAGGAGGCTGAAGAAATTAAATTCAGGAGAATAAGCCTTCATCATCATCCTCATCACTAATATTTATTGAGTGTTTTAAAATTTACAAAGAATTGTACATCTATTATATTATTTATCACAACAACCCTGGAAAGTAGGTGCTATCATTATCCACATTTTACAGATGAGTTAAATGAGACTGGGAAAGGTTATAAGTGACTTGCCCAGGGTCACAAGGCTAATGCATGTCTGAGGGACAATTGTCTTCTGAATCGGATCAACAAGATTGGATCTTCTTGATTCCAAGTGTCCTATGGTATCCACTGTACCACCCAAGTGTAGTAGAAATTAGACCACAGTAGAGTCAGGTTTGAAATTGGAGGAGGACCTGAGTCCTGAGAGAACCCCAAGCTCTGACACTTCCTAGCTGTACCGCCCTGGGCAAATCACCAGATCACCTCTAAAGCCCCTTCTCATTTTAAATCTCTGATCCTTTGACTTGAAACTGGTTGTTGTGTAACCAAACAGCTTGTAAATCGAGAGCTAGAAGAAACCTCAGGGGCCATAGAGTTCAACCCCCCTTTTTTTATAGGTAAGGAAAGCTTTAAGACCAGGGAGGTAGAATTTGAACCCAGATCCTAGGACTCCAGACTACTACTCTTTCAACTGCATCTCACTGCTATCCTTTCCTATTCTACCTCGCTTCACCTCCATTACATCATGCCCTTTTATTATGCAAGAACAGAGCTCCCAAGATGACTTGGGAGATCATTAGTCCCAGATTTCCATTTGATGGCTGGGGAAACTGAGGCTTGAGAGAGGAGATGACTTGCCTAAGGTGACATAGAGAGAGCACCAGAATTAGCAATGATGCCTCCTGACTCTGAGCTCAGTCATCCTTCCACAACAGTCTGTGGAACCAAAGATCACCCTTCTCTCCTCCCCTCCAAGGCAAATTCCTTTATCAGAGTCAGTCATTCCATTGGGTTATTCACCTTGACCTACAGTTCCAAGGAGCCCAAAAGGCTGCCTTTTAAAATGAATAGACAACGAATAATTGAAAAACAAAAGGTACCGAGAGCCAAAAAAGAGATCTGCCAACTCCCAAGGGTTTTCCTTCAGGTTCATGAGTAAGTGAATTGTTCTTACAGGGCCCTAAGCACCCAGGGCTTTGGGTTTCTATAATCCCAGTTGAGTTTAGCTATCTATTATGGATGACTCATCCTTTCCCCAATTCTTTCCTCCTGGGCTGTTGTCTCTTTGACCCCTTCTTTCAGTAAATCCAGGAAGACCTGGCCCATTATTTCAACAAGTTTGCTGCCCTTTGGAGTCAATGCATCTTCAGTGGGTGATATTTACAGAACCTGAAAGTCAAGTATGGACTTTGCTTTCACATTCCAGAAAGTGGGAGGTATTGCATAGCTGTTATTTGGTTTGGATTTTACCTGAGACCTGACTCTTTTTTAAAGGAAGCACGGTTGTCATTCAGCTGTTTCACTCATGCCCGTGTGTCCACAACCTCATTTGGGGTTTTCTTGGCAAAAATTCTGGAGTGGTCTGCCATTTCCTTGTCCAGCTCATTTTATAGATGAAGAAACTGAGGCAAACAGGGTTAAGTGACTTGCCCAGGGTCACACAGAATAGTAAGGTTTTCCTGCCTCCAGACCCACTGCTCTATCCATTGAGTCACCTAGCTACCTCTGATACTATATATACGCATAATTTTCTCTTTGAATCTTAACAACATTGTGAACTAGCCATTATCATTGTTCTTGATTTACAGAGGAGGAAACTGAGTCTCCCAGAAGTCAAATAACCTGTCCAGGATCATACAGCTAACACATTGAATACAGAAATAGATATAAGGATCCTGCTGTCTTCTGCTAAGCCAAAAAGATTTGCAAAAATGTGAAACAATTCCAACTCTTCTTGCCAATGTTTTTATTTTGAAAAATTTAGCTATTTTTCATAAAAATATTACATATGCTACCATGTTACTGTGTTTAATGAATCAATAAATTATTTTTAAAATTGATTCATTTTCATTTCTAACATGGTAAATATCAAGAAATACATCAACTAAACCCCACTGGGATCCTCAGTGATTTTTAAGAGACTAAAGAGACTCTCTTACTAAAAAGCTGGAGAGCCACTTTTCTAGAGAATCTTCTGGGAAATCCCAGACTATTCGTTTTACCATTTTACACCTTCATATTTTCACACACAATCTACTTTCAGACCTCCTTGCAATATGCGTGTGTGTGTGTGTGTGTAGAGATATATTCAAGAAGCATAGTGACTTAGGGGATGGAGAGCTACCCTCAGAGTCAAGAAAACCTGATTCTAATGCATTCTGACTGTGGGACCCCGGGCAGGGTCTTTCCCTTGTAGTGCCCTAAGACTACGAGAAGAAGCAAACTTACACTGGTAAAGGGAGTTTTCTCATCTGGGAGTTCCAAGTGCCAATGAAATTCCAGGTGTAATCCCTATCCCTTATATAAATATATAGATTCACATACACATATTATGTATATGTGTCTGTATTTATAGGTATACATATATACATATACACACATATATGTATGTATATATGTCTGTGTATGAGTATGTGTGTATGTATATATATATATATATATTATTGGTGTGTATGTGTATATATATATATATATATATAGGTTGGGACAGAGAGAGAGAGAGAGAGAGAAAAGGAAGAAAGAGAGAGAGAGAGAGGGAGTTTTATCCCAAAGGACCAGACTGAGAACTCACAGTCTGTTATGTGATGTAGGAGGAAGAGTCGAAAGACATTCAGATCCAATTGGGGTGAAACGCTTGATAGCTTGCATGATCCTTGGAAAACCACTTTCTAGCTCCAGCCTCAATTTCTTCATCTGTAAGATGGGATCATATTTAAGCAATCTACCTGACAGGATTGTGGTGAGCAAAATGCTTCAAAAACCTTAAAGTTCTATGTAAATGTGAGATATTATTAACCACCAATGCTTATACGGGAGGTGGGAGAAGGAAGGAATATCTTAAGGAACAAAGCATTTTTCTAAACCCAGAAGCAGGAGGGAAGAAATGTCCTCCCTCCTGAACCAGCCATTTCCTCTGTACTTTGCTATTCCAATGAAACCAATTTCCATATCTCAGTCATGTTAATAGGCAGAGAAGCATTCAGTGCCTCTGGACTTTCATTTTAAGAACTGAAGCCTCTATTTTCTCATCTGTAAAACTGGCACAGCACCTACACCAGCTACCCCACAGAATTATGGACAGTGCCGCTCTTGGAGAGCCTTATAGCTCTATATGAATGTGAATTCTGATTATTCCCTAGAGTTTAATCCTTCTGGGGAGAAAACCAACCGGAGGAAAGTAATGTCTCCTTTCTAAAGCAAGTTGGGGGAGGGAATTTGGCAGGAAATCGTCTTTTCTTCTAAGGCCATCCTTTCCTCTCTCATTTGTTATTCTGAGGAAGCCCATTTCCAGCTCTCAGGAATAATAGGAGTTACGATAAGTCTCAGACTTCTTTACTTCAATCTATAAAACTGATACCTCTGTTTTCTCAGTTGTAAAATGGGAATAATCTTCCTGCTACCTACCTCCCTGGGTCATTGAAGGACAAAATGCTTCATATTCATTTTCTTTTAAAATTTTGTATTTTTTTATTACATCTTATGTAAAAATGTGCATTTGTTTATACATTTTGTGTACATTTTGTATAAAAGTTTATATTTATTTTATACGATTTGTGTACAAATTTGTATTTGTTTTATACATTTTGTGTAACAATTTATATGTGTACACATCCGCCTTAATAGAATAGAAACTGAGGCTGTCTCCTCATCTATGAAATGAGAAGATTGCACCACATGAACTCTGAGGATTTTTCTAGGTCTAGGTCTCCTATCCTCGGACCTGAGCCCTTGGCCCTGGAGAGCATCTTTATCTGCACATCCCCTGTGCTACCCAGGGCACATAGTAGGCCCCTAATATTAACTGAGTAGCCTTGTTGATTGATGATAAACTCTAAAGTCAAGTGAGGCTCAAATCCCATTCCCATCTAATTCTAGTTTAAAAAGGAGTAGAGAACTTCACAGCGTCGTAGCACTTTGAATATCCTAAAGGGTTATATCAGTACCTGTCATTATTGCTATTTTCAAGGATGCCCAGGAGGATAACAAACATCCCCTTTCTAAGTCTTCCTTGCTCCTCTGGTTTATTATTCCAATGAACTCCAGAACTGGGTCGATGGCAATTAACTTGAGAAGCCAGCCTGCTCCTCGGCCGTAGCCTGGGAGGCCTAAGCACCCATCCCACCCTAACCTCACGGATTAGGTGTGTCCTGAAGACAAAGGCCCTATAGTCTTTGCTCTTCCTGGTGTTTTTCCTAATGTGCTCCTCCCAGCTTTGGAGAAACCTCCCTAGGACCTCAAGGGGAATCTGGATCACAGTCAGTCAGATAAAATGAGGAATGATCCAAAACCAGAAGCCCAATGAATAACCAGAATCCAGGTTGAGACCACTGTGAGTCTGGGCATGGGACCTGGGTAGAATCTTGGCCCCCGGTGTTTGTACTGCATGGAATTCCAAAGGGCAGTGAGACTAATGGAAAGTGGGGAAGACTTCTACTTACTGCCTTTTCCCTCTTTAAAGTTCAGGTCATTTTACAGTCAACACTGTTAAAAACCTGCATGACAGGCATGATTTCTGGCTGAATGCTAGCACCAGAACTTGGCCTAATGAACAAAAAAGGTAGAGACAGTTACTCCTTTATAAAGACTAGTGACTTTTACTATTGGAGAAAAGTCTGAAATATTGTTCTAAAAGTCCAAAATTTTCTTCATTCCCTTTCTATAACTTTCTTGGCTTTGGTTCATTAGCTTCCTTGTGACTTCAGCTAAATTCCTATCAATGACCACATTAAAACATCAGAACAAGTCCAGGCAGGCCATATTATCAAGTCAATGTACAATGACTAAGTAATTCTGTGGGAAAGGGCTTTTGAGCATCTCTCTGCAATACAGATTAGACCAGAGAGACAGAACACACCTCAGCAGCCTTCTCTTCCTTCGTCTCTACATATCTCCAGCTTCTCAGACTTACAGGAATTAGCTTATAGAAATATCTTATAGAAAGCTATAGAGTGTACCTTTAGAGAAGGTAGGGACCTCGGAGGTTTTTGTAGGCTGAGACTAATACAGAAGACCTGTTTGACTGGGATTGGAAAGAAATGAATGGGAAAGCATTTATTAATTTATTAATAAATCATTAATGTGTTTATTTTATTAATACTTACTGTGTGCCAAGCACTGTACAAGGTTCTGGAGATACAAATAGAAAAAGAAGGAACTCTGTCTTGTTGGGAGATATAATATGTAAAACAAAGGTCAGCTTCAGGGAAAATGGAAATAACCCCAAAGTTCTACAGGTTAAATGGTGGGACCAGTGAAGGGTTACCTTAGCAGGACAGTGAACAGTGCTGGAGGACTTCAGGTCATAGAGAGACCAGGCAGATGGTAAAGCCTGGAGCACTTTAGGAGGCAGTAGTAACAAGGTAGATGGGAAAACATGGTGGTCAGTCCATCATCTCATTACTAATAATGCCTTTGTTAACTCCCATTGGATCCAAGTCCTGTGAGCAGTCAAGAAGCCTAGATAATGGAAGAAGACAAGAAGGAGAGTTCCCCACTCCCCTGCCACTGGTAATGGGTCTTCCTACCACCTAGCTATCTCCGAGGGGATGAGACATTCATAAGTCACCTGGTACTTAACAAAGGGAGATTTACTTAGCCTGAGTGGAAAAAGCCTACTCAGCAATGATTGATTTAGTCGGTATTTCTTTTTTGACTCTGTCTAGACCATTCTGGTTCACTGGTTAGAAAACTGAGAGAAGAAAGTAACTTTGTACCTTCTCCTGGGTTGAGTTTTGTTTTTTTAACTTATGCCACAAGGAATCCACATCAATGACTCCAGCTATAGTCCCCTGAGCCAATGAAGTCGAAGGACTGTTTCAGTTGTGTTTGTACTTCGTTCTCAAAGAAGACCATAACCTCAAGATGATGACATGACCTGAAGTTGACTTTGATTTGAGTGAAGGAGGGCTGTGCAAGGTCACTAACCTCACCTTCTTCTCCTTTTAAAGAAAAACGAATTTCATCTCAATGACAGATACTGTTGCTACCACAGAGGTCATCAAACCCAATCTCTTCTTTTTCCAGGAGTTCCAAAGAACGTATAATTTGCCCAAGAAGATCACACAGGTTCGTCAATAACAGAGTAAGAATTTAAACTTGAATCCCCTTTCCTCCCTTGTTTTCATCGGTATCTACTTGTGTCTACAGAGCCTTAAGGTGATTTACTCATTCCACCATTCATTGGACCAACAAGTTCCCCATTTGCATTCTCCATTATTTCCAGTCCCATGAACCTTCCTTGGAGCGCTTCTGGTCTATTCTTACCTCAGTTCATCAAAGCTTCCTCCTAGGCCTGCTGAAGAATCCCACAGTCTCTCCTTCCCTGAACTTACCCAGATGTCAGCAGTATGTTCTCTCTCTCAGGGCAGGGAAAGGTAGCCCTCTTGGCTCCCCTGGGAAGTCCCAGAAAGAGGCTACTGATTGGGCATCTCCGACCAGATGTCTCATAAGCATCTCAAACCAAACATGTCCAAGGGACCTAAATATCTTTTCCCCCAGTCTCATCCCCTCTCCCTAATGTCCCTCTTTCTACCAAGGGGACCACCATTTTTCCAATCTGTCTGATTAGAAATAGTGGGACCATTTCTTCTTCCCTCTCTTATCCAATAATTCCATATCCAAATTTTGTTGATTCTAGCTCTCTAGCTCCTTCTTACCACTAACCCAGACACACCCAGTTCAGATCCTCCCTTGGACTACAGCCATCTCCTCCAGATGGGTCTCCCTTTCTCCAGTCTCTCTCCCCTCCAATCCATTCTCCACATAGCTTTCAACCAGGGCTATTCCTAGTCACCCAGTAACTGGTCTCATCATGTCACTCTCTTCCAAAAGGTCTGGTACCTCCCACTTGCCCCTAGGATCTAATACCAGCTCTTCTTTTTGGCACTTAACACCCCTCGCAGTCTGGCTCTAGCTTCCGTTTCTAGTTTATTCTCACAGTATTTCCTTTGACTCACTCTCTGTTCCAGCCAAATTGGCAGGAGCTCTTCCCCAGACTGGTGGCGCTCTCCTTCCTCTCCTCCCCATCTTTCAATCCCTTGCTAATTTCACTCTGCAAGGGCCATCTCCCACAGAGACCTGGTCTGATTTCCCTGGAGGGTGGTATCTTTATTTACCTGTGGTCATGTTACATCCTTCCTAGAAAAATTTCATCCCCTGCAGAGTTTAAGCTTCTTGGGGGCAAGGACTCATTCTTTGCCTGGTTTTTGGATCTCCAGAGTGCTTTTCACTCAGCCAGGACTGATCAAACAGAGCAGAATTTGCATAGCAGGTCACATTCATGGTCATAGATATTGAGCTGGAAAGGACGAGAAAAGTCATCCATCCCAACCCCATCACTGGACAGATGAGAAGTTGAGAACAGTCATGTGATGAGTTGTGTGATCCTAGCAAAGTAATTTAACCTCTTTCAGTCTCAGTTTTCACATTCATAAATGGAGGTGATATAGCCCCTGTCTCCCAGGGTTATTATAAAGATTAAGAATGATAATTAGCACTAAACATTTACAAAGCATTTCACACCTATCTCCTTTGATCTTCACAAAAATCCTATAAGGTGGATAAATATTAGTTATCCCCAAGTTACAAGTAAGGAAACTGAGACTGAACCTCTAGATAGAGAGATGACAGAATGCATGGCAGCATGGTTTGTTTTTTTTTTGAATCTAGCAAATGCAGGGATTTATTTTGCTTGACTATGCATATGTGTAACAGTTTTATTTTTCTAGCTTTCGCACTGAATGGGGGAGGGGAGAGTAGAATGGAGAGAATTCAGAAGTAAAAATTAAATTAAATTAATTTAAAAAATTTTTTTAAAAAGGAAACAAAGGCTAAAAGGTTAAATGATTTGTTCAGGGTTGCATAGCTAGTAGATATCTGAGGCAGGATTTGCATTCAGGTCTATCTGACTCTAGGTCTGTCTGTCCACCCAATGTGTTACCTAGCTACCTCGAAAAAGTACATATTACATAAGCAAAGCCCTTTGCCAGCCTTATAATGTTATATAAAGCTAGCTATTATTTTACTTATTGCCCAGGGTCACAGATCTAACAAGTGTCTCCTTGAACTCAAGTCTACATGATTTGAACTAATTTGACCTGCCCTATCAGGCTGCTAGTCCAGTATTGCTGTGCTATCTGCATGAAAAGAAGCATTAATAAGGGTCTCCCAAAAGTTTCAGAACCCACCTTGGTTGAACTTATGCAGTGGGGAGGGGAAGATACCTTAGGAACCTCCTGAAAACTTTCTTCATAGACCCAGCAAAACCCAATCCATCCTGGCTTCCCTCAGGTGGGCCAGGTATCGATTTCATTACTGACCCTAGGAAGGTGTAGTTTGATCTCCTCCAAATTCCATTAACCAGGGCTCTCTGGAACTTGCCTGCAGTGTTGCTTTGAAAATATGACCATGGCCTTAATTAAGTTTAAATCTACTGGATTCATATTTTACTGAGTCACAATAATTGAGAGGCAATGAAAAGCCAAACTTCCTTCAAGGAAGATGTCCCGGAGAACATGATCTGTAAATAGAGTGAAAAGGGGTGTGTGCAGGAAATTGGAGTAGATTCCATTTTTCATTGGCTCATGTAACGTTAATGCACACTCTTTGCCAGAGGGAGAGAGCCTGGGCTCTTATTCATTTGGTAAGGCACTTACTTCGCCAATTACAGATTTGTCAAGTGATGCAAATGAAGTGTAGTTTATCCATTTTCTTGATGGAGGCTAGCTATGTTTTTTACCTGTGGCTTAAGAAGGGCCTCTAAGCAAGAAAGGAATACACTTAGGATGAAGACATTCATTGCCAAGACTCTACTGGGACAGGCATCTCAGAGGAGGTCCTGGTATACAATTCCCAACTCTGTAATACTGTTTTTATGTGGAGATCCCTTTAACAAAGCATAGACAGAAAGAACAGTGACATTCAAAGGATTTGCATGCTCCAAACAGGAAGGCACTTTCAATGAAACTGGATTTTCATTTTTTGGAATACCACTCTTACTTTGCCACGTCTGATTTAAAGTGGTATTTTCCTACTGTGTCGTTCCTGCCAACACAGAAACAATAGTTAACACATAGATGGGGTTGGGGGTTAACCAAAGGGAGAACATAGGATTTGTGGATTATGTGAATCAATTTCTTAAAATTCTAGATTGACTACTCTCTACCACCCAACATGGAGTTCCTAAGTGGAGTCTCCCCTCAGACCTGTGGTAGATCCTTCCCAGTTCATACTGGTCTGATCAGCCACAGTTGGACATGCTGTACCTTGATTCCAACATGGTGATGTCATTTTGGTCTTCTTCTAGAATGCAGGAAAATAAACTCTCCCCTTCTTGTGTGTTTTCAAGTCATAGATGCATAGAGTCAAAAGAGATCTTCAGAGTCATCCAGCCCAGCTCCCTCATTTTACAGACAAGGAAACTGAGATCCAGAGAAATTCAGTGCCCGATTCAAATCCAGACTTGTAGCTTGTGTTTGAGCTGAAAGTCAAGTGTGCTATGGGAATAAAAACTGACTTTTGTCAGTTAACTTAAATATCAGTCTAAGCAAGACATGATTAAGAAAACATCTTCTGTAAGTTCCATTTCCCATTTCTACCCCCTTTATACAGTCTGTTCCTCATTCCTGCAATGCATTCCCTCCCCTTAGAATTTCTAGTTTCTGACAAGCTCAAATCATGCTCCCTACCTCCTCTGAAACCTTCCTTTATCCCCCTCAGAGGTGGGGAACCTTCACTTCACATGAAGTTTTGATTCAGTGAAAGGGTCACATGAGGCTTTGAGGCTACAAGTTTCCTACTCCCACCCCAGTTGCTAGTGCCACCCTGCAGAAATTACCTTTTATTTCATGAGGGTAGGAATGGTTTCATTCTGGTCTTTGTAAATGTCTAATAAAATCATCATTGTCTAACTATTTTAAAAATAGGATAGGATAAAATAAAATAACCAAATTATATATTCCAACACCAATACAAAATTACATTTGTGTCATCTCTAGTTTAAATCTGTTTCTGATATATGACTAAACTTTGCAATTTTAGAGGTCATGAGATTTAAAGCTGAAAAGATGATTTATTTTAAGTCCCTTATTTTATAGAATGGAAAATTGATGCCCTCCAAAGGAGAAGTGACTTGACTAAAGTCATATGATTGAAGTAGAAGAGTTGAGATTTGAACTCTGGTTTTTCTGATTCCAAATCCAGGCTCTTCACACTACACGCAGCCTATGGGAGTCATGCTGCATTCATCACTATGTGCTTAATAGCACTTGGCACAGTACCTTGAACTCTATAGGTAGGTACAGAGTAAATATATGTTGGTTGGTTAGGTACATGGATGGATAGATGGATAGAGAGATGGATGATTGATAGATGGATAGACTTGGGTGAATAGATGATTAAATGAATGAATGGAAGGAAGGAAGAAAGGAAAGAAGGAAAAAAGGAAGGAAGGAAGGAAGAAAGGAAGGAAGGAAGGAGGGAAGGAAGGAAAGAAGGAAGACTGAATATATACATAGGTGGCTAAGTGGATAAAAGAATAGTTGGATAGATAATGGATGAGTTGGATGAAAGTGTAATAAAGGGATGAATTGATCAACAAATATCACTGTTCCCACATCTAGCATAAATAATCATCCTGTATTAGACATTGTTAAACAGAGAACACTTTTCTCACATGCAGTATTTTAAGTGGGAAAACAAAAAGCAGACCTCAGTTTTCTGAGATGAACCAACTCAAAGAAAGAGGTAATTTTACAATTAAGGCTTTCACCCTCTGGACCCTGAGAAGGACTTTAGCTGGCCTCCATTTTTAGGATTTACATTAGAAAGGAAAACCTACCAGAAAGAGTTGCCTCTCCACAAAGCCAGCAGAAATCAAGTGGCAGCTCTGCATCATGCCAAACCAACAGGAGGGGCTAAGCAGGTCATAAAATGAGGGCCAGACCCTTACTCACCTCATGGCAGTCTAGAGCTAGATGACCTAAATAAAGACCCAGATAAATGACAGCAAAATGGGCATTGTAAGAAAGGGAAAGCCAAGTCTGCCCCTCCAACACATTTTCCTCCAATGCACAGAATAATTTATTCAGAAATTCCGAAGCTCTTTGCTGCTGAGCCCTCTGATTTATGGACGGTGCATCTGTTTCCTATAAAGTGCCCTGAGTAGAACAACAACCTATGTCCTAGCAAAACGCAGGACTATTTTCATAAATCATTTCCGACCTATCAGATATCTTGCACTGAATTTCTATTCAATCTAGGGAGATTTCCCCCTTCCTTAGCCTGTCATATGTGTTTGATGCTAGAGGGAAAAAAGGGGGAAAGAAGGGGGGCAACATTTTAAGCCTCTTTTTTTTAATAGAGACTAATACCTACTATCCCATTAAAGCCAGAAATCTAGTTCTTTCCCCGCAGTCTGACCCCACTGCAAAGCTCATTTTCTACATTTCAACCAATCCCATTTAAGAGGGGAATGATATCCATGCATATTATTCTCCAGTGGTTTCCATTTTCAGGAGCAAATCACCATATGCTGAAGGAGACATAATGAGACACTTTTTAAATGGAAAATTTACTAAATATTTCATTACCACTGATTGGTGGGCAACCTCTTGGCAGACTGCAAGTTTCTCTAAATCCTCTGTTTCCCTGAGGAAGCTCCTTCCCTGTCAAATGAACCTTTCTGCTGTTTCTTCCTAGACAGAAAAGATAATTGAGATTAAACAGGCAATGGTTTTTCAATGAAACCTATACAAAAGTACACAATAAGGGCATTTGAAAACTGGCCAATCCTGCTACAGGCACAAGCCTATGTTACCCACAATAAAGCTCATATTCCCCTTCCAATGAATTAGCTACTGTGCTCATTAAGTTTGAAGTCAAAGGGGTTCTCACCTTGACCCCCATCAACGACTTAAAGATAATTTGAAAAAATCAGACCATACCAACCACCAGAGGATTCTGGGTCTACTAGCAAATTCCAAACCAGGGTCCTTCACTGGGTGTTCCAGAGAAAGGCTGGCATCCAAAGGAGTTGCTAGCTGTAGACAGAATTATGATGACCCATGTGTCTTGGTGACACTATGGATTTTAGAACCTCTCTTCCTTTCAATGCCTTCCCTTTACTGGACAGCTCCCATGCCAATGAGCAGCCCATCAGTATAGTAGAAGACCTGGGTTGGAGTCTTGGTCCTCAACTTATCAGCTATGTGACCTTGGGAATTCAGAACCATAACCAACATGGAGCCATCAGGGCTATGTCCCAAAGTGGGAAATATGGATAACTAGGGGAGGCTTTTTTCCCAAGCAATAGTCTTCTGCCCAAGAAAAGAGGGAGACTCCAGGTTCTTAGTGCCCCAATTAAAGAATTAACGTTTTGTATTATCTCCCAGCATAGGAAGCAGGCAAGTATGGGGATCTACTGTGTCTCCAGACCAGATTCTCTAAATAAGGAGATGTTATTTGCACTCCATGAGTTACAAAATTGTTGTAAGAAGTCAGCTGTCTTGGCTTATCACCCAATGATGCAATACTCTCTCTTAAATTTATTTTTTTATGTCAAATCATCTCTAGGCCATGATCTCATTATTTTCAAAGGTGACCCTTCACTAATATGACAAATAGAAAGATAGGCACAACTGTGGAAAGAGCCCTGGATCATGAATTTGAAGACCTGGGTTCTAATTCCACCTCTTTCACTACTCAGGCGGTGTAACTTTTGGCAAGTCCTGGAATTTCTCTTTACCTCAGTTTCCTCTTCTGTTGCATCGAGGACAGAGATATTCAAGATGGTGTTGGAGAGCTCTTCCAAATTAAAGACTCAATGATTCTATGAATTTAATACACACAAATCAGAGAGGAATAGGGAGAATTTTCTCTAATCTGCTAAGTAGCATCTGAATATCAGCTTTAGGCAGCCAATGGCTGCATTTAGCCCAAAGAATTCTGGTAGTGAGAATCTCAGGCTAAGGAGAAATGGATGATAACAGTACAGCTTACAGGGAACATTAATGCCATTTTGTAAGATATCTGGATGAAGATGGGAATGAGGAAGGTTGTACCACTATCCTGGCTCAGGCCCACATCATATCTCACCTGAGCTATTTCAGTCACCTCCTGACTCATCTACCTTGCCACTAGCCTCTATCCTCTCTAATCCATCCTTTACACAGCCACCAAAATAATCTTCCTAAGCCACAAGGTCTTACTATAGCCATCACTCCAAAACCTTTCATGGTTCCTTGGTTCCTCTATGATAAAATACATGTTCCTCTGGCTGACATTGAAGCCCCTTCACAGCCTTACTCATTTTAAACTTTCCAGATTTATTCACATCGCTCCCTTTCACATTCTCTAAACGCCAGTCAAACAGGATGACCCATTTTCTGGAGCTCACTCAACAGCTCTTTGGTCTTTTGGTGAGAAGTCCCACCTGCAAGGAAGGCACTGTCTCTTCATCTCTCCTTACTAACATTCTCTATCTTCAAGGCTCAGCTCCCTGATCCTCCCAGCTGAAGGCTTTCCTCCTCCTCAAATTTTTTTTTGAGTATTTTATCTGGATTTTTCATTTGCCCTTATTCTTTCCACCTCAAATCAGAGGTGTTGGTTTATATATTGTGTTCCCTTGTTAGACTGCATACCTTGTCAAGGTGAGATGGCGGGGAGTTCTTCATCTTTGTTTAACACCTCCTGAGGAGCCTGCCAGGTGCTATTCTCCTATCCCCAGCACTAAACTTCATGCAGAATGGGTGCTTAATTAATGTTGGCTGAATTGAATTCAACTGAATGGGTATCATTTGTGAAATCCCACAAGTTAGACATCCACCCAATATAGTTTTGTCTGTGTCTAGGTCAGCACTTACCCTTCGTTTACTATTGAATAAAGAGATCTGCACTAGACCTGCACTTATGCTCTTTTATTATTGAATCAACAGATCCTCACACAGATTTCCCTAAAGAGCACAGACTCATGGGCAATTGTTATGCCTGTGTATGGCCAAACATCTCTAACATCAGCCACTTGCTATCCCACAGTATTGTGGCATGGTGAAGACAGGAGGTTACTGGACTGCATGATCCATGAAGGTGTGATATGTGAGAGGATTGGAAAAGTAGGAGGGGGCTACAAAAGTGAATGTCAAACTGAGAATTTAAGATTTGATCCTGGAGTGAAAACTGCTGGAGTTTTCTTGAATAGGGGAGTGATAGCTTCCAATCTGCTTTCTAGGAAGAAAAGTTTGACAGCTGAGCGCAGGATAGACTGGAGACCTGAGGCAGGCGGTGGCCCATGGTAAAGGCATGAGGTTCTCTCTTTTATCTATTCTAAAGTCACTTCTTCCTAACTCTGGGGAACCCTCCCTACCTCTAATATTCTCCAATTTGGAAAGGATATTCATATTTTCTCTGTCCTGGATTATCTGATGTATTCTGTTCACATATCTCCTCAGCCTTTTTCTTACCAGACAGTAAAAGTCCTAAGCTTTTATATCTTTTCTCAGATGAGAGCTTCTTTGTTCCCTGGTCATTTTATTTGTCTGTCCTTGGAACCCATTGAGCTTTGTTATGCCTTCCCTGCAGTTTAGCGAACAGATATATATATATATATATATAATGCTCTAAATTCAGAAACCCTATCATTTTGTACAAAAACAGGCTAGCAATTTGAATTTGCATTTGCTGCTCTTTTCTCTGCTATCCAGCATGGAACTGCTTTGTCAAAGGAGCACATTGGACCGATGCCTTCTGGGAACAGTCTATAATAACTCTAAGTTACTTTTCTAGGGTTTTCAGGAGAATTTGCACACTAATCATATTGACTAGAGATGTCTTGCATTCCTCCCTTATCTGTACTTTGTTCATAACTGGATCCTACAGACTGACTATAGGGTACATTGACCTCTAGCACAGATACACCTAAAAGAAAAGAGAGACCATCAAGGACTAAACTATTGTTTGCTTTGCAACACAGGAAAATTGTCATAAATTCTTCAGTGCTCATAAGATTACAGATTAAGAGATAGATGACAGATAAATGATGTTAGAGAAACAGACATACAGATAGACAGATGGATGCATGATAGATAGATAGAAAGATAGATAGATAGATGATAGATAGATAGATAGATAGATGGATAGGTAGGTAGGTAGATAGATAGATAGATAGATAGATAGATAGATAGGTAGATAGATAGACAGATAGATAGGTGATAAATAATGTTAGCAAAACAGATGATAAACAATGTTAGAGAAATAGATATAGATAGAAAGACAGACAGATGGACAGATAGAAAGACAGATGATAATGCTAGAAAAATAAACAGATGATAGATAAATAGATACATGGATAGTTGATAAATAATATTAGAGAAGCATACGGATACACAGAGACAGACAGATAGATGATAGATAAACAGATATAGATAGGCAGATAAGTAGATAGATGATAAATAATTTTAGAGCAAAACAGATGATAGATGAATGGGTACATAGATAGATAGACAGATGATAAATAATGTTACAGCATATAGATAGAGACAGACAGATAGATAGATGATAAATAGACAGATGAGGAAACTGTGATTTAGACAGGTTAAATTGCCAGTGCATATTCTAAAGTCTCAGGTACTTGGTAGTGTGATCCAGAAAACAATTCCTCCAGGATGTCCAAATGCAGACTCACAGAGAGAAGGACCACTCAGGAACACCAGCCCCCTCTAGAGCATTGCCAGGCTGAGACGTCTCACCTAACTAGATCTTTGTCCTTCCCTCCATCAATCACAATTAACTATAGGAAAGCAGTGGAAGGGTCCAAACTCTAACAACAGCTCTGAAATCCTACTGCTCCCAATTATTTTTTTTAACTCATTATAAAAACACAAGCATGGGGCAGAGGCTGTTGCCTTTATGAGAGCCATTGGCACAAGGATTGCTTTGCCAGTCCTATGGCTCAGATGCCCTGCCAACACAGACATCCTTTTAGTGGGAAAGGGTCAAAAATCAGAATCCTCTGTCTCAGTGGCTAAGGCCAGTCTCTGAAAGAATGATTAGAAGTTGAATTTAGTTCATAGATCAAGCTGCTTTCAAAGGCCACCTACAGCATGGGTAAAGAAGAGTTCTCTTTATTCTCATCTTTCCTTAAAGAGACAATCAAATCCACCAAAGAACATCAGATTTACTCTATAAAAGTTATGCCTGACTTTTTGGCAGTTCCCTTGTTTTTCTGATAATTTTCCTAAAAGTATCATCATAAATGTGTCTTATTCAGCAGTGGAATCATAGGCCCTGGTACCATCACAAACATACCTTCTTTGTCAGTTTCATCACAGATCTCGTCATCACTATCATCAGATGCAAATCTGTACTGGGCCACAGAGATCATCCCGTCCTGCCTCTGCCATTTTCCTAATGGGGAAAATGAGACTCCTTTGGAGAATTGGAAAATGAGATCTCAACTGGAGAATTGGAAAATGAGATCTTCATTAGGGAATTTCAATTCAACAAGCATTTACCAAATACCTATCAAATAAATGCATGGCAACAGGAAAACAGATGGTATTTAAGACTGTAAGATAAAGTACTAAAAGGAACAAATGAATGTGAACCATCTTGATGTTGGAGGACAAGAATTTTAGGTCCACATTTGCTTTCCTCTTTCCTTTTTCTTGAGTCATGGAACCAAGCATGTGAAGGGGCTCATGATGACTGTAGTATATAGTAGCAAAAGTACTAGATTTAGAGTCACAGGGACCTGGGTTCAAATTCTGCCTCTGACCCTTATTGTAGATATGATCTTGGTAAGTCACTTCATGTCCTTCATCTATAAAATAAAGGGGTTGAACTAAATGATCTATTATAAGGTCCCTTCCAGCTTTAAATTTATGACCCTATGATCTCTTTAGGTTATCTACCAGTTCCCCACCGACTGATACCCAAAGAATTATTCTGTTACAGGAATCTGTCAAAGTCATGTTTCTTTCAGAACTGGATGAGAAAGTCATGACGAGCTGATGTAAAATCCAACCTCTAGGTAGAGGTAGATTCCATTTCTAGAACAGAGAGTAACTGTGTTGTCTCTTCCCCCAAACCAGGTCTAAAGACAGGTAATTCCAGTTGGTGGATAATCAGACCACAGGAATTAACTGTCTCTAAACTTTGCCTCGGGAAAACAGAGTCTCCTATTGTAAGGGATTAAGAATTGAAAAACAGGCCACATGGTAAGAAAAGTAATACTCTTCCTCTCTTGCCAGTGCTCAGGCATGTTAACAAATTCTTCCTAATTTTTTGGGGTTGGTGTTCATTATTCCTTTTAGGGAGAGTGAGTCACTAAGTATAGCTTGTTTCTCCCAAGGCCATACAAGGCCGTCTCTGTCCAAGAGAAGTGATGATATGGAATTTACCAAAAGGCCCTAATTGTAACTAATTGTCTTTTCACAAACTCATTGCCATTGCAGAGTTTCATCTGCTTTGTATTATCTGCACAGGATTCACCACCTTTGTGATTTTTCTCCAGAAATTTTAAATCCCAGTTCAGCTTTTGAGAAAAGGAAGGAAGGGGGTAATCAAAGAGCGAAAACGCCCAGATATATGTGTCATCCCAAAGAAGTTCTTTGACAGCAAGGACTGTTCCATTTCTGTCTTCATAGCCCCAGTAGCTGGCATATAATGGTAACTTAATTAATGTTTGTTGCTCAACAGATTGCTTGAAGTCCCAGTTCCACTTAGAAGCAAATCAGTTTAACTTATCTATGCCTCAGTTTCCTCATCTGTCCAGTGGAGGTCATACAATTCACACGACTGACGTCCCAGGGCTTTTGAGGGGAGAGCTCCCAGTATTAGTGTAGCCAGAGAATTTTATGCAGATCTGAGGTCCACAGTCTAGGAAGGGCATTGATTAACAGGGGTTGACTAGTTAAATGTTGAAAGTCAAAGACTTGGCTGAAGGTACAAGGGATGCTTAGCCTGAAGATGAGATACAAGGATGTCACAAAGGCCATCTTCAAGTACTCAAAGGTTTGCCCTTAAGTGGCTTAGATTTGTACGGTTTAGCTCCAGAGGGCAGAACTAGAAGTAATGAGAAAGAACATCTCAAAAAAGCAAATGTAGACTTGATGTCAGGAGGTCAGTGATTAAAGTTATTCAAATGCAAAATGGGCTTCTTTAGGAGGTGTGGAGTTCCTACCCATTGTCCAACTTCCAGCAGAGGTCCAATGGCCTGTTAGGCAGATTAGAGCAAGAATTTCTTTCTGTTGTGGGTCAGAGATTGTCTCTAAGGACACTTCCAACTCTAAAAATTCTATGAATGCAAACTGATTTTTAATATTAGCCCAAACGCAACCGAACTAGAAAGACAAAGACCCAGCATTTCCAAGACAATGGATAGTGTCTTTTCCTATCCTCCCCACTGCTGTCCCATTATAGATTAGTAGGAGTGGACCACCTTGACCTAGCAGGTAAGTCAGAAGATACTGTTTGAAACAAAACAGAATTTCCTCCCACAGGGTCCCATGCCTTTCTCCCTTCCTTCTCTCCCTCCCTCTCTACCCAGATGCCCAGATTCAGCCCCATCTTTACAAAATCATGAAGGGAGGAATCTTTTCCAAATTTATTTCCAAGAAATCAGGAAAACTTCCTAAACTGCTTTTTGACCAAATTCCATTCAATAATCATTTATTAAGCTCCTACTATGTGCCAGGCACTGTGCACAACTGGGGGTGTACAAAGACAAAAACAAGGCAAAGAGCTTACCTTCCACTAGGAGAAAACAATGTGTAGAGAGAGAGGGGAAGGGATTGGGAAAAGACCAGCCATAACTCAGTGGAGGAGGGGGCCCTTGAGTAAAGCCGCCTGGGGATCCCAAGTGACTGTGGCATTAAGACAAATAGTCTTCATGAAGGCAGGCAGAATTTTCTCATGAATAGAATATTACATGGTTTAAAAAAAAAGCTGACCTTGCAATAAAGTAATTAGGAGGGAATCAGCTGGGTGCTGATGAAAGATGTTTATTTTCCTGCTAGCTTTCTCAAACTCCAAGAAAATAAGGACCTAAAACTTAATTACATTGGATTCAGTTTAACCAAATTTTATTGAGTGCATACTATGGGCAAAGTACCATATTAGGAACAAATGCTACTAATGGCAATTCTTGTACTCAGGAAGTTGAAATTTTCCTTGGAATTAGGGGCAGAAGAAGAATGCAGGACCTGCTCAAATCCTCCCTATTAAGTGACACTTAACTACCCTAGACTAGGCACTTAATCTTCTTCCCAGTTTTTTCATTCGTAAATCGCAGGGGGAGGAGTATGTACGACATAGATGACCTCTAAGGTCTCTTCTTGCTCTAAATCTCTAATACTAATGCAAATAAGGGGGCAGCTAGATGTAAAATGCATAGAATGCAAGATCTTGAGTCAGGAAAACTTACCTTCCTGAGTTCAAATTTGGCATCAGATACTTACTAGTTGTGTGATCCTGGGTAAGTCACTTAACCCTGTTTGCCTCAGTTTCCTCATCTGTAAAATGAGCTGGAGTTCAGTGTCTTTGCCAAGAAAACCCCAGATAGGGTCATAAAGAGTTGGATACAACTGAAATAACTCAACAACAACCATATCAGCAATAACGCAAAGGAGTTTTGGAGGAGAAAGTCCTAACATCTGGGAGTATGAGGGAATGTGTAGAGATGTGTAAGCCAATGCCCCAACAGAAGGGTCAGGATTCCGATTTACCTCCATGGAGCATCCAGCCCAGGGAAATCATAGATTTTTGAAAGCACCCTGACCATATTAAGTCCTGATACTGTGGAAAGAGGATTGGTTTTGGAGTCAGTTTCCTCTAACATTGCCAAGCTGTGTGACCTTGGGCAAACCACCAAACCTCTCTGAGCTTCAGTTTCCTCATCTATAAAATGAGTGGTTTGGACCAGATGCCCTGTAAGGTCCCTTCCAGCTTTATCTCTATTATCTTATGATTCTTTGTCTACAAAACAGAGCATGGAACATTCCTCTACTAGTTAACATCCCAAATCAGCTGGGTTTTTATGCCTGAAACTTTCCTGCTACAAATCCACTCAGACTGTAAAACAGCTTCCAGTAAATAGTGTGGCTGACTCTCCTGAAAATGCGTGGGAAAAGTCAGCCATAATTCAGAAACCTCAGGGCCACAGGCTTAGAGAAGAGGTGGTGGACACTTAATGAGAATCCAATGCAGGGTAATATAAGCAGTAGTGTGTATCCTGATCTCAGCACACAGGGAATTACATACATAAACAGAAGAGAATTTGATTTTATGCCACATTTCTCTTCCCCAAAGTGTCCCAATGAGTTTTATAAAAGGACGAGTGAGTTAGTCAACCACCGGTAGCCAAAGATCTCTGGAGGTGAACAAAGCCATCATGGTGGATGGGGCTATAAATCGCTGGAGGCTTTGGACAATAGAATTCATTCTTGGGAGAGAGGTTTTGTGGACCAGGATACAGGATGAGGGCAGGGGCTGATTTTCCAAATAATATGAGACATACTCTTCTTACCTTTTATCCAGCCAACCACAAGGTGCTAAGATGACATAGCTGTTAGATCTCATCCTCCTGAAATCACTTTGCATGGATTGGTCTTTGTAGATTTTCAATCTCTGCAATGGAATGCCTTTTGTTGAAGCAAGAGCTGTTCTGCTTTTCTATCTCCATACCTAGCACAGGGCCTACTATACAACAGATGCTTAAAAAGCAACTTAATAACTCATCAGAACTAATCCCTGGAGACCTACAGCATTTCCTCATGCCACCCATGGCTCAGGGGACTCCTCTGTGCCCTATGAAGCTCCTGCCCCATGCTCACACAGACTGGGATCAGTCCAAGCAGAACTCAGCCTCTAAAAGGAGATGAGGCTGTTCTACACTCTAGTTCATTGGGCTGTTAATCCCATGTAGGACCTCAGGGAAAATTTCTTAACTAAAATTTAAGTAAGGTTTATGCCTAGGGTCTCCCCAAAAGGGGTTAATAGGGTTCATTCTAGAAAAGTTCTTCAACGTACAAATGGTAGGTATTACATACAGAAAAGCTATTTATTTTTTCCAATCTCAAAAGAAATGTTTAAAACACTTATAAGCATGCATTAATATGTGCTTAAAACATAAACTAGAACCAATCATCCATCACATTCTTTGGAGAGGTAAAAACTGGGAGATCACTGAAACTGCTGGTCAGATTTCACAATAGCTCCGATCTGTACTATCTGAGTGTACCAGTTCAGGGTCCAGGTTTTCTAGCAAGGTAGGGCAGAGATCATCATCCAGGGGGTGGTCAGCTCCTCCAACATGGATGTACTTATAAGAAGCACCTTCTTCTGGGCAACCAAGAACCTTTCCAGCTCATAACATAGCCACCAAGCCTGGAAACATCCACCTCTCAGGATAGCTCTTTGAGCACCTGTGCTCCGAGAAAGAAATAGGGAGTAGAAAAGGTAGCCTGGGACTTAAGATTCAGATAAACACATGTCCTTCATGATATAGCCACTGCTGTGGGTAAAGAAGAATACTGAGATCCCCTCCATCTTCTTGCTGGAAGTCTGAGGAATAGATGATGTTGTCCTTGTCCCAACTAAGAGAGGGGAAAGGGAAGAAGAGGGAGGGGGAAAGGAAGGAGAAGAGAGGAGAAGGGGAGGGAAGAGAGGGGAAGAAAGAAGGGGGGAAGGGAGAAGGGGAGAAGACAGAAGAAGAAGGAGGAGAAGGAGTAAGAAGAAGAAAAAGGAGGAATAGGAAAGAAGGAAGAGAGAGATAGGAGTTTTTCTTCTTATTCCCTTAGCTCACTTACTGAAGGGGTAGCTTTCCTGGCTCAGTCACCAATCATCTCTGACAGAGCCTCCCCTGTCAAAGGGACCAAGGGACCAACCAGGTTTTTACTTCCAATAAATCCTTTTCAATGACATCCTAATAGTCTCATTTGGGCCAAATTACTGTTGCTTCATTTTGTTTCTGCAATATGATAGGCTCACAAATTGAAAGCTGAAATAGATGTTTGAGGCAACTTGGTTGTGCTTCCTCCTTTTGCAGATGAGGAAAACCAGAGAGCGGGCGGATTGCCTGAGGTCTTACAGGTGGTAATGGCAGACTCAGAATCTGAACCCATGACCTCTGGGTCCAGTGCTCACTGACTCCACACACACAGAGATTTAAATGGGATGGACGCTCAGAGACAGGCACCTTTGGGGAGAAACAGAGCCGGTATTTTTCTTTTTCTGGCATCTTATTGTCTTATTCACCCCAAACTGCTGTCAAAGACATTCATATGCTGTCAAGGTGGAAGTTAATAAACAATATAGCTCCATCCTTTTTCTCTGAATCCTACATCCTGACCTCTGAAATCCAGAGAGAGGATGGTTAAGGCTGGTAAAATTACACAGATAGAGACATGGAAGGAGGCTATGCCAAGGGGTTAGAGGGATGGGGGGAATGATTGACAAAAGACATTGGGGAAAAGGGAAGTAGAGGATCCCTGAGAGGTGGCCGAGAGTATGCCAGCTCAGTACCCAGAAATGGCCCATCACATATACTTGTATTAACTGTATACATTCAGCATATATGTAGGATACATGTAACAACACACTTCAAAACCATAGTAATTATTGCTGATTAAGATGAGAATGTGGCAGATGGAGAGAGATAGAAAGACAGAGGCAAAGAAAGTGACAGAGACAGAGACAGAGAAAGAGAGGCACAGAGAAAGAGACAGAGAGAAAATCTTCCATCAAGCTTTAACTACAAATCTTTCCTGCCTGTAGGTGAATTCCATTTAACAAGAATTTATTAAGCATCTATGTACTGGATATTTTGACAGAGTCTAGTATATAAAGACAAAAAAGAAATCATCCCTGCCTTCTAAGCACATTCATTCTCTTCGAGAAATAAAACGTGTTCCCAGATAAATAAATGCAAAACATAAACAAAACAATACAAAGCAATCTCAGGATGAATAAATCTTTAACAATTAAGGGGAAGAGGAAGGGTCTGGCAAGGGAGGTGGGTGCACTTTAAGGGAAGCTAGGAATTTCACGAGGCTGAGGAAACACAAAATGTATCAGTCCCTGCCCTCAGTAGGAGTACTTTCTACTGGTGGAAGGACACAGCACAGACACAGATGTTTACTAATTCAAGGGATATTTGGGTCTCTTTAGAACACTGGGCCAGAACTGGCACCCCTTTTTCTTGCTTCTTTATCGATTAAAGGGATAAAGGCTTACATGGGGAGTAGCACTGAGGCCTCCAGAGAATTTTCCTTTGAAGATTCTCCAAGGTTTGAGAATGGGAGAAAACTCAAGACACGGGCAATAGTAAGAGCAGGCTCTGGGATGTGTCCAAGAGGCTACGAACACAAATCACCTCAATATCTCCTGACTGTTTAAGAGCAATTCTAGAGAACTGATGTCTCAGATATGAGCCTCCTGAAGGATCTGTTAGTCAGTGGCATTCTTTGGAGTCCAATAGTCTGAAAGTTTCATCCATAATGGTAGTATGGAAGGAGACTGGAAAGAGGAGGATGTGAGTGAATTATTGAACTTTGGGTAACTCAACTGCCTTGTATCAATACAAAATGCCAAAAGACTGGGCAGCCACCATTCACCATTCAGTATTGGACGTGAGTTACCAAGGGATTGGCTCAGCCTGGTGCTTCTGAGCATGAGCAGTGCATGCAGCTAACACAGTTTCCATGTAGGCTTTGAAGCACATGCAGATATACTATAACTGATGTTGGTCTGCTAACTACATGATGAAGAAAAGGACTTTTGATTGGTTGCTGAGCCAGAAATGGGATGCATTCAAAAGATATTAACTGGCCAGGCTTTGCTTCCTGGTTGTATTTGAGTGAGAAAACAAGGTCTGCTATAGGCTTCCCATGAGAAGACAGGACTTGGACCTTCATTTTCTTACCTGAGCTGTCACAATCTGGGCACCCATCCACAGGTCTTTCACAGCCCAGATTTGTATCCTTAAACATGATGACCAGCAGCAGGAAGAAGAGGCCTGAAGGGTAGAGATTGCCCCTTTGGGTAGAACCAGTGAACTAACAAACATAAAGTACTTTGCCAGTCTTAAAGTACTGTGCAAATACTATGGTGAGGATGAAGATGATGATGATGCACAGTTTTAGCCCAACAGCCCATTGAATGAATTCCTCTACCTGTCAGGAAGTTTCTCTCCATCATGCCTCAGTGTGAGGCTGTACTCTGGCAGGAAATCATTGACTCTGGAGTCAGAGGAGCTCAGTTCGAATCCCAGCTCTGACACTTGCCAACTGTAGGACCTGATGATCGTTTGGTACCAAATGGTGGACCACGTGAAGAGATTCCAGGTCAAGAGCCAGAAGAAGGGGAAGCTGTCCACTGGTACCAGTTTGAGGGGTTGGGGAATATCCAGGATAATTGGCCTGTGATTATGAGTGTCACGGATGCTCTTTGGGAATGAAGCACAAAAATAACCACAAATCTAGGTGAGCACTTCATAAAGAATGTTGTCAATGGTTAAGTCTGAACTGCTAGACATTTCATGTGAAATATTATTTCTTAAAAGCCTTTTTAAACAAGCAAATTATCTTCCTAAAATACTGTAAAAAAAAAACAACAAATCAAAGGATTTTTGTCATGTGGGTTTCTACAGCCTATACATACATGTATACACACATGAACACATGTACACACGTGTGTGAGAGCATGTGTATGTATATACATGTATATATGTGGATATGTGTATGTGAAATCTCCACACATTCCAATTTTCAGAACCTGTAGCTGGTCTTCCTCTCACTTTGCCAACAAAGTTGAAGCCTGCAGGTCACCTTGACTTAGCCCACACGCTGCATGCTCAGCTGATGGGCAAATTTTTCAAATCATGAGCACTTGCTCTATCTACCTCACACAGCAAACTATGCAGATGGGAAAAACAATCTCACTAAACCTGCCAAAAAGGAAGGATGCCGATAGGAGAAAGATGGCTCCAACTGGAATGTTTGGCTACATTTTGCTAAACACCATTTTTCTCCTGTAGGGAAAAAGTGAAAGGTCATAGCTTTAACACTCAAGCAAATATTATTGTTATGTGTATGGTATTTAATTAAACTTAATTGGCATTTTTCCTTTTTAAATATTTTATTGATTTTTTTTTTCTATTTTCATGTCTCTAGCACTTCCCAATGACTCCCCCCAGCATTCAACAAAGCTCTCCCTCATCACAAGTACAACCAAGCAAAACAGATCTACACATTGACCATGTCTGAAAAAGGAATGCTGAGTTCTGTACCTAAGTATTGACCACCTCTCTTTGTATCCCTGGGACTTAGTACAGGGCTGGCACATAGCAGACGCTTGATAAATGTCTGTCGATTGATTGATCGATCGATCAGTTCTCTGAAGCCACAGATGAACACTGTATTGATCAGGATTCAAAAGTCTTTCAATGTTTTCCTTTACATTGTTACAGTCATTCTATAAAATGCCTTTCTTTGCATCTCCAGAGCCTAGCATGGTGTGTGGAGCATAGTAAATTCTCTTAGTCACTGCCTCAGACACTGACTAGTTTTGTGACTCCAGCACAAATCTCTTCACTTCTATCAATTTCAATTCCTCATTTGTAAAATGGGATATCATGGTAGCCCCAGGGTCAAAATTTGATAACATTTATAAAGCACTTGACAAACTTCAGAACGCTGTATCAATGCCGGGTGTTGCTACCACTTCTAACTAACTTCCTTCTTACTTCACTCGGCATCAGCTCCCTCAAGTCCTTCCATACTTGAAATTTCTTATATTCTTCATTTCTTTTTTTTTGGGTGGGGGGGAGGAGGCACGCGAATCACTCAGGGTTAAGTGACTTGCCCAAGGTCACACAGCTAGTAAGTGTCAAGTGTCAGAGGTCGGATTTGAACTCAGGTCCTCCTGACTCCAGGGCCAGGGCTCTCTTCACTGAGCCATCTAGCTGCCCCATAGTCTTCATTTCTTACAAGGCCATCACAATCTATTACGTTCATAATGAAATGACATAGCTCACAGTCAAGGCATAACTCATAGAAAGCCTGGCTCAAAATCGGGAGTGCCTGGGTTCCAGTCTTGACTCCAATACATGATGCTCAACCTTGGGCAAGTTACTTAACTCCTCAGGCAATTCTCTAAAATGTTAAGGGCCAACTGAGCTTTATGCTGCATTGTAGAAGAAATGTATTTACCCAGAGTTCCCTATACCACTGAAATTTCAAGTCTGGTTAAAAAAACAAAACAAAACAAAAAATAGCAAACACTCATGTGTTCTAAATGTGTTCAGCTGAACCAATTAATGGGTGCCTGCTTCACTTCCTGTTCTTTGATTCTTCTAAAAATGCTTGTATAAATATATTTGTCTATCCTGGACCTTGGCTCCAAGCATTTTCTCTGGCTCTCCTCCATCTTGGAATGCTTTCCCTTCTCAACTCCACCTTCTGCCTTCTCATTCCAGCTAACAGCCCTTCTTCTAAAAGAATACTTTCCAAATCTTTCTTAAATCTAGTATCTTCTCTCTGATAATTATTTCCTATTTAGCTTGTTTGTACACATCTGTTTCTTGCTATCTCCCCTACTGGATTGGGAGCCCTTTGAGGGAAAGGACTATCTGGTGCTTTTCTTTGTGTCTCTAATACTTAGTGCAGTGGCTGGTATATAGTAGGTGCTTAATAAAGGTTTATTGATTGATGGGAGTTTCACTTTGTCTTTGACCTCTTTGGGGTATGTATGCCTAGAACTAGGTATATTTTTGAGTCAAATGGTAGGTACAAATTATTGACCATTTTGAGTATGATTCTAAATTATTTTCCATGACAGCAGGCTAGTTTAAAACTCCACTAACAGTGTGTTATGGGGTCTGTCTTTCCACAGTCCCTCCAACATCTACTATTTTCATCTTTTGTCATCTTTGCATATCTGATGGGTGTAGGGTGAAACTTCACAATCCAGTAAACATTTATTAAGTGCCTAATGAGTACAAGGCACTGAAACAGAAACAGGATTTGGGCCTATATCCTCTTCCTTTTGTCAAGCTGCACTGTACTGGTGATTTGCTGGACCTACTCAAACCAGTCATGAGAATCAGTTGCTAAATTTTCAGTGTGACCATTTGGATTTCAAAAATAGGCTGAATATAGCCTATAAACATAGCCTATAAAATGGACTAAATATATGTAACACTATAATATGATAAATATATACCAATATAATATATAATATAATAAATATGTAAATATAGCCTATAAAAATAGACTAAAAAACAGCACTATTTATCAATTTATTGTTTGTCTAGATTTAAGAAAGTGATGAAAATCTTATAATGAAGATAAAATTTAAAGGAGGGTCATGCTTTTCAGACATCTGATTGTTAGATATTTACCAGCATGCACTTGCTCAAGACTCATTGTAAAACAATAATCTGATTTATGAATTTGATTCTTCCTGGCTTGGAAGGCAGTTCCCTAAGCTCCTGGAGGAGGTCTTTCATTTTTGCACTTTGATTGCCTGTCATATAGCATGAAGCTTAATAAAAGCTTATTTTTTAATTGATTAAACCTAAATATCTTTTTTTCCCTCTACCCCTAGAGTATGCTACTACCATATGTGAAATATCTCCCACCATATACGCCTATTCGTAGTGACTTGTGTTTTTCCTCCTATCAGCAGACACCTCTCAGGAGGGGTGTGCATTGCAATGTACAGAAACTTGCTCCAGCTTTGGAAATCCAAAAATATTGCTGAAAAGAGTGCCTGAAGTCAAAACTGGGCAGATCACACATACCTCCTAGCCTTAGGTTTTAGAAGGAAACAGTGGAGGCAATGACTGGAGAAAGGTGCCTAAATGGAAGGTCTAGAAGATTTTGTCCTTTGCGATATTTCCAATTTCCTTAAAATGTCAATAATTTGGGCCAGTTCTAAGAAGATTTCTTTTTTTTTTCTCTGAAAAGAAAGAATTTGCTGAGAAAATAATTAACAAAATTGCTTAAGAAAGTAAAGTATTGTTTTAGAGAAAGAAAAAAAATCACCTCAGACTTTTGAATCACTCTCAAACACTTTAACAAGCACACATCCACATTCAAATAATTGATGTGTCAATTACAAATTCTTTTCATGTATTCATTTTAAATTTCTTAAAATCCCCTGTTGGGCAAAACTTAGATCACCTAGTTCTCATTGCAAATGTTCCTGAAAATTTGAACTGTAACTGACATTCACCTCATGCTCTAGGGTTTGCATAGTGTTTAACTTCAATCATCTCATTGGCTCCTTACAACAACCCTGTGCCCTAAACACTTCTAGGTATTAATTATTATTCACATGTTATAGGTAAGGAAACGGAGCTTCACACATCTAAGAGATGATTTGGAGATATGTGGACCCAGGTCTTCCTGATTGCAAATCCAGCCCTCCATTCACCATGCTATGGAAAAAATGAGAAAAATATTTTCTTTTTAAATATTCAGTGACTCAGACCCTCCCTTAATCAATCACAAGTCAAGACATCATCATCTTCATTCTGTTGGTCTTCTTTGAGAATGGACACCACCAACAAATGAGGTTGATTTTCCCAACCCAATGGTTCTAAATTCCTAAAATCTAATTGCTATTAGAAAGCTGAGGGAGCACCAGAGAGATTAACCAGCTATTAATCCTCTCATCTGTCTGCTCATTCCATTCCTACTGTCTTGAGAACATACAGAAAGCCATGGTAATAACCTTAATATGGTTCTCATTGCTGCTCAAGTTTGTTGCATCGCAGCCCAGATATTACAGCCTACTGCAATGTGGATGACGCATTGGTGACTTTATAATTCAGTATTCAAATAATAATACAGCCTAGGCCAATGGAAGGTAACATCATTATTTTCCCATGGCTTTCTAGGCAAGGACCAGTTCAGGAAAACTATAGAACACTAGTAATTCTGTAATGTAACTAGCCACCTGTTACAAAGCAAACTCAACATCAAAAAGCAACATTACATCAATATAAAGGATCTCAAAAGACTGAAAAATGGACAGTAGCAAGATGATTCTCTAAAATAAGCCATCCATTCCTCCTTCCACACTCTACCCCAATTCCTATTCTATCATTACCACCTCTCAAATCACAAAAGAAATAAAACTTGAAGTAGGGTTGACTGAGAAATATTTAGAATAGAGCTTATATTTCTCAAGAATGTGAAACAAGAATTTAACCACTAAATGATTATTTGTGAACTGTCAGTTGCCAGATAGAAAGACATCCCCAATTCTTGCCCTGGACTATGTCTATGTTCATATACAAGTCCTTCTTCCTTGTTGGGGTCCCACCTAGGGCAGTATTTGAGTCACCCAAAAAAGTGTAGATTCTTGGAGAGACATCAGGCATAAAAAAGGGGGAGAGGTCCCTTGATTCTTTATATGTTTGGGTGCTAGACCTTTCTTTGACCTTAATTATATGAATAATATGTTTTTAAAAGATGTCTTATTTTTATTTATATTTATTATGTTTTTAAAAGATGCCTCTTTATGTGAATAACCTTTTTAATAAATGGCCCTAAAATTTATACTCCGTTCCCTCTAAAAAATAGAACATTTTTATTTTGCGCAGGAATGTTTTGAAGACTCACAGGACTCTCATTCATTCATTCATTCATTTACTTATTTAAGGACTAAGTAGATCATACTTCAGATCTGTGGTCCTTATTTCAACTCCCAGTAGCACTGACAAATTGGGTCTTCAGAGGAAAGCAACATCTCACTGTCAGGCTTCCAAAGGTATGCCTAAAAGGCTATAAAGTTCTTCTAATACATTTGGCTTGAGCCACAATTTTGCCATATGTGTCTCCAAGTGAATCACCATTTATATTTAGTATTTCCCCTATATCATTGATTGACCCAGTGATTGGCACCCAATATCAGGTTAACT
>CM053772.1:27610255-27648057 GCA_028658325.1 Potorous gilbertii
GTGGAAGATACTCTAGCTTTGGAGATGAGAGCTTGAGTTCAAATCTTGGACTTGTCACATTAATTGTGTGATGTTTCCTCATCTGTATGGGGGAGGTAGTTAGACTAGATAAATAAAGCAAATTGATACATTGAAAAACTGAAATAGTATTATGCATGGAAATTAACTGATTTAAATGTAAAGCTCAGTTTGTATTGATGCTCACCCTTGAGTTTTTAATAAATGGTAAAAATGTGTAGTTTGGGATCAAGAAAGAAAGATGCTAAAAGGTTTGCTCTTTGATCAGAAACCTCACATGTGCACATGATAAATACTGTCATCTAAAGGGAGATTGACCCCTATATACACCACAATATTTATGGCAGCCCTTTTTTTGTAACAACAAAGAACTAGAAACAAAGTAGATGCCAATTTATTGGTACATGACTGCAATAGCATATGCCTGTGCAAAGAAATGATAAATACGATGAACATGTAGAATCATGGGAAAATTGACATGAACTGATGCAAAGGGAAGTAAGCAGAAACATGAAAACAATCTACATAGTGACCAAAATAATGTCAATGAAAGGAACAACATGGTAGAAAATGAATGCTGCAAAACTGTCACAACAAAACTTTGCCTAAATGATAAAGGCATTTCTTCTTGATTCTTTCCAGAGATGAGGTACTATCAGTAGAAAACATTGTGCATCATGGCAGATGTTTTTTGGTAGGTTCATTCATTTTGCAAAACATTTTCCCCATTTTTTGTTGTAAGGTATGACTGTCTGGGAGGGGTCCATTGGGACAGGTAAGTGATATGAAAAATGAAATATATCAATAATATTTTATTTTTAAAAAGAAGAGAGTCTGAAGGAATTTGGCACATATGTATGTTTGTATATATATGTATATATAGATACACATATCCTGTTTATATATCTGACATAATACATATAAAGAGATATATACATTCCATCTAATTAGATATATATATATATATAAATACATAGTACATTATATATCTATAGCTATAGTGATCTCTCTATCTGTATATATCTTAATAGACAGGAAAGAAGTAGCCATGGCATAAGGGATAGAAAACTGGCTTTAGAAAACTGGGTTCATGTTCTGTCTCTGATACATACTGGCTGCATAATCTCTAAGTGATGATCTGCCCCAGCTGAGAAATTTTCCTCACTGAGCATTGTTTACACCAATGAAATCAGATATCTGGTCCAAAAAAAGAAAAAAATAAATAAATGAGATGGAAAATAATTAATTACTGATGAGGGAATGTTTCAGAACTGGTTGTCTGTGTTCAATCAGACTGTTGATTTGTCAGCATAAATATTACCACAATATTAAGTTAGAAAGATAAAGATAACTAATTCATGTGATTCTCTGTTTTAGCCAATCCACCTAAACTAGCAATAAACTTTGAAAAATGAGAAATGGACAAAAATAAAAACATTTAGTAGACCATCACTATTTCTTAGGAAAATTTTATTAATCCAAAACAGTTACCACAATGTAGAGTCTGAAAGAGCCAGAATCCATCTAGACAGTGAAAATTTGTTCTCCTTGCCACATAAAGATCTATGAAAGTCAAAGTTCACATGCCTTAAATGTTATTTCTAAAACATTATCAAGGAAAATGATGGAAGATTACAAGCAGTGTTGCCTCACAAAATATTTTTTGAAAATGAGCCTACAGAGTTAAATGAGCCTACAGAGACCAGGGTGTGAGACACAGTTATGTAGATCATCACATATGGGTTAGTAACTGAAACTGAAAAAAAGCAACAAAATTCTATGAAACAGAAAAGATCTGTCCATGTTTCTTTTTTTAATGAATAAAAACCATTTGTTAAATATCTGCAATGTTCCAGGAACTATTAGGTACAAAGGATAAAAATATAAAGGTAGCTCTTGCCCTCAAGGACCCTACATCTGTCCATGTTTCTTTACAACTCTGTTCACATCAGCTACCTTAGGGGTATGACCCCATTTGGACTCTACCATCTCATGACTTAATGCAATATAGTAGCAAGTATCAATAACACTTGAAAAGATGACACCAAGAAAAGCAATTGGACCTGACAAAACATAGGAAGAAGAAATCTGTTTGGCAAGTGATAGGATTTAAAAAATTCTTGAAAATTTGTTTTTCAGTTCCTTCAAAGAAAGGAAAGTTTAAAAGAATGGAAAAGATCATTGACAGTATTTTTGTTCTCTGTTCCTCCCTTCCCCCTGCAAGACAATTAAGAAAATAAGTTGGTCCATATATTTTATATTTTAATCTTCATAAAATGTTTAGGACTAGTCTCTCCATTCATGTGATATCCTTGGTGAAACTATATTGAGGGAAAAGGGAGGATTTCACAGTTGATTTTATCCAGCAGACCATATCTTTCAAAATAATACAATTGACCAAGAGGTACAAAAAATATAAGATTTTGCTAAGTTTTTTATTTGTTGATTTAAAAAAACAACTTTGGATGGATAGAACAATAGATAGCCTTAAAGGCCACCATCAAACTGGGTGTCTTCTATGCCTATGCAGTACGGACCCATCTTTCTTCATGGAGCATGCTCAGTCACCAGTGGTAGTTCTAAGGGAACATGAGGAAACTTGAGGCTGTGTCATTCATCACTGAGGGGCTTGTGTTTAAGATGATAAAAAGTGCTCTCATTGACTGTGGAGCTGGAGAGGCTGATGACTCAAGAATGGTCAAAAGGGAGTGGCCTGCCCTTTTCTCTCTCTCTCCTTGTCTGGCTACAAACCATGCAAGACTTTGTCCTGCTTCCAGCCTATTGGGTAGGGGAGGAAGAGGTGCCCTATTCCCCACCCCAACCTCTAGGTCACCATGGCATGTGGTAGCTGGAGCACAAATCTTGCTAAATCTTAGTTTGAGTGGCCCCATTTGTATTGTTTCCAGATCTCAGGCCAATAAGAACCTATCCTGAGCTGGATGTGTCTAGGATTGAAAATGATTTTTTGAGCTTTAGAGGTCTGGAGGTCTTGGGTCCTTTCTGGTTGAGGCTGGTGGCATCAGGGAAGACTTCTGCATTTGAGAGGGCAGTCAGAATTGGCCCAAGTTCCACCATTTTGCCAGTAGTATGTAGTTTTGGACAATACAGTGCTGAGGTGAAATGTAAAATGCCTAATAGCAATCTTGCGCTGTATGTTCTGAGAAGTTGCAAGTATTCCCTGTAGAATGTAGCAGTAGTTATGCATTGTCACTGTAATTCCATTGTTAGTGCAAACTCTTTTTTAATGTGTAGCATAACTTGTGCTATATATTTAGGAATACATTTTCTGTCCAGTGCCTGCTTCAAATTTAGACTGAGTCCTTTTTTTTTTCTAACCCACCCACATCTTTTTGGTAAAACTCTAGGTTTGAGCCATAACCTATTGAGGCAGTAAGTAAAAGTCATTCCTAGGGAAACAAGGTTGGAGAAATAATGAGCTGAAATGTGTCAGGATAAGAAACTTAATCCTTCTCATTAGAGGATGATTCCCCAGCACTTAAACTGGGTTAAATCATGTCTTAGTATGGAACAGGGAGCTGATGCAGGCTACAAACCTCTTAAGGTCAAACATTTGTTAAAATCATATAAAATTCTACCATAGATATGATCATGGAGCTAACAATGCAACAAACACTTATTAAGCTCCTACTACATGCTAGGTGCCAGAGATTTGAAAACAAAGCAAAAACTAGAAGTTGCTTAGTGGTGATGAAGTTCTCCAAATGTTATTATATACAACTTTCTCAATGAAACAAATATCTCACTGTAATCATCTATACTGGGGAACTGAAGTGGATGAAAAACATCTAATAATCAAATCTTCAACATGCAATTGGATGGATAATTCCATTGTGTCAGTCCTTATTGATTGACAATCAGTCAATCAATGAGCATTTATTAAGCAACTACTATGTACCAATCACTATGTTAGGTACTGTGGCTCATTAGCACAAAGGTCTAGCTAAATTCATACCAAATGAAAAAACTAAGATAAGAAAAATAAACTGAAAGTGATTATAATATATCTTAGGGGCTACGAATGGTTAATGAACTGGATCTAGAATTGAATGGGCAGCTATGTGGTGCAATGGCAAAGCCCTGGGCTTGAAATCAGGAAGCTGAGCTCAAATCTGGCCTCAGACATTTGCTAGTGACTCTGGGCAAGTCACTTAACCCCTATTTGCCTCAGTTCCTCATCTGTAAAATAGAAGTGCGCTGGAGAAGGAAATGGCAGGCCACTCCAGGATCTTTGCCAAGAAAACCCCAGGGACAAATCCGTGGGGTCACGAAGGGTCAGACATGATTGAAATGACTGGACAACAATAGAACTGAATGGGAAGAGAAGAAGGTATTAGAATTCATTAGGCAAATTGCGTATTTCCTTCAATGATCCCAAATAGTTTATTACCACAAAGGAGCACATTTTGAGCAGAAACACTCTCCCATTGTTGCAATAGGGCTGTGAGTCATGGTATAGCATGATTCTAAATCAATCAATTCACACGTTCTTATTTAGCACTGCATATATATGAGGCAATGTGTTGGGTGCTGGGGATTTAAAAACCAACATGATAATATTTAATATAAATGTTGAACTTTAATAAGGGCCAGAGCTTGAATTAAGAAGAGTCTGGACCTAATAATCTCTGTTCCCTGAAGTAAACTCTTCATAGCCTTTTGCTATGTCAACAAAGCGGATGGGGCTGACTTAGCATTCCTTATGAGACCCTTACCCTATTTTGAATAAAGGGACGTTTTCTATTTCCTATGGCATGTTAATGGTAAAGAAAACATAGATATCCTGGGTTGTAATTTCAATGGAAACTTTATCAGCTCTGTTGAAAATACCCTTTCCTGTGTCAGCATTTCCAAAGTCCTATTTATGACAGGATGCCTACAACCAGAGTGGTGGGATTTTCTCCTTATTGTATGTCACAAGAGCGGAGTGACCTCTGAGGCCCCTTCCAGCTGTAAATTCCATAATCACAACTGTCATTACGACCGTCATCAGCATTGTTACCATCCATGCGTCCTCCTTCAGTTCTAGGAGTTTCTATACATCTTCTCTATAAACCTTGAGGTCTTGAGAAATCAGCACTTATTCTATCCTCAAATAAATGAAAGACCCCGCCCCCCAAAGAACTGCTGATATGAGAACATCCTCCCCCAAACCAGATTACAGTCCATCTATAACTTAGCAAATATACCCTAGGGAGCTGCTTGAAAGAGTAGAAAATACATTGTTGTTATTTTTGAATCATTTCAGTCATGTCTGGCTCTTGGTGACCCCATATTTTCTTGGCAAAGATACTGGAGTGGTTTGCCATCTCCTTCTCCAGCTCATTTTACAGATGAGGAAACTGAGGCAAACAGGCTTAAGTGACTTGCCCAAGTATCTAAGTATCTGAGGCTAGATTTAAACTCGTCTTCCTAACTCCAGACCTGGTGCTCTTTCCACTGCACCACTTAATCAATATTACTTCAACTTGGAAAAAAAATCAAAATGAAATAATATGGAGCAGTTTGGAATAGTTGAAAAAGTGTTGAACTAGAGTTAAAGGCTTTGGGTTCAAATCCTGCCTCTAGTGCTTACTGCCTATCTGACATTTACCTCACCTCCCTGGTAGAGTTGGACTCAGTAGCCCCTGAAGTTGTTTCCAGTGCTAATTCATGATCCAATGACATCTAGGAAGCAGTGTAGTATAATGGAAAGAGGATTGGCTCTAGAGTGGGGAGGCCTGGGTTCAGATTCTACCCTTGACTCTTACTATTGGCAAGTCAATTTAACTCTCTGGGTTTCAGTTTCCTCATTTGTAACATGAAGGTCTCAGATTTAATAGTTCTGAGGGCCCCTGCAGCTCCAGGTCTATGCCCCTATGACCTCTAGAACGCAGTGTGCTTCAGTGAAAAAAGGACCAGCTCTGCAGTCCGAGGACCTATATTCTAATCTTCCTTCTGATGCTTCCTACTGGGTGATTTTTGGCCCATGTCCCTTTGCTTCTCCAAAGGTGAGTTTTCTTATCTGTAAAATGAGAGGATGCATTATATGGTCTCTGAAATTTGCTTCTAATTCTAGGTCTATGATCCTTTGGCATCACTTAGCAGAGAAAACTGTCTCCACATTAGAGATCTTTGATATTCCCTGAGGCCGCTAGATGGCGAACTTACTACATTCTTTCTGGAGTCTGGGTTTCCTCATCCAAGCCGGGAAGCTGGTACAATTTGCCCTGTGTATCCTCCTCTTGAAATACTTAATGCAATTTTGGATGTTCTCAACACTGCTTTACTGATTTTTCATACACATACGTATGTATGTATGTCATAAATAGCATATGTATCTATAATATGTGGATGTAACATATATATATATGGATATATCCACATATATGGAGAGAAAGCTATATCTATAAATGAATACGTATCTATAAAAAAATATGGTTGACAAGCATTTATAGGGCACCTACTATGGACAGCTAAGGGGTTCAGTGAACAGAATGCTGGGCTTGGAGGCAGGAATGTCTGAGTTCAAATTCAGCCTTAGACATTTACTAGCTGTGTGACTCACTTAAGTCTGTTTGCCTCAGTTTCCTCATCTGCAAAATGAGTTAGAGAAAGAAATGGGGCAAACCACTCCAGTCTCTCTGCCAAGAAAACCCCCGATGGGGTCACAGAGAGTCATAAAAATGAAATGACTGAGCAACTGGAAGCGCCTACTAGGCATTGTGCTAAGGGCTGGAAATGGGATGGATATGAGTCGGTGAGTGGATGCACGTGGGTGTATGTGTATGCATGTTTGACAGCCATCTGCCTGCCACAGAGTCTATGCCTTGTATCAAAGCAGATGACATTCCACCGGAGGCCTGAACACAGTTTTTATCCTTTTTCATTTCTCTTGCTTAATCTTCAAATAAACAGCATGAAACAGCACACCATATGTGACAGGCCATGGGATGGGGGGAATGAAAGCTTCAGAGACAGCCCCTCCTAGCACAGCTTCTCCAATCACACTGATGCGGTTTGTTTGGGTCTTCTCCCCAAAGGCGGGTGGTTTCCTCTGAGATAGAATGATACTGCTTTCAGGTGGAGATACTTGGGGTGGGAACTTGTGGTAAGAAGAGGCCTGGATGACAGCTCGTCCTCCATACATTGTGGTATTGTAGGCAAGAAGGTGGACTGGATCCCAACCAAGACCTGGTGTCTAGAGCCTCCCCCACTGTAGGTGCCCTGAGTGCTTGTAGGAGGTAAGGAGCTCAAAGGTATGGTGGGGAAGCAGATAGAGGAGGCAGCCTTCTCCACTCACATATAGGCATCCACTAGGTATAGTGGAAAAAGCAATGGAGTTGGAGGCTGAGGGAAACTGAGCCCGAGTTCTGCTGTGTGAACCTGGGGCAACCACTTCATTCCTCTAGAGCTGTCTCCTCATCTGTAAAAGAGGGAAACTAATATCTACTTCCTAGGGTTGTTATGAGTATGGAGTAGATAGTGAAAACCATTCATTCATTCATGTACTGAACAAACATTTATTAAGTATCATGTACACAGTGCTGTGCTAGGCTCTACAAATGCCAAGAATGTCTTGTTTTCAATGAGCTTATATTCTAGTGGCGAGAGGGGCAAACCACATGGGGGCATATTGGTGAGTAAATGGAAAAACATGTACAAAGTAACTTCATGAGATGGGGCACTAGTAAATAGAAAGAAGGCACCAGGGTAGTTCTGTATAAACGTTAGCTATTGTTAAAGTTATTATTTGTATTAGTTCTAATAAAAATGTCTGAACAGTTTCCTCATCAATCAATCAAGCAAAAAGGCAAGTCACTTAATCTCTATGCCTCAGTTTCCTCATTTGTACAATAAAGCGGTTGGATTCAATGGACTCCAAGGTTCCCTTCAGGTCGAAAATCTATGATCTATGATGTTATGATGCTGCTATGTGCCAGACACTGGGAGTACAGAGGCAAAAATGAAACTCTCCTTACCTTCAAGGAAGCTCTGTCTCCAACTGGAGAGCAAAAGAGAATAATGCCCACCCTTCATTGTTCACAAGATGTTGTTACTATCAGAGGAGAACAGATGGTCCACAATACAGAGGACCATTGCCTTCCTATCCCTGCACATAGTAACTCTTAATTAAGTCTTAAGTTATATTAACTTTCTTGGAGGTCATATTACATTCTTCATAGAATGACCAAATCTTGGAGTTGGAAAGAGCATCCAGAAGCCATTCAGTCCAATACACACACACACGTGTGTGTATATATATATATGTATATATATATATATACATATATATATATATATCTGTATATGTATGGAAATCTATAGATATCTATATCTATACAGAAAGAGAGACAGACAGAGAGAGAGAGAGAGAGAGAGAGAGAGAGAACACAAAAACAGTCTTCACAACACACTTGATAATGGTCATCCAGCTCCTTCTCCAAGACCTCAGTGCAGAGCATCCAGTGATTGCCCACACAGTCTGTCTATTTTCAGGAAACCACAGAATCTGAGAGTCAGAAAGGACTCAGCAGTCTTTGAGCCGAAGCCAAACCCCAAAGGAATCCCAACAAGAATTTTGAGAAAGTGCTAATTGCTAGGAAGCTTTCCCTCACATTAAGCCTAAGTTTGCCCACTTTGCGGTTTCTATCCATTGCTCCTATTTCTATCCTCTGGGGCTTATTGAGGAAAAAAAATTAAGAAGCTATAGAAATGTAAGGTATTCCTCATTTCATTAATATCATCTTCCATTTCTTAGGCTGGAGAAGAACCAGCATTTTCAAGAATCAACATTCCCCTTGTCACCCCCAAATACTACTACAAGAATTATTTGTATATTTCATTAAATGAAGACTATTTTTGTAGGAGTGTGTGTGTGTGTGTGTGGCTAAGACCCCAGAGAGGCCATTAATCTACCTCAAACTGAACCTATATTTAGAAACTGCAGAAATGATGAAAGTCAGGGAGGAAAAAAGTTTAAGGAGTATGTGGGAGAAGAGATGGAAGAGGCGTACTCATAGGGCCAGGGGGTCACCAAGGATAGCACTCATGAAATGCACTTCTGAGGGACGCAAGAAATTATTCTTTTTATTTTGAATTTAACAAATATGAGAGAGAGAGAGACAGAGACAGAGACAGAGAGAGGAAGATTGACAGAGGAGGAGAGAGATGCAGAATAGAAAACAAGATTTATGAAATTTTGAGTCTCAGGTAGAGATTGATTTAAAAAAACATTATAAATTTAGCATGTTGCTTTCAAAGGTATACTATTTATGTTTCTCTTTTAACTTTCTTCTGATCTCTTCTGGATTTCCCATCAGGATTTGGTCTGCTTAATTTTCTAGATCTATTTGGAAGAGTTGGAGAAGAGCTCACCTCACTCTTTCCTGTTGCTGTGCCATCTTGGCTCATCCCACTGACACATTTTCCATGTCCAAAAAATGTTTGCCTCATTCTACACCTTGGGTCCATCTTTTAGGAGGCAGGTGACATGCTTCTTCCCTGGTCCTCTGGAGTCATGGTTGGTCATTGCATTGATAAGAGTTCTTAAGTCTTTCAGAGCTGTTTTTCTTTATGTGATTCTCCTGGTTCTGCTACTTCACTTTGTATCAGTTCATATAAGTCTTCTCAAGTTTTGCTGACACCATTCCTTACTTCCTTGATTATGGTATAATAAAGCAGCTAGGTGGTACAGTGGACAGAGTGTTGGGCATGGAGTCAAGAAAAGATGACTTCAAATCTAGCCTCTGACCCCCATTAGCTGTGTGACTCAGGTCAAGTCACTTAACCCTGTTTGCTTCAGTTTCCTCATGTGTAAAATGAACTAGAGAAGGAAATGGCAAGCCACTCTAGTATCTTTGCCAAAAAAACCCCAAACAAACCCAAATGGGGCCTCGGGATTGGACATAACTAAAAATGACTGAAAAACAATAACTGTATTAAATAAACACACAAACAATATTAAATAAATAAACTTGATGGCTATTAAATAAATAATAAATAGACTATCACTTATCTCCCAGGGTGGAGTAAATGAGATAATCTATATAAAGTGCTTTGTCAACCTTATCTAAGTACCTGCTATTATAATTATTGACTCCTAGGGCAGACTACTCTATTGACATGACCTCAGACCCACCTGAGGAATTGTTTCCTTCATATGACCAGTCTACAGGAACTTTGTTTTTTAAGGGGTTAAGTGATTTGCCCAAGGGTCAAGTATCTGAGGCTGGATTTGAACTCAGGTCCTCCTGATTTCAGGTTTGGTGCTGGATACTATATCACCTAGTTGCCCACCTCAGTAACATTTTGATACTGACCTTTGTTCCAATATGCATAGTCCATCATACCTGTCCCATACATCAGGACAACATGCATCAGAAAAGATTCTACACATCACAAGTGGGAAGGAAGATGAGACTGATGGCAGGGAGCCAAACTCTGAAGTTACCTCTAGATTTATCAACATAATCACCTTGTTTCATAGCAGGGAGGCCGGAAGGCACCAGTGACTAAGCTTGTTTTTGATAAAAGATTCCCTCTCTCCTTCTTCAGAATCTAGTTTCCTAAAACATAATGGTTTGAAAGAAATGAATGGAAACATGAAGTTGTTTTGAGGCATTAACAACAAAAAACCCACAACATATTTGCTTTAGAAGGGAAAACCCCAACAATGTTACTTCTGAATCAAAGCGATCCTGTTTCCCAGTCTAGGAAAGGACATTTGAAACTCAGGAGCTGGTCTAGATCTATTGCTCATACAGGGAAAGGGAGAACTCCCAGGATGGTTGGAGACTCTCATGTCATCAAAACTGCTGAGATAGTTAGACTTCAGTGGTTCCACGATCTGCCCAGTGATACTCTCTCCTGGGAAGCAGATCATAGGCCAATCCAAGCAGGACCATCCTGGGTGCCTCTTTCCTACGTCCTCCCAAAGGTAGAACACAGGAAGTCCTTCCACTATGCTTGAGTTCCTCTTGACATCATGAGGATATTAGTGGAGCTCAGGAGGTCATCCATCAGTTAGGCATTGTTTTCACCATGTGACCAGCCCATCTTCTTTTTCATTCTCTCATTTTTTTGAATGACATGATTTACTTTGTTTCTTTTTTGTAACTCTTTACTTATTATGTGTCCTACCCTGCTTGGGTATTGGTCTAGGAGTAATATTCATTTTTAATTTTTCATACATCATAATGTTCCATGACCAGTAGCCATATAACACCATTAAAATGCTTGAAACAGCTAGGTGGCTTAGTGGATAAAGAACTGAAGTTGGAATGAGGAAGACCTGACTTAGAATCCTACCTTATAAACATATGACCTTGAAGAAATCAGGGTTATCCTTCATCTCTCTGTCTCAGGTACCTCATTTGTATAAGAGGGGTAATGATAGTACCTATTGCACTGCTTTATTGTGAAGACGAAATAGAATACTGTATGTGTAAAGCACCTTTTTAAGCTTGAAGTGCTACATAAATTTAGCAATCATCATGACTGTTATTGAGAATACAAGAATTTTAAAAATTGAATTGTCTCAGAAGGAATTTAAAATTTGAGATCATTGAAAGAACTTTACAATTTCTTGAAGGCAATTCAATTCTGAGACCAAGTCATTGCCTATTTGTAGTGTGTGTCAAAATAGAAATACAACTAAATAGATGATAGCTAGATATACACATAGACAGGAGAGACAGAGGGAGATAGAGGCAGAGATTTTATTTATCATCCATTTATCTGAATATCTTAGATACGAATCTGGGTAATAAGGTATTCTTCATCCATTTGGCTTTTCCTGGGTGGATAGTTAGGTCATCTACATTTCTGTAACTAGATAACTTGAGTCAAAAATATTTTTCTTCCTTGAATGGTCTGAATTTATTTTATTTCTTCCCTCCATAACTTTGTATGGCATAGAGTCAAAGTAAGATTTAGCAGTGACTTTGAAATTTCCTGATAGTGTTCTACTCTATAAAGCAGAACTCAGGATTAGAGAAGTTTTGGCTTGGAACGTATTTTCAGAATTGGGGGAAGGGAGGAAGAGTGATAAAGACAATAGCCAAAGCACAACCTCAAGAGTTCAACCTAGACAGATTCCTCCTCCCCTCACCCTGGGCCATGTTCCAGAGATCTGTATTTAATTTGTCCAAGGCAGATATCAAATCCAGGGGAATTTGTCCCCAAAATGATGTTTTATTCTGATTATTTCATTGGCCTAAATGCATGGGATACAAGAAGGATCTGAGATTTTGTCAGCATTTTCCATTCTTAATATAGAAACTCCTTCCTCCAACATACAAATGGCATCCCACCTGTGACTCAGTTGTGGAAATGGTACATTGAGTTTAAGTGACTTGCCTAGGGTCACATGGCTAATAAATGTCAGAGGATAGATTGGATTCCAGGCTTTCCTTGAGCCAGACCCTATCCAATGCCAAGGCATGACCAGTTACAATGAATAAGCATTGCTTCACTCTAAGTGAGTGCCTGCAAAGACCTTGGCCTAAAGGACCCAAGGTCTCCCAGTGCATCCTGGGTCATCTCCAGTCATCCTGATGAATATCTGGTCACTGGATTCAGATGACTCTGGAGGAGAAGTGAGACTGGTGACCTGCATAGCTCTCCCTCACTCAAAACAAAGTCAAGTGCAAGTCATGTCATTATTTCTCTGATGGCATGGTCTTCTTTGTCAACAAAGGACGGACACAACAATCCTTATCCACTGCACTAGCTTACTGTACTCGATGTGACTTTCACAGCTATAGGATCTTAGCAATGACCTCTCTACCTGGATCTGGGGAGTCCCCTGCTCCCTTTAAGCTATGACCTATATATAGCAGTCCCCCAGTATCATTTAGCAATGGATCCCAGAACCTCATAGATATTTCTAGAGTCTTGCCTTCCTAAATGGGACACTTGAAAAAACCAACAACAATTAACTCATGAATTTCAATTTGATAGTTTATTAGAACTTTATTTTAAAAATCAGAAATCATCCCATTATCATGTTTCAGACAGTATAAAACTCCTCAGGTCAGCAAAGGAGGTAGCATTAAACTTGAGGGTCTATAATATTCCTTGGAGCTTCCTAGCTTTTGTTTTTAAAGGTATTTGTGCCAATAAAAAACTTGCTTTTGAATGGTTTCTCGCTGGAAACTCAGAAAAATCTCCTTAGAGTAAAGTAGATTAGAGTTGGTTCCTATGACAACCAGCGGATGTCCATGCTATTCACTGCTTCCCAGAAGCCCAATCCATCAACAAGCTTAAAAATAAGTGACTCGTATACAGTCCCACTTTGTTTCCCATAATACACTCTTATGGGAAAGAATGACTGGAGTGTTTGGATGCTTCTTTTCTGGAGCCCAGACTATGAGTCAACAGTATTTCAATAGATTGTACTGAGTACAGTAAGCGTGCCCAGCATTTTTTGAGGGACCAAGGAGATGCAGAAGAAAGAAACACTGTGGTCCCTGACTTCAGAAGTTAACAATCTGAGGGGCAGTGTTGGTGATCCATGCAATGAGGCATAGGGATATGACCTCTCATGTCAGTGGCAGAGAGAACTTTTGAGGGACAAAATGTCTTCCGCTAATGCACTTTGGAGTCTTAGAGTTAATTGAGGTATTAAGAGGTTAAGCCAGAGGGGCTGACTTGAATCCTTGTTATAGACCCCAGGCCTGGTCTCTATCTGTGAAAAAAAATTATAATGGTGAGCACATGCCCATCACAAACCGAGCTGCTTTGTTGTCTGTATGTGGATGAAGATCGGAATCATAGGATTCCAGAATTGGAGAGTTGGAAAGGAGGCTGCCTAGTCTACCAACCCATACTCAAAAAAGAATTCCCTGCTGTAATATACTAACCAAGGGTGTTATGGAGTGTCATAGGAGACTAGTTAAAATCAATTACTTCACTGAGAAGTTGACTTCCTACATTTACTGCATCTTAAAGGCATTGATCTGTCTCAGCAGTGTGTAATTATATATGCACATATGTACATATATGCATCTCACACACACACACACACATACACACACACACACACACACACACACACACACACACACACACACTCTCTCTCTCTCTCTCTCTCACCTCACCTGAAAACAGATATCTCCTTTAAGTATTTGAAGTGTTGTCATGTAACCAATGTGACTGATCTGGTCCATTTGGATAGGTAGATATGTGGGCAGATAAAAGAAAGATAGAGTTAGAAAATTGAATAGATAGGGTAGACAGATAAATATGTGGTAGATATATGAATGACTAGAAGACTGACATTTAGATGGGGAAATGAATAGGTAGATAGATAGATGGATAGATGAATTAAGAGACAGATAGTTGGATGGATAGATGAATTAAGAGACAGACAGATTGATTGATTGATTGATTCATGGATGGATAGATAAATTGATAGGCAGGAGAAAATTTGCAAAGGATTCCAAATATAGTGCAAAGACATCTGGTAGGATAATACCCATGACTTGTACATGAGGAATGGCCCAATAGGCATCGAGGACAGATGTAGTCGGAAAAGGACGGGGGCCAGTCGTGTCCTAAGTACAAGTGGTAACAGATGGACCCTGGAGCATTGTACAGACAGCCTCAAAAGAGCCAGGCTCTAGCACATAGGGGAGATCTTCTGTGGAAGATTTTTTCAAAGTCAACTAGACAAACATCACACAAGATGAGAAGGCACAGAGAGGTTGTGATCTGTATCAAGAGAGGGAGCATTAATCCTGATGAGATCACACTAATTGTGTTTAAGCCAAAGCTTTCCTAAAGGGAAGGCCCACCTGCTAGCTCTTTCCTAGAGGGTAGGCACCAGTGAGAGGGTCAGAAAGAGCTGTTTTCTGCTGTGCTGAGCATGAGTAAAGATGGCACCAAGCCAGTGGGAAGGAAGCAGGGCAACTGGAGAATCCCAAAGCCCTCTCTGACATATATCATTCCTTGGAGGGAACAGAGGAGAGAGAGAAAGGAAGATAGAAATTAAATGGGATGAATTGGGACAAGAGAAGCCTATGAAGGAGCAATGGTCACCTAACTCTAAAGCAAAGATGCTAGGTTTCTTGAAATACAATCCAGCATTTTTGCTATTCTAAAACGTTAGTGATGTTTACTTCTTGTGTGAACTTAGGCAAATCATTAACCTCTCTGGGCCTCAGTTTACATGTCTGTAAAATGAGGGGGCTGGACTTGATGGGCTTTGAGTCCCTCCCATTTCTAAGTCTATGATCTCTTCCTATCATTTATTTGTATGTAACCCTGCCCTTCATTTTCTCAGCAGCATCAATCCAAAGCCAAAATAAAGCTCTCGGTGAATTGAGAGCTTTTCTGGGGCCTCGAGGACTAGGGAGAAAAATATCAAATGCCAAAGTATTTTGAAGAGGATAGATGGACTTGCCACATTCAATAGCTAAGTGGTTCCTGAGACTGAGAGAACACAGCATACTACTCTGTAGGTTCCTGCCCAAGTCATAATTTAAGATCCACTTCTAAATAACTTTTCCATGAAAAGGAAATAGGGATACAAATGTCAGGAGGCAGGCTATGGTAAATCTCCCTCATAAATCATCTCTGAACTGGCATAAATCAGTGTCAAAGTTAAAAGGCAAGAACCAAAGCCCACCTTGGAATGTCTGTCACCTCTTGATGTAGTTTGGTTATGCTGGAGTCCTCTCATAGGAAGGACTGGGGATAGGTGGTCAGATGCTGCTGCAATGACTCATGAGTCCACAGGTGATGCTGCTGTCACCAAAGGAATTCTTATTAACCCCTGTAGGCATTCTTAGCTGACTTCCCCATAGTTATGGCATTTGTAGTTACCTGAGATCTATTGGGAACATTAATAAAAGGTTCAAGCTTCTTTTGTCTACCTCTGTGTGTAACCACACAGACCTTACATACTCTAGGTACTCATAATTGGACTCCTGTCCAGTAGGATTGATTCCTTAGGTTGTGTAAACCTGTATAACTTTATTTTCATTAATCACGCCAAATGTGGAATTCAAGAATCATGTGGAAACAAACATTTTTTGGTGTCCTTTTTGTGTGACTGTTTCATCAGTGTGTATGCTATCATAGAACTGCATAGTTAGACTGGAGGTGGGTCTGACTGTGTTTCTCTCTCTGCAGATTAAAGGTGCTATATAAATGGTAGATAGGATTATTCTTTATTGCTGACCTGTCTTCCCAAGTGTATTTTAAGTGACTTAAAATACATACTTTATGGATGATCTCCCCACAGTGTTCATCAAAGTGCCAAGTACACAGTAGGACCCTGAGTTGAGTGCTAATGCTTTTTATTCTGGCATTAGCTGTCTTTCCACGGACCATGGGAGTAACCTCAGTATGTAGATTTCCTAGATTCCATACTTCCATTTTTCAGGATTTATTTCTTTTCCTCCATTTCTACTTAGGGTATTTACATTGTTTAATAGAGCTGGGCAACATTGTTACAGGTGTCAGCACCTAATGCAATGTATTGTAATTTGAAAATTCCCTAATTTCATGCTATTATAGCAAATAATTCTTATAACACAGGTAAGTAAACTAGAAAGATTCCAACGAGTAAAGTATATGAAAGATACTTCTACTGGGTAGAGTGGACATATTTTTAGAAAACAACTGAATTTTCTTACTTTGGGCATTTAATATTTGAAAGTGACAGAGCAAAGCTTTGATCTTCCTCTGGGGCAAGTCTCCAGTGGCCAGGATGCTTTGCATTTCCAATCAATATCCTCCCATGGCAAACACCACCATGCAAGAGTTCCTTGTAAACTTGTTCGGAGCCTGGAGGAGGATTCTCCTGAAAGTACATTTCTTCTTAGAGAACATTGACTTGAAATTCACGCAATTCCAGCACTGCTGTCAGAGGGTTTAAATAAAATGCTGATAGGAAAACAGATGATGTACTTCACAGCAGGTAGCAGGTGATCAAACAGGGGAACAGATCAGATTCAGCTTGATCCCAAGCCCTTGATCCCGCACAGCCTAGGCATAGCTTGCCAGTTTAGCTGCTACTACTCCCCTGTATGTAAGAAAATTTTATAGGTCTCTATCAACATGGCAGAAGGTTGTTTTAATGACAAAGAAATAAATGCTGTATATGTAACTATCCATGAAATACTGTTTAGTTTCTTGTAGGGGCCAAGAAGCAAACAAAGACTGTGCTAGATGCCAGAGGTACAAAGACAAAAATAGAACAGTCCCTACCCTCAAGGAACTTACATTTTCTTTAGGAGAGAAGGAAGGAAGGAAGGAAGGAAAAGAAGGACAAAGAGAAAACTAAAGATAAGAGGGAGAAAGGAGGGAAGGATTGAGGAAGAAAGGAAAGAATTAAGTAATAATTAAATATTTATTGTGTGTTTGGCACTGGGTAAGTGCTAGAAATACAATTAGAAGCAAAAAGAAAGACAGTCCCTACTGATTGTCTCCCTACTGAAGCTACGAGGTGGAGCAATAGAGTCCTGGACTTGGAGTCAGGAAGAATTCATCTCAAATCTTGTCTCATGACACTAACTGTGTGAACAAGATCAAGTCACTTAACCTCTCTCTGCCTCAGTTTCTCCAACTTTAAAATGAGGATACAATAGAATTCACCTTACGGGGTGGTCATGGTGATCATGGGAGGCATTTTAAAGGGCTTTACAAATCTTAAAATGCTATAGAAATATTAGCTATTACTATTGCTCTCTTCTTTTCAATTGCCTTATAGATAAACCTCACTTTGTCCACAGATATGCTCCTGAAGGTTGTAGCATCATGAAATCTGGAGCTTAAGGGGACCTTAGAAATCATAATTCAACCTCTTCTTTTTACAAGTGAGGAAACGGAGGCTCTTAGAGGTTAAATCCCTTGCCTGAAGTTGGAACCCAGCTCATGGAAGCAGAACGAGAAGTGACCTCAGAGGTAACTGAGTCTTCCACCTCCAGATCCAGTGCTAATTTTTTTTTTACTATGTTACAAATAACTCCCAAGAATTGAGCATAAATAACAGTTTTGTGGAATTCCCATATTTTTGTTTATGTAACTCAGAGGTTAGAGAAAAAAGGGATTGTTGAGTTCATCTAGTCCAAACCTCTCCTTTTACAGATAAGGAAATTGAGGCTGCTAGTCTTTCAGTTTCTTACCCAAGGATGTACAGCTAGTAAGTAGAAGAGTTAAGACTTAAAACCAGGACCTTGCATTCCAAATTCAGTGACCTTTCCATTGAGCCATCACTGCAATCAATGCCCAGCAATCAATCAACCAATCAAGAAAGTATTTTTAAGAATCTAGTATATGTCAGACACTTTGCTAGGTGATAGGGATATCAATTCAAAAATGAAACATTCCCTTACCTGCAAAGAATTTACAATCTATCAGGAGAGATAAATGTCCATACACACACACATATTCACGCACACACACACACATACGTGTGTGTGTGTGTGTGTGTGTATTACACCAAATAAACATAACAATGAAGAGAAGCTCTATCTGGGAGCATCAGCAAAAGCTATATGTAGAAGGTAGGATTTGAGCTGAGTCCTGAAAGAAACCAAGGATTCTGGGAAAAGAAAGGGTGAAGTTGGTGCATTCTAGGCATGGTAGACTGCCAATGCAAGGGCATGGAAAAGAGCTATGGATTTTTACCTGGGAGCAACAGCATAATGGGTAATTTCCCTGAACTGTGGAGTACAAGAAGAGCCCCTGGCCCCATTTTAAATGGGAATGGGAAGCTCCCTTGGAACCTTATGCTGCGTCTTTACATAGAACAATTGAACTTCCATATAATCCAGAACTCCAGATTTTTGTACATCAATAACAAATGACATTTACATAGTCCCTGAAGTTTGCAAAATACTTTCCATGCATTACCCTGATGACTATCTGGTCACTGGATTCAGATGGCTCAGGAGGAGAAAGTAAGGCTGGTGACCTTGCATAGCCCTTCCTCAGTCAAAACAAAGTCAAGTGCAAGTCATAGCATCATTTCTCTGATGCTATGGACCTCTTCAAAAACAAAGGATGAACACAACCTGTGAGCAAACCAAGCTGCCTCCTTCCCTCCCTCCCTCCTAAGAACCAGTGCATTTGGAAGCCCATAGATTGAACAACAATGGGTCCCTGCCCAAGCTCCACTCAATTGACTGTTTTTGGACCCACCTGACTTAGAATGAATGTCAACAATAACTGTTTCTGATTGAAATAGCAACCCTGAGGCTCCTGCCCCTCCCAACTTGATTTGTTTATTTTTTCTTTTCTATTTAAAGGAGCGATCCTCTGACTACTTTTAAAAGAGGTCTATTCACTAAAAGGATGTTACCTCACTTTAAGTGAGTATCTGAAAGGACCTTAGCCTAAAAGGCTCCCATTGCATCCTGGGCCATCTCCAGTCATCCTGATGACTAGTCACTGGACCCAGATGGCTCAGGAGGAGGATAGTGAGGCTGGTGGCCTTGCACAGTCCTTCCTCACTTAAAACCAAGTCAATTGCAAGTGTTGTCATTTCTCTGATGTCGTGATCCTCTTAGAAAACGAAGGACGAACACAACCATGGGTATTATTACAACCCTGGCTTAAGAATACTGAGATGTAGAGAGGCTAAGGGATGAGCCTGTACCCACCCAGTTAGCGTCAGAGGCAGGATTTCAATTAAAGACTTCCTGACTCCAGAGCCAGCACTGTATCCCTTATATCAACTTCCTTTCATTACAAAAACTCACATATATTTGAGACTTACACATGTTCCTAAACTGGAAGAGCTGCCCATCTTATCTAACTGCCCCAATTTTCTCAATCTGAAAAATTATACACTTGCTCCCCTATTGATACAAAGATTGTTGATTAATCAGAAGAAATCTATTAAGAGCTAAGAGTGCACAGGATGCTGCTAAGTATAATCTTCATCAAGAGGATGCCATTATTCTTACAATTTGTAGCTTTCAAAAAATGGATAATTTACATAACTGTTCTGAGCCTCAGTTTCCTTTTCTGTAAAATGAGGACAAAACGAGGTCCTATCTTACAATATTTTGGCTCTCTGCCCTGGGACTGAGCTGTCCCAGTACAATGAGAGGTGACATAAAAACAAAAGATACCAATAAAAATCTATTTTTAATTAAAATAATGTAGCCTTCTAGAGTGCCAGGCAATAACTATTACTTTTTCAACTTGTATCCTCAGAAACTCGTATAATGTCTGACATATAATAGGCTTGTTCCTTCGCTTATTTGGAGTAGTTGTGGTGATCCAACGAGAAAATAAAGGTAGAGCATCTTGTAATCCTTCAAGCACCATATAAAGGTCAATTACCATCATTTTTATAATTAAAAGCCACACACACATATGTGTATATATACATATATGTATATATATGTATATATCCCTGAAAAGATAGACGAAGCCAGGTCAACATCCTGGACCACAAGCCTGTAGGAAGTTTTGGGGGAAATGAGCTGGTTAATAATGTAGAAAGACATGGTACATCCTTATTTGCTGTAGTAGGGTAGCCATGGAACTGAGGATCCTAATTTAATTGGATGCCAGCAGGTGGTACCCAAATAGAAATCTCAAGGAGTCAGCATCTCCATCATTTGTTGGTACATTTTCAATCGTGATGGAGAGAGCTGGTTCACTTCAGCAAATCAGCCAATACTTTAGTAAGAAGCCACCTGCTTCTTCAGCAGATTGTGGCTGGGTTCTAATCAGTGTAAACCCAGAAAAGTCTCACACTTCAAAGCAAGTTAATAGGAGGTCGATTTCTACTAGTCACCTCCCCTAGGCAGCATCCTCCCCAGCTGCTAGCAGGACAGGCTGGACTTATCATCTTGTACATAGGAAATGCCAAGAGAAGGGACCCAGCTTGGGCTTAACAGTCAACACAGAAATCAGAAACAGGATCAATAGAAAAACAGACCCAAATCAGGATGCTGGAGGAAAGAGAGTTTTCACAGCTGGGACCCACAATAAGATACTTGTCAGCCAGAAGGATTGAGCACTAGCTGACCTCCAGTAGAGCAACTAGCAAAGGGCCTAATTAAAAAAGATGCAAAGGTGAGGGGTGGGGGTCAGGGAGAGCTTTGGATGCTCACATAAGACACAAATATATACTTCCAAAATCTCCTCCATCCACCTCCAAGGGAGACCTGGACCCACTAGAATGGCCACGTTTCTTAAAGAAGAGGTACTAGAATCAAAGGATATCTACTATCCTTCCTAAATATTTATAGTCTACGGGAAATGATTTATTTAAGGTTCAAGACATTTTTTCTGGTTCCTATCCCATAAAGGAAAAGCGGATGGAGTGTTGACCCCATTCCTACACAAAATTACCATCATAAATAGTTAGCAGCAAATAAATCAATTTACATACATCAATTATATAGGGTAATGGATAAAATGCTGGGCCTGGAGTCAGGAAGATCTGAGTTCAAATTTAGCCTCAGACCCTTACTAGCTCTGTGTGACCCTAGGTAAGTCACTGAACACCTCAGCTTCGTCATCTGTATAATGTTAATAATAACTGCAGCATCTCCCTCCCAAGATGGTTGTGAGAATCAAACAAGACATTTGCGAAGTGCTTAGCAAACAGTAAATGCTATATAAAGCTTGGTTTTTATTATTATTAAATCAGAAAATATATAAATAAAATTAAAGCAGAAAATACACAGAGTGAATAAACTCCCACACTGAGAGCAAGATGTCTTAATTCAGAAAAGAAAGAGAGTCCCTGATCTTACCCAAAATCTCTAGAGACACAAGAGGGAGACAAAGGATATGTTGATATGCCTGCTATCTCTACAAGCCAGTCTTCAAAAATCTTTCCTTTTTCTTTATGGACTCCTCTCCAAAGAGAATCTGGAACCACGTGTTTTCAGTCTCTTCCAGTCAGCAGGAAGATAAGGTTTCTCTTCTATGCTCTCAAGCCAATTCTGCCCTCACTGAGGCATGCATCATCAAGCAATCCTTCTCTCCACTAATGAAGAAAGTCATATACAAACTCACCTTACTTGAACGTCTGGTTATACTTGAAAATGGATGAGTTTAAACTGAATGAACAAGTAAAGACAACATTCAGAGACCAGCTGGTGTGTGAGGTCTTGGCATCAGGAAATTACAGGATCTGAGGAGTAGAAATCCATGTTCTCTGTCACAAGAGAGGAAGAAATGGTGGTGAGCTACAGAAAATAAGAGGATGAGAGAGGACACATTTCATAAGCACTTACTTTGTGCTGAGTGCTGGGCATCTGAATACAAGCACACAAGACCAGCCATGGCCTCCAGGAATTTACATTTGCATGGAGCAAGTACAGCATCTAAAAGGGAGCTAGGAAGAAGAAAGGAAAGCCTCCTTAGGAGGGCAAGTCTGTTGATTCAGAGGGGGAGAAGACTAGAGAGTGAGTAGAGCTGAGAGTAAAGTGTGAGGAGGGCCCCTCATGGAATGGATTTATTAAAAGGAGGGAAAGAGAGACAACCAAACATCAGAGAACTGGTTAAAGGACCTGAAGGAGCCAGAGAAGAGAAGACTTGAGAATGCGGCATCTGCTTTCAAGTATTTGAAGGGTTTTCTTCTTAAGTGAATCAGTCTTGTTTGGTTTGGCCCTAGAGGAGAGAACCAGAAGCAGCACATGAAAGTTGTGAAGACCCAAATTTAATCTTTCTGTCAGGAAAACAGAAACAAAAACCTTCCTAAAGGTTAGAGTTGTCCAAAAGGGGAATAGTGGGTCCTCCAGCTTTGGAGGTCTTTAAGCAAAGACTGACTATCCACTTGTTAGGTATTATTATAGGAGGAACTCTTTTTTTTTTTTTTCATACAGTGTATAGAGCATGGGACTGAGAGTCAGGAAGGCCTGAGTTAAAATCCAGCCTTGTTCACTAACTGTGCTTCCCTGGGTAAGTCATTTAACCTCTCTGAAACTCAGTTTCCTCATCTATAAAATGGGGGTAATATTAGCCATCTGCCTCTCAGGGGAAAGGTATAAGCAATTTATATAGCCTCTACTATGTGCTAGGTACTGTGCTAAGCACTGCACACATATTAACTCATTCGATCCTCACAACAACCCTGGGAGATAGGTGCTGTGATTATATCCATTTTATAGTTGGAGAAACTGAGGCAGAGAGAGGTGAAGTGATTTGCCCAGCATCATACAGCTAATAAGTGTCTGAGGGCAGATTTGAACACAAGTCTTTCTGACGACAGGCTCCACTGCACCACTCAGCTGTCTCACCGAGTTGTTGTGTGGATCAAATGAATGACATATGTGATGACATAGGTATGTTGGGTTAATGTACATACAGCACTTTGCAAATTTTCAAGCATTTTATAAATTCTTCTCCTCCTTTTTCTTTTTATCCTTCTTTTTCTCCTCCTTCTTCCCTTTTTCTTCTTTCTCTTCTTCTTCTTCTCCTCTTTCTTCTCCTCCTCCTCCTCCTCCTCCTCCTCCTTCTTCTCCTTCTCCTCCTTCTTCTTCTCCTTCTCCTCCTTCTTCTTCTCCTCCTCCTTCTTCTCCTCCTTCTCCTTCTCCTCCTCCTCCTCCTCCTCCTCCTTCTTCTCCTTTTCCTCCTTCTCCTCCTCTTCCAGCTGAATTGTACTGATCTAAAGCTGGTTGTAGCTGATCTAAAGCTCCTTCCAGTTTGGAAATTCTGTGATTCTGTTTTTTTTTTCCCTTCATGGATGATCACACGTAAGACTCATCAATCAATCAAACAGCATTTCTTAACAGCCTATTCTGTGCCAGGAATTGTGCTAAACTTAAATAATATTCCTCTTTTCTCTTGGCCTTCAGTGTGCTACTATGGAAGCAAAAATGCCCTTGGCTTCCCTTTCATGGTTAGGACTTTCCAGGGCATACAAAGTTCCCAGTTCAGGGAAGATCAGAGGTGACCAACTCCCTCTCTCTACCTGTCAATTAAGTAGAAGGAAAGAAGATCAAGGGTAGAAGTCTGACAGCCCCTGAAACCTCCATCTCAAGCTCCAATAGCCCCCCAAAGCCTGGCTTGTGATAGAAAGGCTGAAGCATCCTACATACCCATGCAAGAGTTAATGAAAGTAGGCAGCAATCAAGCAACTTCCCAGGGGGCATTCCTATTGCAAGCTCTTGGCCTTAAAAGAAAACTTTTGGAAAAACAAATAATAACAACAGCCACAAAAGAAGTGCCTTCTAAAGGAATTGTAGTTAGTTTCCTGCTGGATCAGCATTGTTGCTCCTTGGGAGGAAAAGATAGGTAGAAGGTCTTGGTTGCTTTGCACATGCCCTTGAGGCATTCATTAGTCAACTGCTTTGCTTTGTTTCAGAAAAAGTACTGGAAAAAATAGGACCTTTTCTCCCAATAATTGGAAAACAATTAAAAATTAAATTAAGCCCCAGATTCAGGATCTAATGAGATACTGCACATAAAGCACTTTGAAAAACTTAAAAAGTTTTAAAATGGCAATTATTAATAATAATCATTTTTATTTAGATACTTGGATGGATCTGAGATCACCCTGGTGGGGAGGATCCCTCCATTGGCTGTTGGTCATTGGGATCATGACCCATTTATGCTTTCTCATCTCTTGTGGCTCTTGCCTTTCCATAAATCTGCCACAAGTAGTCTATTCAGTGGTTCTGAGTTCTTTCCCCCGAGTACCTCTTATCCTGGGGATACTGGTGAAGTTGTCCATTGAGGCTGTCTCTCATTCTGTTTGTGTGACCAGTCTCCCTTCTGTCCTCTCTCTGGTGAGACAGAGCACTGGGCCTGGAGCCAAAAAGACCTGAATTCAAATCAGGCTTCAGGTACTTACTACCTCTATGATCTAGGCAAGTTACTTAAAAAAAATATTTGCCTCAGTTTTTCCAGTGGTAAAATGAGGTAACATCTATCTCACAGGATTGTCATGAGAATCAAATGAGATAAATTTGTAAAGTACTTAGCACAGTGTCCAGCACATAGTAAGTGCTATATAAATCCTCTTCTTCTCCCTCTCCTCCTCCTCCTTTTCCTCCTCTTCTCCTTCTTCTTTCTTCTTCCTCTTCCTCCCTTCTCCTCCTCCTTCTTCTTCTTGTTCTTTTGCTCTTCCTTTTCCTCCTCCTCCTTCTCCTCTTCCTCTTTGGCAATATAATAGCAATAACAAGAGGAAAAAGAAGAAAGCATCTCTTAAGGGCTGATGTGTACAAAGCACCACACTTAGTGTTTAGACAAAGATGGAGACAGTCCCTACTCTCAAGGAGTTCCCATTCTCATGAAGAAGACAGTGTAAGTCAGATGGAAAGGTCCCCTGCTCCTCACGGAACAGCAGCAAAGCAGAGGGTAATGCCTCTTCTTTAATGCCATTCACTGCTAGGTTGTACAGCGGAAAAAGCACCAGTGCAGGAGCCAGGAGGACTTAAGTTCAAATCTCACCTCAGACACTTGACACGCATTAGCTGTGAGACCTTGGGCAAGTCACTTAACCCCAATGGCCTCATCCTGGCTCATCTCCAGTCATCTTGATGAATATCTGATCACTGGATTCAGATGACTCTGGAGGAGAAGTGAGGCTGGTGACTTGCACAGCCCTCCCTCACTCAAAAAAACAAAGTCAAATGCAAGTCATGTTGTTATTTCTCTGATAGCATGGTCTTCTTTGGCAACGAAGGACAAACACACTCACACACTGGTGAATCCCTGTCCTTTTCAGATGTTGAACCATTTGATGGAAGCAAGAACCATCTTTTGGGGTCTTTAGTATCTCTGCCACTTTGAACTTCTACAGGAGTTGTTCCTGCAAATGATGGCTGGGAAGAAAGTGGGGCCTGGGGGCATAGCTATTTTCAGGACTCTTGAGATCACCATTTGAGTCTGTCTCTACTGGGACATTGTCTGAGGTGATTTGCCTCTCCAGAAACAAAAGACCTCCTATTTTTCCTCAGGATACCTTGATACTTCAGTAAGGCTGATTTGCTCATCAGACAGATGGTAGTTGGTGGAGATGTCTGATCTTTTCCCCACAGGGATCACTTCTCTAGGTAATATCTGTAGGGGGTGGGCTGGAAGTGAAGTCAATGATCTGGAGGTGTTACTGTTCAAGATTTCCTTGGGCTTTATATAACTGTTATATTTCTTTAGTGTTTCAATGCTTGCAAAACACTTAAATGTATTATCTCATTTGGTCTTCACCACAACTCTGTGGAGCTATTAGCTTTCCCATTTTATGGATGAGGAAACTGAGGCAAACAAGTTATGTGGCTTGCTCAGGGTCACCCAGTTCTCACAATGGATTTAGATTATATAGAGCAGGAAAAGACCTTAGGGGCCAAGTCCAGCCCCCTCTTTTTTTTTTTTTTTACATATACAGACATATGTATATGTCTGCATATAGCAAAGAGAAGGGAAGGGACTTGCCTAGTGTAGCACAGCTAACATGTGTCTGAGGCAGGATTAAAACTAGGATCTTCCTTAATACAAATCAGGCACTAGTACACAATCTACCTGTCTAGTCTCTGAAAATATGTTTGTTGTAGCCTATATACACCCACCAAATTGAACTTTGGGAATCTCAAGCTTTAATTCTTTTGTTAAAAACTAAATTTCCTTTTTGATAGCGAACTTAATAGTCATCAACAAACACAAACATTTAAGTGTATGAAAAAGCAAAAGAAAAGGTTTGCATAAGAAACTATGAACTACATATGTATATATAGTTTGCTTTAACATACATATATAGACATGTATGTATAGTTTAATATATTGTATATTATATATTGTGAAATATAAAGTATAATTTAATAAGTAAATAATTTAATATTTCTATATTTTATTTTCATCCCTTTTGTATTTTTTGGTGTAGTTTAAAAAGAATTTGGTTGATTTTTTGTGTTGTTTTAACTGTCAATCAGTTCAACTAACCTGAAAAATAATTTGGAACTATAATCCCCTGGCTCTTCTCCTCTTCCTCTTCCCCCCCTCCCCCAAGGCAAACCCAGTGACATTACTGTTAGGCATCTATCCCAAGGAGATCAGGGCCAGAAGTCAAAGACCAATGATTGTGTACAAGAACCGTTTTTGTAGAAGCTAAAAACTGGAACCAAAGCAAGTACTTACCAATGAATGGGAAATGGTTGAACAAATGGTGGTATATGAATGTGATGGAACATTACTGAGTAGTAAGAAATGATGAACATGACCAATCCAGAGAAACAAGAGAAAATCTGTGTGAACTGTTGCAGAATGAAGTTAGCAGGCTCCAAGTGCCCAATTTATGTGCTAATAAGAAATATAGAGGTCTCAGAATTCTGATCAAAGCAGGGAACATCAGTGCTATCAGACAGATAGTAAAATGTACCCTTCCCCTCTGACCCGGAGGTAATGGACTAGCTTTGCAGAATGGCCACAGGGCCAGTTTGTTTTATGGGTTTATGCATATTAGTATGTGTACTAGAGGACTTTCATGTGGCGAGAGAGGAGAGGAATCAGTGAGTGGATAACTTGGATACAAGAGAAAAAGGGCATCACTTTAATTGTTCAGAGACTGCCTCCCTGCCATACAGATCATCAGAATACTAATGGTTAAAAAAATGCATCTCTGTTTCTGGGAGAAGGAATGAAGAATTTTCCAAAAGCAGTTCAGCCCATTTCTCTTCTCCTGCATGCTTCTGAGCCCAATTAATTATCCTTCCATGGTACCTGTTCAAGATATGTGTGTTGATGGACCACCTCCATAGACTGTCCAATTATCAGCTGGCACCCCAGGGCAGGCTCTTACCTCTTACATGGATTATTGCAATTCCCTCTTTTTGGGTCTTCTTGCCCCAAACCTACTCCCTTCCCAGTCCATCCTTAACAAAGTCACCAAAGTGATTTCCCCCAAGTATAGGTCTGACCCTGTCACTCTCCTACTTCCCTACTCCCTATTACCTTTAAGATAAAATATAAACTCTTCACAATCTGGTCCCTTTTTACCTTTCCAATATTCTGATGTGTCACTCCATTCCATGAATTCTTCATGTGACTTTACCGTCCTTTAAGCTGTTCAGCAAATGTGATGCCCTGCCTCTCAATTCCTTGGCTAGAATGCTCTCTCTCTTCCCCTCCAACTCTTAAAATCCTTGGATTTTATCAAGAGTCAGTCTAAGTGTTGCTTTCTCCATGCAATCTTCCTTCATCCTCCATCTGTTGATACACCCCACCCTGAAATTCTCATGCATTCCTTTTTGTATATACTCTGTGTATCTTTATATGTTCACACATGGTAGAAAGTAAGCCCATTGAGGGCAAGGAGTCTCATTTTTACCATAGTCTTTCCAGTGCCTAGATGCATTTACTGTTGTTGTTCAGTAGTTTAGTTATATCTGACTCTTCATGACCCTATTTGGAGTTTCCTTGACGAAGATGCTGGGGTGGTTTGCCATTTCCTTCTCCAATGGATTAAGGTAAACAAAGATCAAGTGACTTAACCAGGGTCTCACAGCTAGAAAGTGTCTGAGGTTGTATTTGAACTCAGGTCTTCTTGGCTCTAGGCCCAGTGCTCTACTCACTGAACTGTCTGGACATTTTGGTTGCTAAGTCATTTTGATCATGTCTGACTCTTTGAGACCCCAATTAGGGTTTTCTTGCCAAAGATACTAGAGTAGTTGAACCATCTAGACATAATTGGTGCTAAGTAAATGTTTGGGGGTTTGTTAGAAGATAGGTCGACACTATTAATATTCCCATTTTATGGACAAAGACAATTAGATTCAGAGAAGTAGTATGCTGACTTGTTGGGGGTTCACTAGATTGACTAAGGCAAACTATGAAACCAAGTCTACCTGACTGTAGACCCACTCTGCCATCCTGCCTCTCTACCATGAGCATGTCAGCAATGAAATACAGGCATCATCAGACTGTCCTAGCATCTTCAAGCTAGAAGGCTTGTCAGTGTTCAGCAGAAGGTCAAGGGATTTATGCAAGGTAACACATAGCTTGCCAGTAGTAGAACTTGCTCCTGATTCCCAGTCTGTCACTTTCTCCAATACATTAAGCTTTTTAGAGTATAATATGTAATGAAGATCACAGGCAACAGACCTTCAGTCAAAATTTCACTGGGAATGTTGTCAAGGAGACTGAAGATGGAACTCTGGGATATACGTAGGAGCAAGAAATAATTTGAGGACAGCAGAAGGAGAGTTCAGTTCCTATCACAGGGAGTTCCTTTTCAGGGAGGAAAAGAAGAAGGGCTCAGTCCTAAAGCAGAAAGTAATTTCCTGCTTAAATACAAGAGAGGAGATTGATTAGTCTGCAGAGGCACAAGCAAGCTGAAAGGCAGGTCCCTGATTGATGACTGATGACTAATGAGAATCTGAGCACTGAGCACTCACCCTGCTCCCAATTGAACCCTTCAAGGATAATGAAATCTAGCAGGCTCTCTGAGATCCACCAGCACACTGCCCTCCATACACACACAAGAAAATCATCACACATGCTTTTGCATCAAGACCTTGGGATTAGATTGTGCTCAGAAACATCTCTGTCCTCTCCTCAGAGAAGGGAAGGAAATGGCACCAAGGTAGAGGTATCATTTGTCAGAAAGCAGGGGTTCACCTTGGTGTTGCTTAAATGCCCAATACAAAGAGAATCCATGTAAATTGCTCCTTCAGGAGAGTAGAAAAGAGGAAGAATATCTAGCAGAGAAACTGATTGGAAAGCAATTCATGAGGCTTTGGTTGGTTTTCTTTCTTTTTTCCTCCAGGAAAATGGAAAACACTGGGTGTGAGTGTGTGCATACTTGTAAGAGAAAGATCCATCTTTTCAGCCAATGGTCACTCCAAGAAAGCCACTCTGATATCGATACTCAAGTTAGGGAATAAATGGAAACTTTAGAAATTTGTTTTCTTAATTTAAGAAAGACAGAAACAGAGACACTCACAGAGAGTGAGCATTTCCACATAAAAGGGGAAAAGAAAAGAGGATTATATATGGAATCATGAATCTTTATCATTTTTGGCTTACTTTAAAAAAATAATAAATTTAATGTATTACTTTCAAAGCTGTCCTTTTTGTCTGACTTTTCCTATGAACTTTCTTTGTCCCCTTCCCATGCATTTTAAAAGCTGCTTCAATGATCTTCTATTTCTTTTCTCCTTTTTTGGAGGAGAAACACTACAGCTTGCTCCCCTCCCTCCCATATCCCATCCCAAAAGAAAAAAAACCACAATATTCATAAGAAATAAGCATATTCTAGTAAAACAAATTCACACACTTACTGGGAAATCATCCATCTGCCAGGAGAGATATAGTATTCTGAATGGAAGCATTTATTAAATATTAGTCAATAGATTGAGATAGTGATATGCTAAACACTTAGGATATAAATGTAAAATTAAGAAAATCTCTACCCTCACGGAGCTTATACTCCAAGAGTGGGAAGCAATTCACTTTGGGGAGTGGTGGCCAGGAGGAGTGTTTTGTTCTGGAATGTTCTAGCTTACAGGCATGCACCACCACGGTTGGCTACTTCATTTTGTACACAGTAATTTATGTGTAGTCTCCCCTGATACAATATAAACATGTTGTCTCCCTGATACCATGTAAACATGTATACACATACATGTTGTTACCCCTAATACAATGTAAACTTCTTGAGAGAAGGACCATTTTTTGGGGTTGGTTTTGTAACCTTAGCAGTCCCAGGCACAGTATATGGCCCATAGTAGGTGCTTAATGGTTGTGGATTGATTGAGTTCCCAATCTTCATCGGGGGAGGAATGCCTTTTCCACGCTGGTGAAACCATAGATTCAGACCAGAAAAACCTCAAACAAAGCAAAACAATCCCTTCCTGCCGTTTTTGTTCCTTGCAGCAGGTCATGGAGCTACAGGCTGAATTCATGTGCTGGGCTCCCTGGGGAAGAAACAAATTCAACCACCTTCATTCCACTGGTTGGAACAAATTTGCATCGTTCTCCAAGACACCTGACCATAAATGTGTTCTTTAAAAACCCTGTCTGGGGAAGGAATTCTCCAGCCATCCCTCGTGACTATAACTACCTTTCCCTTCATGTCCTTCCTACTTGCTGCTTTTAAGGCAGTGGGGTACTAAGGCTCGGCCTGGGATTTTTATTTTCAGCTCTATCACAACCCCACTATTTTACTGATTTAATTATATCTGAACACTCTCAGTGTCTTGTAAAATATGCATCCTTATGCCATAAAATCATTGGAGATGAAAATAAATTTATATATGCAGCAAGGAAGAGCTCTAACGAGCAGCCTGAATGGTAAGACTTATAAGAAAAAACTGTTATTTTTGTCATAAAGTCACTAAAAGTATCTTTAGGGTTGGGAAAGGCATTCAAAGGAAAACGGGCTTTAACTAGTACAGGAGAATTTAGGATTGACGCACAAAAAAAAGCGATCCTCTCCCCCAAGGACTGGATTTTGAAACTGAGGATGTGTGTTCAAATCTGAGCTCTAGCATTCTCTATCTATGTGGCCCAGGCAAGTGACTTAGCCTCTCTGGCCTTAGTTTCTTGATTTATATAAATTGAAGGAGTATAACTAGTTTACCTCTAGCATCCTTTTCAGCTCTAAATATGATCCTATGACCTTTGTAAAGGTAAATACTTGTCTGTAGGGAAATGTTCAAGGGAAATGTTCCTCCTTCAAGGAGAATGGCACCCAGAAATCCCCTTTTGGGTTGAGGGGACTGGTGAGAACAGATAGCAGCATAGAGATGCTTTTAGCCTCTAAAACAACCTATTTCAACTTGGTTCAGCAGGTGGCGATAGAGAGACTGAATGCTCCTGACAGGTCAAGTACCAAAATTAAATCTTCGACACATTGGCATGCTTGTCAAGAAGTCAAAGTGGTATGGGGAAAGAATACTGGGTCTGGAGCCAGGAAGACCTAAGTTCCAAACCCTCTTCCTTTCTTGCTATCTGTGTGACCTTAGTTTCCTTAACCTCCCTGGGTTTCAGGCAGGTTAAATGTAAAATGAGGAGCTGGTGTGAGATGGCCTCTGATGTCCCTTCCTGCTGTAGACTTCTGACTCTAGGAATCCTTTTCTCATACTCTACCCCGAAGTACATGGTGTGGGCACCAGAGGAAGAGAACCCAATTCCAGCCACCTTAACAAACCCACCTGAGTATAGAACAGGTTATAAAGGAAAGCTAGTTTTCAGAATGTTCTGGACACAGTAATAATAGCAAACATTTATGTAGCATCTGCAGTGTGCTGGGCACTGGGTTAAAGGCTTTACAAATAATACCTCGTTTGACCCGTATAACAATTGTGTTAGGTAGGCACCATTATCACCCCCATTTTATAGACAGGGGAATTCAGGTAAGTAGAAGCTAAGTGCCTTGCCCAAGGTCACACAGCTCGTAAATATCTGAAACCCCATTTGAAATCAGGTCTTCCTGACTGCAGGCCAGCAGCTCTATCCATAGTGCTACCTGGCTGAAATACATATGACCAGTCATTCTCCGAACTAGGTCACTGACACATTCAAAACAAATTTGAAAAGGAAAAAAAAATTAGTTCTATTACAGTACAGAGTGTCCAAGAGCCCATAAGAGAATGGAAATGTCTACGTGCCACAGCTGTACCTCACATGACACAAGACGTCTGCTCCTGAAAATTTATGTAAATCAAATAATCCCTCCTACCCCCTCCAATCAATATATTTCCAGAGATTCTGGGTCTTTAAAAGCAAGGTTGCCAAGGTTGGCAGTTGGTGGCCCAGAGGGTAGACACTTAACTGAGAGACAGGAAGATATGTGTTCAAATCCAGTCTCAGACATTGAATAGCTGTGTGACCCTGGGCAACTCGTTGTACCTGTATGGGCTGCTATTTCCTCTTTTATAAAATGGGAATACTCATAGTACCTACCTCAACGCATCAAATAAAAAAAATATATAAAGTGCTTTGTTAACTTTAAAAAATATATAAATATTAGTTATTATTAAGTGGGTCACATTCTGCAAATAACAGATGCATTGTATGAGACTGCCCCCTCCGTTCCCCACCCCTGCCATCCCATCCTCTGGGTCAAACCTTAGGCTCACTTGTGACAGCCTCCCTTAGCTCTGCTCAATGGGCATATCCTCTTGTTCCTGCTTAACAAAGGAAACTTCCATACACCATACTTAAACTCTACTGGTTCAACCAGGTCTCTATTGTTTCTGGCATTATCCAGTAACTAGAGACATCCCTGAGGGTGACTTCAGATTGAACAAGAATTTACCCCACTCCCAATAACCAACCAACACTTTCAGCCACCTTCATGAGCTGCCTTTATCAATGATCACATTGTAACCACCTGGGTTAAAATCCCATCTCTGACACCTACCACATTGTGACTTTGGGCAAAGCACTTCATGTCTCTAGCCTCATATGTAAAATGAGTATGTCAGACTAGGTGGTCCCTGAAGCTCTGTTCAGTTCTAAATCTCTGACCCTATGTAGCTGCTACTATTTGTCTGTGAAGGGAGTCCCCATACCTGGATTAAAAAGACCTATCACTTTATGCACCCCCTGTTTGCCTGATTCTTTGGTGAACCTTTCTCTCAATCCTACAACTGTTTTAGAAACTGGGTTAGAAGGTCTTATTTATAGACATTTGCTATTTAGTAATTCTTTATTTTCTGTCTGTTAAGCATGGGCTTTCTCAAAGGAGAGATAGACCTGTATCTTATGCCTAGAGAGGATCATAGAACTAGAGTTAGAAGGAACCTGAGATACCATCTTGTTCACCCTTTCTCCCTATGTAGCTGAGGAAACTAAGACCCAGGGAATTGAAGTGATTTGTCTAGTGAGGCTGAGATGTCAGCTTGGCGATTTTGACAGTTGAAAGGGTATGACTATGCAAAGTGGGCATGTGCTAGCAGATATGAAAGATCTAGTATTCCCAAAGGGGTTTTGCTTTTTCTTGATGTAAAAAAATCTCCCACTCTTGTGCTGTAAGAAATGATGAATGGTTTCAGAGAAACCTGAGAAGGTTTGTTATGAACCGATGTGGAATCAAGTGAGGAAAACCAGGACAATGCTAACAACAACTTTGAAACACTTACAATCTCCAATCAAGCCAATGGCCAACTATTCTAGAGGATCATGGGATGAAGCATGCTCCTGACAGAGAGAGGTGAAGAACTCAGGGGCAGATTAAGACACATACATTTGCATAAGGATGATGTAACAATTTATTGTTGTTTTAATTATATGTATTTATTACAAGGGTTTTCTTTTTTCTTTTGAATGATGGGTAGCTATGGAGGAAAAGAAGATTGTTTTTTGTTCGTAGAAAATGAATGAATAAATCCCTTCCCTTGTTATACTAAATAAAGAAGGAATGGCAGACTGGAGTCAGAGGACCTTGGATTCTATTTCTGACACTGTGTGACTTTGGACAAGTAATGTAATGCTTCTGGGCCTCAGACTGGTCATCTGTGAAATGAGATGCTTGGAAAAATGGCTGCTGAGGTCTCTTTTACCTCTTGAGCTTCGATTTTATGAAGGTTAATATTAACCTGAGAATTCACTAGGAAAGTTCAAGGAAGCTACTAAAGAATGTTCTAGAAGAGAGGAGGCAAAATGCAGCTGCAGGCCATATCTCACAACACTCTTGAGTACAACAGAACCAGACTAAAATGAATTGTGGGATATTTAACAAAATAAATAAAAATATAATAAAACATAGAAAATACTCGATTTTTAAATTGTCAACATGCAGCCCATGGGAATTTTTGTGTATGAATTGGTGGCCCCCATTTCTATTTGAGTCTGCCACCACTGATCTAGAAAGTTCATCTCCTGAAGGAAAATCCAGAAGTCACCAAGGCCAGAGCAGGATGAGTCAGTATTTGGAACACCTTACCACAGCCCCTGACATAAAGTTCATAGATTTGCATCATCAGTTTGGATAGAGTCACTGCAGAGATAGACAGTGCCTGAACAGAGGTACAACATAATGCACCATCTGCTTTCATCATTCATTTTCTTCTGTCACATAGGTTGGTTTTTTGTTGTGGTTGTTGTTTTAAGGATCTTGGGTATCTTTTAAAAATTTAAATAATCTCCAGAGAAAGAAGCTGGTGCCCAAGCTGTACATTCTAAATACCTTGTCTGCCAAAGAGATGGCCAGCAGTGAGTCACATCTCACCACTAAGTCACTGAAATGTAAGCAAGAAAATGAAATATTTGGTATTCAAGGAACAGGGGTTATTCTTTTTCCTTCCGTCGAATTCAATAGCATTCAAGGTCAGACATTATACCTTTGAATTAGTACACATATTTGTATGTATGTGTGCATAAAATCTGGACCTGGGATTTCTTTAGTGCAGTGAACTCTTGGCAAGGAAACTGCCTTTCACTGATGCAGATTAGCAAGTCATTTGTAACCTAGTGTTGTAACATCACCTAGGTCACTGTGAGGTTAAATAGCTTGCAGATGGTTGGTCATACAGCTAGGATGTGCCAGAGACAGGACTTAAATGCAGATTTTCCTGATCTTGAAACTGATCCTGTCTGTGTGTTATACTGTATTGTCTCTTTTGTGAATGACTGTTTTGGGACAGACTTGTGATTTCTTTGGAACAAGGAACTCCTGGCAAGAAAACCCGACCAATTCATGCCAGCCTCTACTAGGCAATTTATCAGCTTGGGGAGTGATCCCTCATACTTGTGTATGATGCAAGATGCAAATCTTAATTTTTAAAAATTTAACCACAACTGTTGTTATATATTCTCTTCTTACTTGAATTATTTTGTATATTCTTATTTAGTGATAGGTTGGATTCCCCCTTAATAGACTGCAATAGCTATTGAGCTAGCATTTATTTGTACTTTAAGGTTTGTGAAATATGTTACAAATATTACCTCATTTTATCCTTACAGCAGCTCTAGGAGGTAGGAGCTATGACTATCCCCAATTTGCAGATGAGGAAAATGAGGCTAGTGACTGGAGGTTAAGGGACTTGCCCAGGTTCGCAAAACTAGTAAAGATCTGAGGCTGGATTTGAACTCAGGTCTTCCTAACTTTGGGTATACTGAGCTGAGTCACTCTTAAATGTGTCTCTAAAGAAAAAACGGTTTCCTTTTTTGGTTATTGTATCTCCAGTGTATAGCGTGGAAGCTAGTACATAGTAGCATTTAATATCTGCTGATTTTGTCAAATCAAATTGTTTAAAGACGTGGAGTATGGTATTTTTTTTTTCTTTTTGTGGAGGCTGCTGGGAGTACCATAGTACCCAGAGTGCTGGATCTGGAGTCAGAAGACCTGAGTTCAAATTCCGCTTCATATACTTACTAGTGGTGTGACTCTGGACAAGTGATGTAAATCTCTTTGCCTCATCTGTAAAATAAGGATGGTAACAGCACTCACTTCCCAGCCTCGTTATGAGAATAAAGGAGATAATATTTGTAAAGGCACTTAGCACAGTGCCAGGCACATACTGGAAACTTAAATGTTTATTTTCTCTCCCTTTAATCCTTTTGAATCTATGAGTCCCTTCTCAGAAGAACTTTATAGGAATAACATTAAATACATAGAATTCCAAAGGAAACTAGCTGTATTGAAGAACATTTATAAAAATAGTTATTGTTTTGAATTCTTGGACCTCAGGTTAATAGTACTTGGGTTAAAGAAAAACAGAATATGAGTCAAGAGAAATTATATTTACCAGTCACTTTGCGGTACGCATTCATTAGTGGTCCTGAACAAAAACCATTTGGATTATTGCTTTTTGAAAGGTTGTGATACTCAACCTTCAGCATGAGAAGCCTGCCCTTACAGCTCCATCTCCATCCATCATGAAGCCCAGGTGACTGTTTATTTGTCTCTGGACGCCTGGCTTGCAATTTGCTTTCACAACATTTTACATTATATGGGAAAGTAATTAGCCACATCTGCTCTCCTTCTATTTGTCCTGAGTCCTGAAGTGATTGATAAATAGCACCTTCGCCCTTAAAAAGCATTGTAGCAGGTTTATATTTTACTTAAAAGTACACGATTGTTGCGTAACTTAGTACCGACTCTGGCTGTTCGTAGGCCAAAGTATCCATGAAGGTATATTAAAAACACAAATACAAACACAAACAAAGGCATTAGCAAACCGAAACTTCTCTGCTCAATTTACAATTCCCTCACCTCTTATTTTCTGCAGTCACATCTGTCACTATCACCCTGTAGACGTCCTTGGGACTCTGGAAAGTTAAACAACCACAGGATCTTGCCAAGTCTGAGAGAAGCAGACAAAGATACATAGGCATTGGAAGGAGAGCAGAGTGTCAGGAGGCCTCTGAATCCACCTGTGGGGGGGAATTCCCAAGGAAGAAGCCCCAGGCATAGGGTGATCCACGTCATATGTCCATCCAATATGACAGAAGGAAAGCAGAATGGATTTCTCCAGGATGCCAGGGTGCTGATATTGCTGACTATGAGGGGTCTCATGACCTTTGTGAGGGCCCTGTGACATCTGACAAAGATATGCTCTGGAAAATAGGGAGAAATTTACAGGGATTCTTAACTTGGGGTCCATGGACATAAGTATGTGTATGTATATGTATTATGCACGTACACACATGCACATGTGTTAGCCTATGTGTGTATATATGTATTCATATGTGTGTATGACAGCACAGAAGCTTGGTTTTATGTATATGTATATAAATGTATATATAATGTGTATATATAATATATATACATATACATATACACACACATATATGTGCATTTATGTGTCTGTGTATATAAGACATGCTCCTATGCTCCAATGCAATTCTCTAAACTTTCTCTCATTCAACATGTAGCCTCATATATTCTTTCTTCCTCCTCTCCAGTTTCAGAAAGTGAAGTGACA
>CM053772.1:27648557-27665508 GCA_028658325.1 Potorous gilbertii
GCATTGTCAAGAGCCTGTCATTCACTTCTTTTGGCAGGCATACCAGCTTATTGATTAGATCAATTTTGTTTGCAAAACCTATTCCAGTTTCATGACGCTCCCCTTCACTGTGCCCACTCCAGAAAAATGTGCACCCACCTCCAACTTCAGCGAGCTAGCCTTCATTTGCCAACCTTGTTTCACTCAGGGCTGCTATTTGGATGCAATATTTGTTGAGTTCTCTTGTAACAAGAGCAGTTCATCTTTCAGGTCTACTGGATTTTGTGTTGTCTGTCAGTATGCGAGTGTTCCATGTGCCAGTGATGAGTGGAATCATCTTTGCAGATGTTTTTTGTACATTTTGTACATTTTTTTGTGTTTCAACTGCATAGTGGGATTCCCCACCTGCCGCGATAATCAGACCAGTGTTGGGTAAGCAGACAATGCTTAGGGAACCTTTTCTAGCTCCCCTTCCTCACACTAGAAGATGAGTAGTGCAATCCTAAAAAGGCTGCTCAGACATCCAGGAGACTGTCAAGTTCCACTGCTGTTTCTAATGAGAAACAACCCTATGGCTTGGGCTGCCTGTGTGCAGGATTGTGACTACAGCTCCCAGTGTATCTGCACCTGCTGTTTCATCACTTGCCTATCGCCACAGGACTTTGAGGCATAATAATAAAATGGTAAGAGTGGTGTCTTTAGTGCATAAATTGGTTTTAAGTGAGGCAGAGTTGCATGAAGTTGTCAGCCTCACTCTCTCCTCCATCATGGTCCAGTGGCAAGACAGAGTCAAGATGACTGGCAATGGTTCAGGATGCAGTGAATGACCTTGGCATCTTTGGTGTCTAACCAAGCTCTAAGTGCTCCACATCGCCTGCTTCAGCTGCCTTCATGGCCATTGGAATAAATTGTTCTCATCCGCCCATTCCACCAGAGGAAGTCTTCACACGCTTGGGGTAGGCACCTCTTTAACTCATCAATGGGTTTGAGATCCCTGGTTACTCTCAACCTGGGTTGGCCCATCTGCTGAAATGGTTTACCAGGGTGTGGCCGCTGTGCATGCTGTAGCTTCTTGGAGCCACAGATGAGAGTTGAGTGGAATAGGTGGACACCAAAGGTGGAGAGAGCCCAAAAAAGGGCTTGGCAGTCATCACACCAAAGGTACTTGTCCTCCCTGAACATACGCTACACCTCACCGAAGTGTAATCATTAACAGAATAGCAATACCCTTAGATAGGAACCTGTGAAAGTGCCCAGAATGGCTCTGACATGGTGTGCTCCGTTGGTAGTGAACTCTTGTTTGGAGGCTGTGAGATAGTTCCGTGTACAAGTACATCAACCAACCTGCATTTAAATGCACCATATTTATTTATAGTGCACCACATGCCCAGTTGATTGAATTGGTACAATTTGATCTTAGAGCACCACCTGGCAGCTGATCTAGTTATAAGAGCTTTACAGATCTCACCCAAGCATCTACTCTAATCCAGACCTACAAGGCTAAAATGAAGGAGGCATAGCTAGACAGCAGTATATTTAATTTAAAAAAAATACTGGAGCTTTTAACTAATTAAAAAGCTCCATATAAGTCAAGTGTGATGGGGCAATCAAAAAAAGAACAATCAGTTTTAGGCTGCATTAAGATAGACATTGTGTCCGGAGAAGTGACGATGATGACAACGCAAATATTATCTCAGTTGATCTTTACAATGACCTTGGGAGGTAGGAACTACTATCATCCTAGTTTTTATAGATGAGTAAACTGAGGCAGACAGAGACTTTCCTAAGGTCACACAGTTTGCAAATGTCAGGCTGGAATTTGAACTCAGGTTCTCTATCCATGGTACCACTTAGCTGAATTTTAGATGATCCTACTTCCCTACTCTGCCCTGGTCACATCATCACTGGAGTATTATCTAAGTTCTGCGAATCACATCTTATGAAGGACATAGATAAATAATAAAAATAACAGCTAACATTTCCGCAATGGTTTAAGATTTAAAAAGCACTTTCCATATATTATTTCACTTGAGATCAAAACAACCCTGTAAGATAGCTGCTGTTGTCATCTCCATTTAATAGATGAGAAAGGCGAGGTTGACAAAGGCAAAGTAAATTACCCAGGGTCACGTAGTTGTGAGCCGCTGAGATTCAAATACACTCAGGTCTTCTTGACTCCAAGCCCAAACCTATAGCTGTTACACCATCTAGCTCTGTCTAAAAGTTGGAGGGTTTCCAGAGGACAGCCAGGACGACAAAGGACTTTGAGATCATCCCATATGACGACTGGGTGAAGTATTCAGGATGGATAAGGCTAATTTGATAGCTGCTATCAAATATTCAAAGGTCTGTCATATGGAAGAGAGAATGGTCTCATTTTCTTGGCCTCAGGCAGCAGAAGTAGGAGCTGTGAAGGGAAACTGCAAAAACTCGATGACCGTTGGTCAGATACCTTGAGAGAGATCATGTATTCGGGTTTCAGTTTGACTATATGACCTCCAAAAGCCCTTTCAGTCCGAGGTTTTGTGACCAGGTCCTAGACATAACTCTGCCGTTTTCTAATTGGAATGACTCTAGGCAAGTCATTACCTTTGCTGAGCCTCAGTTTCCTCATGTGTATAATAGGGATAGTAACATTTACCCTTAATCTCAGAGGGCTGCTGGGATAAAAAAATGAGGTAATGGATGTAAAGTGCTTTGTATATTATAAGGCACTATCAGAAATGCAAGCTATTGTTGTTACTTTTTAAACTCAACTATACACACACGCGTGCCCGCACATGCGTGCGTGTGCGTGGGTATGTCTTCCAATGCCTTCCCCTTCAAGCTGTAGTTGTTGTTTTTAAGATCCCAGAACTCCAGTCTATGATCTGTGACAGATCTCTGATCTCATCAATATGGGTATCCACAATGCTGATCTCCACCAATCCATGCCTGCCCCATCTTGTGGGTCTCTACTCCATGGCTTCTCATGGATTTGTATCAGGAAACCCACCAGATGGGCTATAGCTATCCTAGGGTTTTCTTGACATTATGTAGCTACTAATGAAGCATGTTAGCTGTCCCTCCCTCAGTTGTTCCTTGCCCTCAAATTACCCCATCTTTTTTTTTTTCCCAATGACTCCTTTTTTTTCCTATGACATCCTTTACATTGCTTTTTTGTGTTGTGGTGAGTTCATACCTCTAAACTCCTCTGAATTACCCATTGAATCTGTAACTTCAGCTCTTTGGAGGTTGTTTCAAAATAACGGTAAGGGCTAATATTTATATAGTGCCTACTATGTGCCAAGCAGTATGCTATGGGATTTACAGATCTTATCTTGAATCAAAATTTGATTGACTTTTTCAATTATTTAACCAAATAGATTGGGTTTTTCTCTAAGGAAAGCTTTTTCAAATTCAAACCCCACAACATAAACTCTCAAGGGCAGGGACATTTGCTTGTTTTCATATCTGTGGGTCTAGCTAGCTCAGTGCCTAGTACAACAGAGTTCATTAATGCTTGTTGAATGGAATGGAATGTAAGATGAGTGTTAATATAGAATCCTTTGCACTTTTGAATGGGTTGTTGTGCATGCTGTTTATATCTTCACACAAGTAGCAAGTGTTGGAATGCTTATATGGAGCAAAAAGCGGATGTCTGAAAATGCTAGGAAGTGCTTTATCTCTCTGTCCTCTTTAGTCAGGAGAATAAACAAAATCCATGTTCCTTCATTTCAGGGAAAGATATCAGCAACTTTGTGGTCAGCTTGTGTACTTTCCTGCCAGCCGAGTGGGATCTGAATGTAAATGATTAGTACATCTACTGGAATGATGAAAAGTTTAATAAATGTTGTCAGATTGACTTAGTCTCTCAACCCTTTTCCTTAACTGGAGTTGGTTTTGCAAATAGCTTTTGATTTACAAAGGTCTTGAGAGATTTGTAATTGTATTGACTAAAAGATCCAGCCAAGGAAACCGCACTCACACGTTATTTAAGATCAGGCTTTGTCAGGAGAGCAACTGGGAGACATTTCGGCTCAGTCTTTTGGCCACAAAAGTCGTGTCTGCAATCTCAGCTACTGTTGGGTCTTACAGTTCTCTTCTGGCCTCCATGGGGATCAGACTTTGCTTTTCAAAGTCTGAGTGTTTTATGTGAGGATAGAAAACTTAATGGATTGATTGAGACTTTAGTGAAAATAACCTGGAAGAATTTAAATTCCTTGAGTTGATCTACTCTGGGGCTAAGTTGTCCTGAATGGTAAATGAAGAAGTGAAAAACTGATCTCAATCCTGGGTGGAAATAAGACCCTGACCTTGCTTCAAATCCTACCCAGCCTATTCCCAGGATACCAAAGCTACCAGTATCAACTGGATACATTAATTTAGTATCTCATTTGGAGGCCCACATGTTTTTAGGCAATCCAATTTAGTAGCCTTACAAGGGAAAAGGTCCTCTATAAATGTAGAAAGAGTTCTTGGGATACAAAACATCACCATTATTTGAACAGACTTTACTCAGTCTTAAACTCTTGATATAGCTATGCTAAGGGATTTAAAAGCTGTCTCCAAGACAAGATCTTCCAACTCAAAAATGTTCATATTTACAGGTTGTGAGGAATTTTTTTTGTCTTTGGGCAAATGAGGAAGCTAAAGCACAAGCAACATTATCCGATTTGCTCAGTGGCTCAGAGTGGCAAAAGTGGCATTTGACCCAGGTTCTCCAGGCTTTCCCCATGTTCCATCTGCCATCTCACACTGGTGTTGAATGAAGCAACAAAAATAGCAGTTCTTAAGTGATTACCATGTGCTGATGTATTTAAAATATACAAAATGAAGGTATACAAATAATGGCATCACTGTACAGGGTTTTCATCATTATGAAAGTTCAGGAAATCTACCTTCTTATTGAAGGTCAGGTGTGTGTGTGTGTGTGTGTGTGTGTGTGTGTGTGTGTGTGTGTGTGTATGAAAGAGAAGGGAGAAAAGAGAGAGAAGAGGCAGGGAAAGGGAGAGAGAGAGACAGACAGACAGACAGAGACAGACAGAGACAGACAGACAGACAGACAGAGACAGGGAGAGGGAGAAATATGTGTAAACAAAAACTTGAATCCTCACTCCTTATTTGTAATGTCAGGCAGTTGTGGGCAATGTCCAATAGCTTTCTTAAATTGTTGTCTATCAGCACAATCTAAGTAAACGCCCAGTTCTGGGAGGCATTGGAGTATCTGCTGCCAAATGGTGAACATTTATCACATGCCGGCTGCCATTAAAAGGAAAGTTAAAAGAGCAAACTTTTGTCTCTTACCATTATTTGATAAGAATATTAAGACACTAAGATGAGGGATAATTTCTCTGCACCCAAATGGAATCTTTCTGAGGAATCACAGGAGAGTTGTTAAGGCTTAATTTTAATAACTGAAACATTTTCAAATTTGGTGGGTTGGGGAATGAAATTTGGGGAGAAGGGAGGGATCACTTCACATTTTCTTGTTTAGGACATTTGTAAAATTGCTTCAAAAAAATCTCTCAACTTGAGGGTGTTCAAATCCTGGATTCATCTTTCTTGAGCTGGATTATGTATATATGATGCTTTCTCCACATGTGGCCTTGGGAAAACCATTTAACCTCCCTGTGCCTCAATTTCCTCATCTGTAAAGGAGAAGCTGGCAACCTGGAGGGAAGAGAAGGATTCTTGCAGAAAGAAATAAAGAAAGAGCAGGGCTATGGCATGCATGAATGTGCCTCGATGGAAGATGGAATGTTGAGTCCAGGGAGCAGTTACAGGTCCAATCTGACTGGAAGGTAGCATTTGTGAAGTGGATGAATGGAGGAGAAGGCTGGAAACATGGATAGGTTGTTGTCCTTGGTTCTGAAAGACGACCAAAATGACATCACTATGTTGAAGTCAAGGTGCAGTGTGTCCAACTGTGGCTGGTCAGATCAATTTAAGCTCAGAAGGCTCTACTGCAGGTCAAGCACAAATAGTCTGTATGATTACTTGAGAGGGAAGTGTCTAAATGTGCACATCTCATTTCTTCTGAGCTACTGCAATTCTGCTTCCCTCACAGAGCACAGAGCCTTCTTTGACATGGGCACACCAGACTCCATAGAAGAAAGTGAGGATCGTAGCCTTGTGCAGTCCTCCCTCCCTTAAATCTAATTCACTAGCAAGTCATGGCGTTGCCTCTCTGTTGTCCTGGTCCTCTCCCAGAACGAAGAACAAACAACTGTACTTAGTAGTCCTTTACCAGTCTCCCATGTCACTCAATAGATTCCAAAACTCTTCAGAGAGACCTTGAAATATCCTTGCTGTGTGAGTGCTTGCCTTGTGGAAGTTCTCCATAAAATAAATAGTCTTTTAAGCAAAGATATCTTTGGCATTTGAACACAGCCAGCCCATTGGAGTGGCACTCTCTGCAGTAGAGTTTGAATGTTTGGAAGTTCAACTCAAGAAAGACCTCAGTGTCTGGTAACTTATCCTGCCAGGTAATCCTCAGAATCTTCCTAAGAAAATTCAAATGGAAACAATTTAGTTTCCTGGCATGGTTCTGGCAGACTATCCAGGTTTCATAGGCATACAACAATGAGATGAGCACAACAGCTCTGTAGACCTTCAGTTTGGCAGGTAATCTAATATTATTTCTTTCTAACACTTTCCCGCTGAGCCTCCCAAACACTGAACTAGCTCTGGCAATGCATGAGTCAACCTCATCATCTATGTGTACATCCCTGGAATGTATACTGCCAAGATAAGTGAACTAATTCACAGCATTCAAAGTTTCTCTATTTGCTGTAACCAATAGTTCCATGTATGGATAATACATGGCTGGCTGGTGAAGAACCTCTGCTTTCTTGGTGTTAATTGTGAGGCCCAAATTAGCACAAACAGCACAGAATCTATCTATACTTTGTTGTATCACAACTACAGAGGCTGCCTTGAGTGCACAATCAGTACATATAAAGAGTCAAACTGTCTATCTATACTTTGTTGTATCACAACTACAGAGGCTGCCTTGAGTGCACAATCAGTACATATAAAGAGTCAAACTGTGGAGCACCTTAAAAGTCAAGCTAAGGTTTTTCAGTCCTAGAGGGAAAAAATGTCCTTTACTCCCTAAGGATTTCAAAATAATTTCATCATGAATTAATAGTATCAATCCATTAACAAGCATTACTTATTAAGTAATTTCCCACACACCGGCCATCAAGGACACCAAAAAAGCCAAAAACACGTTCCCTTCTCTCAAGGATCTTACATTCTAATGTGTGAGACAACATACAAAAAGATGCATATATAAGTTATATACAGTGAAAATGGCATATAAATTCTAAGAAGGCACTGGGAGGGTAGGAGGTGCCCAAGGGAGAGATGAGGATAGGGAAATGGTCTCCTGAAGAAGAGAAGATTTGAGCTGAATCTTGAAGGAAACCAGGAGGCAGAGGTGAGGAGCAAGAGAACTCCAACTCTATAGTACTCTGCCAAACCTTCAGCATCTCCCTGTTGTTAAGGTTCTGGGTTCTGTGAAGGCCCTGATCCACTCCCCATCCTGGGTATTAGGGCTTTCTTTCTTCCTCAAAGTCACATGATTTCCCCACACACAATTTTGAATGTCACAATTAGCCAGGTAGGTGATGATACAGTGATAGTATGCTGGATTTGGAGTCAGAAAGACCTGAGTTTAAATGCTGGTTCCAGTCACTGAGCTGTGAGACCTTGGGCAATTCACTTAACCTGTCTCAGCCTCAGTTTCCTTATCTATAAAATGAGGAGCCTAGGTTTAATAGTCTCTAACTAAGGTTCCTGCCAGCTCTAAATCTAAATGCTGTGCAAATGAACTGCTTGGATAGTCATAAACCTTAACTGGGGTGGGGAGTGGGGTGAGAGGTGGGGGACAAAGTCAAAAACATGGGGTTCTTATGATCAGAATGTTGCTTGGTTTCAGGACACAACTCTAAGAAATTCTCAGGCTATTGAACTTTGAGGTGGCTTCTGAGGTCCTTTCCTGCTTCACTTCCTAACCCTCATCTCTTTCCACTCTCAGCACACAAATATGTTCACCAAGCACAGGTAACTCCTCTCACCTACACTATCACCAGCGACTGCTGCCAGGACTGAATTACCCTCCAGATAATTCCAGCCCTACACTGTGGGTCCAGTGATTCACTGCCCTTCTCAAACGCTGAAAGCCAGAAGGGAGATGACATTAGTACACAGTCCCTCCTACTCACAGATCCATTTCTGAGTCATCAAAGTCTGTAACAAGATAGCGGATCCTTTTATGAGCCGGAATCCTATAAAGACTGAGTTTATGATGCCATTTCCCCTATACCTTAGCTGTTATTTCCCTCTTGGATATCCATTGAGTGGTAGCCTGACAATTCTCAAGGCTATCATAAAAACAGTGGGAGGAATTAATGAGAGAATTCTTACTTTTGAAGGACATATTATAGTCCTGGATCTTCCCTCTCCCTGTCAGGGTGGATAGATGGTGCTGTCTTTGACCAAAACTGATCCTTTCACAAATGTTCATATCTACATATTATTTGTAAGCAGAGACTTTGGCGGGAGTTGACTCTTTTCTGTTTCTCAGAGTATTTTGTTTCAGGGTTGTAATATGCTTTGGAGAGAAAGGATGTTATTTATCTTCATTATTCAGTAGAGATGGCTCATTTCTAGTTCTGTGTCTTTGTTCATTCCTGAAATGCTCTCCTCCTTCCTGCCCATCGGTCACAAAATAGCAAAATCAGAATAAGAAAAAAAGAAAGAAAGAAAAAAAGAAAGAAAGAAAGGAAGGAAGGAAGGGAAGAAGGATGGAAGAAAGGTAGGAAGAAAACAAGCATTTATTAAGTATCTACTATGTGTGCTAGGCATTTAACAAATGTTGTTGGATTTGACATTCACTACAATCCTGGGAGGTAGGTGATATTTTATCCCCATATTAAAGTTAAGGAAACTGAAATACGTAAAGGTTAAGTGACTTGCCCAAGGTCACACTGGTGACCCTGGCCACAAGTAAATGTCTGAAGCAGGATATGAACTCAGGTCTTCTTGTTTTCAGGCCAAGCTCCAAGGGACCCCCTTTCACTTTTAGATATTTTTAATTGTTAGGAAGTTCTTTCCTTACCTGAAGCAGAATCATGTCATTGAGGAACCTCCTCCAGTAGCTTCTAATTCTTAACTCAGACAGAATGAATCAAATCCCTATTCCATATGATAACTTAGGAAGACAGATGTGATGCCCCCAAGTCTACTTTTCTCAACATTTCTTTAACCGAAGGTCCCTCACCATCCTGTTGACCCTGCTTTGGACAATTCTCCAGCTTATGAATGTCTTTCCTAAAATGTGGTGTCCAAAGGTGGAGACAATGATGAAGATATGTTTTGACTAGCACAGAATACATTTAGACCATCGCTTCTCTCATTACAGACCTGACTTCATGAAACCTGAATTGGTGATAGTTGTTTGTTTTTACTACCTTATCACACTGCTCACTCATATTAAGCTTGCAATTCACTAAAACTCCTAGATTTTTTTTGGATGAAATACTATTCAGTCCCATCTCCCCACCTAAATTGTGATGCTGTTTTTTTGGACCCAAGTATAAGACTTTACATTTAACCCTCTTGAGTGTCATATTATTCAATTTGTTCCAGTGTTGATTATTTTGGATCCTTCAACTAATCCATGTATGCCTTGCTTTCAAGATCCTTCATCATCCTGGTGGATGCTCTCTAGTTTGTTAAATTCTTAAAATAGTTCTTAGAACGATTTCAGGGAAGTTCCAACTATGTTTCACTTGACTTCCTCCTGTCCCTCCACATTCTCCACAATCTTCTTGCCAACCTCCTCAACATCCCCACCAGAGACCATTCCCTAGAAGAACTTCCAACTTGGAGCCCACTCTCCTAGTCAAAAACTGCCTCTTCTGGACCTCTACAGCAAGAAAAATCCAATCATCCTTCATTTCACTCCCTGCTCACCAGTTGCCTCTTCCACAGTCTCCTTGTCAATCACTTTGCCACCACATTTACTATTCCCTTGGTCTCCCTCCTCCCAACCTTACAGAGTCATTAAACCAAGAATCAATCAGTTCTGTCATCATTCCCTGATTGGGTATGTCAATCCCTCTGGGTCTCAGTCACTATCCCTGTAACTTTTTGAACCAAACTTCCCCTCCTTGGCAATTATTCCTCTATAGATGTCACTTCTTCCTATTGAAATGCTAGGTTCTTGAGGGCAGAGGCTGTCTTTATTTTTTTAATTTGTATTCCCAGTATTTGGCATATATAGTTATCCCTTGCACACCATGACTTTTCCCATCATGGTTTCAATATATCCTGAGTCTGCATAGGGGAGTGTTGTGGAAGCCATGTGAAGACCAGCAGATGACACAGAAAAAGTTGAGAAAGCCAGAAAGACATGAGATATATGTATAGTATTGTATAACATCAATCCAAATTTTACAGTAAGGTATGGTAAACTCCCCATAAAAGCAAAAGAAAAAAATTCAAACTTCTCTGGTACAAAGGGAAGGCCAAAAAGTTTTATGCAGATTTTCCAGTTTGTGGAGGCCCTGCACCCTTAATCTCTGCAATAGTGGACATTTAATAAATGTCTTCAAATTCATTCATTCATGTATTCAAAACAACATAGTCCTCCAGAAGTGTTCTGACCAGGGCAGACTACAGTGGATCTGCACTCACCTCATTCAGACAGGATAGTCCTAGACTTTTTTTAGACGTACTGTCTAGACAGGCCTTCCTCATTTTATATTTATGAAGCTGGCTTTTTGAATCCATATGAGTTATATCTATACTCATCCAATTCATCTTATGCCAGAGTATTCAGATATATCTATGATTTCATCAATGAAGATATTTCTTCCCATGGTCCCTCACAATTCATCTATGCCCACCCATCCTGTGTAGCTATTTTTCACAACCTTTTAGAAGTTTGCTATGGAGGTCCATCCAATCTGCTGGAGGTCTTCTTTGCTTTCTCTTGGTATTGTGATGATTTTTATAGAATACACTGGATACTCATTAGTTACACCCTTTCAATTCTCTCTCAGTTTCCCTCTCAATTTCTTTCTCTCTGTCTCTCTCTCTCTGTCTCTCTCTCTCTCTGTCTCTCTCTCTCTCTCTCTCTCTCTCTCTCTCTCTCTCTCTCTCTCTCTCTCTCTCTCCCTTCTCAGTAACATCCTTTTCTCTGGTTTTTATGTATCAGATTTTATTTGTTATATGTTGCACCCTATTTATGCCCACCCTGTGCCTCTTCATTGACTCCTTAGTGATACTAACTTCTAATTAGTCAGAACCTGCAGTGTTTGGGGATTCTTAACTATTGTTGTCGGTGTGGTTGTTCACTTCTTTTAAGCATGCCTAACTCTTCATGACCTGCTTTGGGGTTTTCTTGGTAAAGGTACTGGAGTGGTTTACTATTTCCTTTTTTAGTTCATTTTACAGATGCGGAAACTGAAGCAAACAGGGTTAAGTGACTTCTCTAGGGTCACCCAGCTAGTAAGTCTCTTAGTTGTACAACACTGATAGAATATTGATGTTTAAAAAATAGATCTTTTTTTTTCAGAAAAAAAGTATGGAGTCATTAAGGAAGTTGTGAAACTTTGCAAAGGCAATTCAACTTTCTCTCCTCTTCTGGTTTAAATTCTGGGCTCAACTGATTGTCCATTTTCAATGTCTGCTTAAGATATGATGTATGACCTCTACATGTGATCTATTTAGCTAAATGTCTGTCTGGACAACAGACATTCTTCATCTGCTTGTTTTTTTCCTTTATGGACAGTTAAACTCTGGAGTGATTGTGGATCTCATCTAGAATGTTCTACAATGTTCCAGGGATTGAGACAACCAACACAATGTCATTCACAAAGACCAGTGTCTGGAAGAACTCACTGTCTATAAGCTATACCTCTTTAACTTGGACTCTCTACTGGCATGACAATAGCAAAAATCCTTGGTGAGCATATGTCTCTGTTTTATGTCTGGCTGATATTCATGATCACAGAGTCATCAAATAAGGTTATCTATTTTTCTCCCCTTTAAAGCATGCTGTATAAATCTTGAAATATTTGTGGGTTTTCATTTATCAATTCGAATACTTTTCTACACTTAACATATGATAAGCATAAAGGGATCTTATAATCAGTCAAATACGTAATATCAAACACAGCGTGTACATAGGAAAATCTACTCATTACCTTCATCAAGGATGCCCTCAGTGGGAGCATAGGTTAGTCCCATAACAACTGTGCTGATATGGTAATAGGCATATGTTATTAGCTAATGATGTTCTCTCAATGAGGATTTTGTTTTTTCTCCACAGCTTTGGTGCCTTATCTCCTTCAGATATCTTAGAAATTGAGCCATCAGTGCTCTCATAATAGTTGTCTCCAGCACAAATCTCCCCTGTGTACTCAATATAATCCAGCTAGTTTTCCCATCTTTATTTCTTGACTTTTGCATTTAACTCATTGACCTCAGTTAGCTTTTACAAAGACAGCAATAACAGAAATACAAACTCCCATCCCCCCAATACCTTGGGGGGACACCTTTTTCAATCCCATCTAATCTCTGGTGAGAGGAGACTCTAACACAGTTCCTACATAGCATCGATCCCACCAAATTCAAGTTCAAATTTGGCATTGCTGTCTGTTGAGTCCCCATCTCAGCTACTTCTGGGCTTTGTTGGGGTGGTTGTCAAATGCAGCATGGACTTGACTCCTAGGCTCCTGAATTCTTAAATGAACCCGCTCTTAAATGGCTGCATTTGAAACTTACTAAGTGGTAGCTTCCAATCCCTCCACCTAAAACAAGCTATTGTGTAGAACTCATCTTTCTCCTTTCACTGAGCACCACTCCCCTACTTAGCTGGTCTCTCCTATGAAGGATGTAAGCTCCTTCAGGGCAGGGGGTCATCTCACTCTTGCGTATCTCTCTTGCTTTGTTACATTCTACTTTTACTGCCCCCATTGCTAGGGATCTGTGATACTTTTAGGGGATTAGGGATTCTCTTCTTTGTCATTGGTTCACACCCCTCCACTGATTGTGTTTCCTAATTTGAGAGGTCCAAAGACTAGAATTCCCATTGCATTTAACCACTTAAATCAGATTAGCTTTTCCAGAGGGAGGCCAATGTAGAATGTCTTCTAAAAGCAGACAACCAGCTTGTTTCATATAAGGGATATCATCTTAGCTTCTCTGAAAGTGTTCCAAAACTCCTTGACATTCATACCCCCTAGAACTGAACACCCTGCTTGGTATATTGCTGTTAAGTCAATTTCGTCAAGTCCCACTCTTTGTGATCCCATGGATCATAATGTCTATGGGTTTTTCTTGGCAAAGATTCAGAGTGGTCTGCCATTTCCTTCTCCAAGGTTGGTACATAGTAAGTGATGAATAGGAGTACAAACATTCCTCCCCTCTCCCCCAACAACACCTTAAGATAATACTCTCTTTAATTCTATCTCAGTCTGGTCAGAGGAGACTCCTGCATTCATTCATTCATTAGTGCCATTTCTACCTCCTATAAGACTGTGATATTAGAATCCAAGTGTGGTAGATCTACTTCTTTGGATGGTGAAAATGACTGTTAGCCAAACTCTGCCATCTTTCATTTATTCGTTTTCTTCCTTCCAGTTTCATCCTCAAATGCTTTCTGGATGACTTTAGTTAGCTGGATTTCTTGCCAGGCTTTCTTTACTCTCCACTGCTTTTCTCTGTCTCATGAGGCAATGCTTCCCATACTCTACCATCCTCCAAAAGATTGTCCCAACAAATTGATATTCTAAACTAGTATCATCCTTGCCTCCCATATCTTTCCACTTGACTGATAAATCAAGTGTCTACTAACTCCCATGTTTTTTAGCCTCCTCAATCACTTCATTAGGGCAATTGACTTTTGCCAATTAAATTTCTGTATGAAATGATTGTAATCAATATCAGTGTCTTTTTTTCTATTCAGTTCCCATTATTGTTTGTTACCAAAAACTAATTTAAGTTGATCAGCTGTAAGCTGATACTTCTAGGATAAAATATAATCTCTATTCAGCATTTAAAGCTCTTCATAATCTGATTCTTCTTTCACCGCCTTTTTAGTCATTAGACCTCTCTCCCATCCATGTGCTCTCTGGTTGAGCCACGCTGGCCATTTACGGTTCCTAAGGCACATTTTGCCTCATCTCTTGCCTTTTGGCCCACATACCTGAGATTCTCTGCCCCTCCCCACCTCTGCTTCATTCCAGATTCAGCTCTGATCCCATCTTATGCAGATCCTTTTCACTTCCCTCCCCTAACTTTTCTGACATTCCTCCTGCTCTGAATTTATTCTCCCTAAGTCAAACCAACTTAGGGTTGTAATTTAGGGCACCCCTTAGAGGTTGGGATATTGTTTGCTACTGTCATTGACTTGAATCTCCCTTTCAGGTGTATTTCCCCTACTGTTAGCCATCACCCTACTATCATTTAACCCCTTTACATAGCTTAGTTTTTACAAAGGGACATTTATTTCAAATATATAGCAAGAAAAGGAGTACAAATCTTTCTCTCCAGTGCCTCAGGGATACATTATTCCATATTCCATTTCAATCTCTGGATAGAATGGATTTCAACTTAGCATAGCTTCTGCATAGCATCAGTCTAACCAGGTTCAGTTCTGAATATCACACTGATGTTGGATGAGTCCTCATCTTAGCTATTGCTGTTTCTGAAAACTGTTTCTCTCTCCTTGGGGCATCAGTGCTGAACTGGTGGAAAAACCTGACTCAACCCTCAGACTCCCAAGCAATTTGCCCTCCTTATCTTCTGAAACTCACAAGGTCATGGCTACCAAATCCTTCACCTAAAATGGAGGAACAAATTCCAAAGCCATTAAAGAACCAAGGTCCATATCCAAAGAGCCATATGTGAGCATCAGAGGCCTGAGGCCTCTCCCCTTAAAGCATGGTCTCTCACTAGATGTTATCTACCAGGAAGAAGTCAACTAAAGAGAAGTTAAACCAAGGCAGAGAAAAGGACAAAGCAGACCTACATTTTGGGGGAGCATCTTGGTTCAGCAACTTTAGCCAATCAAAGAGTCCTTTGTCCACTTTGTGGTTAGCAGTTGAAACCAGTTAGAGATCATCTACTCATGCTCCAAAGTCTCTCCAAGGCCATGTTATCATACACCAACAAGGCTGTCTCAGAAACAGCCCCTCATCTCTTCCATATACAGAATTGAATCCACTGAGAATAATGATGGCCCCTATTCAGGCTCATAGGGAGTGGGCTCACTTCTCCTTCATTACCCTCTCATCTACTCTGTATATATCTTGTATATGTTGTCTCTTCCATTACAATGCAATACATATTTATTAAGTGCCTAGTATGTTAGGCACTGTGCTAAACCACTGAGGATATAAGTAAAAAGACAGTCCCTGCCCTCAAGGAGTCTAATGGGAGAAGAAAACATACAAAAGGAAACTTACAGTGGGCCAAGTTATGGAAGACAGGAGCTGGTTAATGGCAGCCTCATCCAAAAGGTACAACTGGTGATAAAAAAAAGGGGCAGCTAGGTGTCTGAGCTTTCTTTATATGGAGATCTGGGAGGAATTTTTACTCTGCCCTCTAAACCTCCAATCAGAGGGCCAGACAGTCCTGAGGAAACTCATGAGGCATGAGTACCAAAGCTGAAGCAGTCTTCTTCAGGATAATTTCCCACTGACAACTTCTTTTTCCTGATGATGGTGGAATCAGTTCAAGTAGTAGAGCTGGTAGGAAATGAAGAATGGAAGATCCTTGAAATCAAGGACTGTTGGCTTTTATTCCCTTTCATTGTGTCACTAACACATAGTTCCTCCCCCCCTCAATCAAAGTCAACTGAAAGTCATGTCATCATTTTGCTGATGTCATGGTCCTCTTCAAAAATGAAGGACAAGGGGAGAGGAGCCAAGATGATGGAGTAGAAAGATTCATACATGCTAGCTCTGAACCCACAGCCCATGGATCTCCTGTAAAAAGAACTCCCAACAAATTCTAAAGAAGTGGAAGTCTCACAGAAACAGAGTGAAGGAGATTTCCATTGCAGAGAGCCCTGAAAAACCGACACCAAAGGTCCGTCGCGCACTGGACAGGAGCAGAGCTCAACCCTTCCCTGGCCACATGGCAAAGAGAGGAACAGATCGGGGCAGGCTTCAGGGATGGAATCTCCAGTGGCCATGAGGGTCCTTCCACCCACAGATGGACAGGTCAGTGAAAGAGACTTCTGGGTTGGCCGGGAGGGGGAGCAGGGTGTCTCCATGGCTCGGGCCCCCTTGAGAGGCATCAGCAGAGGCGGCGGTGGCCAGAGGCTCTGGGAGCAGGCAGGAGCTCAGCAGGAGTTCCATTATGGAAGGTCTCTGAATAAACCCCCTGAGGGAACTGAGCCTGGGCGGACGGTCCTGCCCCCACCTGAGAACCTGATTTAATCTTACCCTGAATAGCAGCTGAAAGCCCTGAGGCTGGGGAGTAGCATTTGAATCTCAAACCACAAGCACTAGCTGGGAGGATCTGGGCTGGGGTGGAGAGGAATCTCAGAAGTCAAGTAACTGGGTGGGAAAATGCCCAGAAAAGGGAAAAAAAAATAAGACCATAGAAAGTTACTTTCTTGGGGAAAAGATGATTTCCCACCTCTTTTCTGATGAAGAAGAACAATGCTTACCATCAGGGAAAGAAATAGGAGTCAAGGTCTCTGTATCCCAAACATCTGAAATAGATATCCCATAGATAAGACCATAGATGGTTGTTTCCTTGAGAAGATGATTCCTCCATTTGTCTCTGACTACGAAGAGATCTGCTTGCCATCAGCTAGAGACATGGGAGTCAAGGCCTCTGTATCCCAAATATCTGAGATAGATACCCCATGGGCTCGGGCCATGGAGGAGCTCAAAAAGAATTTTGAAAATCAAGTCAGACAGGTGGAGGAAAAACTGGGAAAAGAAATGAGAGAGATGCAAGA
>CM053772.1:27666008-27765794 GCA_028658325.1 Potorous gilbertii
GGCACAGGACCACTCACCATAGTGTGCCCACATCAGAAAGGGTGTTGTGCTCTATGAGCAAAGCAGAATTGAGACAGTACAAAGTAAACATAGGATGCACAAATTTGTAGTCTCCACCCCAAATATTTACACAGACTATCTGTATGTAACCTGTGGTAGAGCATTCTGAGCTCATATGGGTCGGATCAGCCACAGTCAGACACACTGAAATTTCACTTTATCATGGTGATGTCATTTTGGTCCTCATAGAGAATGAAGGACAACAACCAACCAACACTTTGGTGATCTTCTTATGCCCTACCTATGGCTACATTCTCCGGAGTAATGGATCTGCCTTTCTGCCTCCAGATCACCAGTTCTCCAAAAGCCTTGGATTGGGAAAATGTGAGCCTTTTTGGCACCGGAGCAATTGCCCTGGGGCTCACACTGTCTTGGTAAATGAATTCATCATATGATCTTCCATATCTAGTTGGCCCCAGTCATGCTTCACTGTCTTCCTTGGCCATCATTTTGCCTTCCACCACTCGCTTGATTCCCTCTGCTCCAATTTAATATTTTTATTGCTACTGTAGTGGCCAGTTAACTCCAGTAGCTACTCTCATCCATGTGGTGATTTCCCAGACCAAAGTATCCCTCCCAGGTTACTACTCTATATGTTGTTTTCCCCATTAGAAGTCAAGATCCTAGAGGGCAGCATTGTATCTGTTTTATAAATGTAGTATAAATAGTAGTTGCTTAATATTTTCTTTTATTTATTCATTCAGGCAACAAGATTTATTAAGTGCCAGGCACTGTGCTAAGTTAAGAATACAACTATAAGTAAAAAGAAAGACAGTTTCTGCCCTGAAAGAGCTCACATTTACATTCTAACAGGAGATGACAAAATGTACAAAGGACCTGAGAAGCAGAGAAGCAGGGGAAGTCAGTGGGAACAGGGTGGAGTCCAGAGAATCAGAAGGATGGCCACATCCCCAAAATAGAGACCTTTTTTTTAAAAAATTTATTTTTAACACAATTTATAACAAATAAAGCAATTCAAACTTTTGGTCAGGTGATACATCTTTTTAAAGCATTTACAATATGGACCACAAAATAATTTTTTTTTTAAACATGAGCCAACTGAGATGCAGATAATATTTATGTTGCTAACTTCACAAGCTCTTGATCTAATTGTCTCCACAGTATTTATAAGAATAAAAGGACCCTAACTTAATGTTGTTGGTCTAAAGTCCTAAGCCTGATAGCTTAATTTTAGACAGCCTCGGATGTTCCTCTACCCATAATCTATAATTGAATAGATCTGGTATTAAGCTTACAAACCTTTTGACTGTAGGAAATTGCTACCAAGAGTAGGGACATTGCAGAGAAACAATATATCCCCAAATTCATGTCAATTCCAGGCAGGAGTAGATTGTCCTTGCATTCAGTCAGGCTTAAAGTCTGCCATGTGTCAGTGGGGAAATTGAATCCAGAGAATCCCACCTCAACCCATGATGAACAGCTGCTCTCCCACTCTTCCCTTGAGATCACCTATGCAGCTCACACCAGCATCTCATGAGCTTACTGGCATCATGCAATGGAGGCTCAGATCTCCTTTCTTGCTTCCCATACTTGGAGTTAGACTCAGAAGAACAGTCACTTAGTAGTCCCATAGCATCTAAAAATGGCAAGTTACTATAACCAGGTTTAAAATATGACTGTAGTTTCACTTTGGCTAAGGAACATCTTTTAGGCAAGTCTTAAATGGCTTACATGTCTTTCTATACATGTTCTAGTTCTTGATTAAATGGCAATCATAAAATCTAATTTACCATTAAAACCTTGACTTATCCATCAATGTCAAATTTTATCAGAGGTTACCTTCCTCTCAGAAAGTTAGACTGAAATTCTTTCTCCAAACTAAAGATGTCATTGATTTATTCTCAGTAATTAATTCAGTCTATTGTTTTATTACTAATTGCTTTTACCTCACTTTGTAACATGACCAATTTTTCTCCCCATCACCCCCCTCCCCCACTTCCTGATACCTTGCATTCTGATTACTTCTTCCCTCAATGTACCATCCCCTCCATCACACCCCACCCCTGTCCTATTCCCATCTTCTCTCTTTTCTTTCAGGGCAAGATTACTTTCTATACCCCTATCCCTGTCATTCTTATTTCCTGATTATATGCAATAAAAATTTTCAACATTCGTTTCTACTACTTTGAATTTCAACTTCTCTCCCTACCCTTCCCTCCCCAGTCCCACTAAGAAAAGAAGCAATTAAATACAGACTAAACATGTATTGTTTTGCAAAAGACTTCCATAGTAATCATGTTGTGTAACACTAGTTATATTACCCTCTGACCTACCCTATCCCTCTTATTTTTCCCCCCTACAATTGACCTTGTCCCTTCTTGAAAGTGTTTATTTCTAGTGACGCCCTTCTCCCATTTGCCCTCCTTTCTAACATTCCCTTAGCTCCACTTGTTGCCTCCTCTCCTACTTTCCTGTGGTGTGACATAAATTTTCATATCAAATTTGATGAGCACGTTATTCCTTCCTTCAGTCACATGTGGAGAGAGTAGCTTTATTCCCCGCCCTCCCCTTCTCCCTTATCTCCTCTATTGAATAAGTTTTTTCTTATCTCTTTTATGAGTTACAGCCTGCCCCATTTCATTACTCCCTTTCTCTTCCCGGAATTTTCTTCCTTCACCCCTTAATTTTTATTTTATTTTATTTTGTGTGTGTGTGTATGTGGATATCATCTCCTCTGATATAACACACCCTGTACTCTCTATTTATGTGTGTGTGTGTGTGTGTGTGTGCAATCTCTCCAACTACCCAAATACTGAGAAGAGATTCAAGAGTTAAAAATATTTTCTTTCCATGTAGTAATGTAAACAGTTCAACTTTAGAGAGTCTTTTATGATTTTTCTTTTTTTCCCCCTTGTTTACCTTTTCATGCTTCTCTTGATTCTTGTCTTGGGAAATCAAATTTTTAAATACAGATCTGGTCTTTTCCTCAACATGAAATCTTCAAATTTATCTATATTACTGAGAGTCCATTTTTTCCCTTGAAGTATTATATTCAGATTTGCTGGGTAGGTGATTCTTGGCTTCAGTCCCAGTTCCTTTGACTTCTGAAATATCCTACTCCAAGCCCTTCGATCATTTAATGGTGAAGCTGCCAGATCCTGTGTTATCCTGATTATATTTCCACAATACTCAAATTGTTTCTTTCTAGCTGTTTGCAGCATTTTCTCCTTGATCTGGGAACTCTGAAATTTGGCCACAATATTCCTAGGAGTTACTCTGTTTGGGTTTCTTTCAGGGGGTGAGCAATGAATTTTTTCAATATCCATTTTACCCTCTGATTCTATAACATCAGGGCAGTTTTCCTTGATGATTTCATAGAAGATAGTGTCTAGGCTCTTTTTTTGATCATGGCTTTCAGGGGGGCCAATAATTTTTGAATTATTTCTCCTGGATCTATTTTCCATGTCAGTTGTTTTTCCAATGAGTTCTTTCACCTCATCTTTTATTTTTTTAAATTTTTGCTTTTGTTTATTAACTTCTTGGTTTAACTCATAGTCATTCTTTTCCCTGGACTCAATTCTCTCTTTCAATGGATTATTTAGTTCAGTGAGCTTTTGAACCTTTTCCTCCATTTGGCTAATTCTGCTTTTTAAAACCTCCTTCTCCTCATTGGCTTTTTGGACCTCTTTTTCCAATTGAGTTAGCCTCTTTTTAAAGCTGCTATTTTCCTCAGAGTTTTTTTGGTTCTCCTTCAGTAGGCTGCTAACTTGTTTTTTAAGGTCTTCTATTGCCTGAGCCAGGTTTAAGTCCCCTTTGGAGGCAGGGCCCTTGACTTCCTCTGACAGTTTTCCTTGTTCTTCCTCATCTGAAGGGATAGGGGGAGACACCTGTTCCCCAAGAAAGTAACCTTGTATGGTCTTATTTTTCCCCCCCTTTTCTGGGCATTTTCCCAGCTAGTTATTTGACTTCTGAGTTTCCTCTCCACACCCACCTCATCTCCAGTTCTACCCAGCTAGTGCTTCGGGGCTGAGATTCAAATGCTGGTCCCAAGCCTCAGGGCAGGGGCAGGGGCAGGGCCACTATTCAGTGTGAGGTTAAGTTCGGGTACTCAGGTGGGGACAGGGCCACCACACATGGGGCTCAGATCCCTCAGGGGGTTTACGAGGAGAACTTCAATAATGGGCCTGGGCCACTGCCTGCTTTGGGAGCCCCTGTCTGCTGCTGCCTTCATGGCTGCTTCCCGAGGGGGCCTGAGTCATGGGGACACCCTGCTCCCCTCTCAGCCAGCTGAAAAGACCCTCTCACTGACCTTTGGCACCTGTGGGTGGAGGGACCTGTGCTGCTGCTGGAGATTCTGCCCCTGAAGCCTGCTCAGATCTGCTCCCCTTGGTGCCACATGGCCAAGGCAGGGCTGGGCTCTGCTCTGTGTCCAGAGCGCAACAGACCTTTCGCATCGGTTTTTCAGGTCTCTCTGGAACAGAAATCTCCTCACTCCGTTGTTCTATGGCTTCTGCTGCTCCAGAATTTGTTAGGAGTTCTTCTTTTCAAGTATTTTATGGGATGTGGGTTAGGAGCTAGCATACATGTATCTTTCTACTCTGCCATCTTGGCTCCCTCCCAAAATGGAGACCTTTGGAAGCAGCTCACCAATGGTAGGAGAAAATTGGATCGATGGAGGGTTGTTCCTGGGGGAGAAGATATTCTTTAATTCATTACTTTATCCTGCAAGACATTTTAAAATTTAACCTGCATTGTTAACATTTTCTCCATGTTTTCTTAAGTCTAGACAATGAAAAAATGATAAATAAAGCCCAGATTGCTAGTGTTTACTGATTTCTGATGTATAAATGCTCACACTGAAAATTTAACAATTGACTCTCAGGCATTAACTCCAGCACCCTCCTGATATATCTGCATTTTCACATTAATATCCGATGTTTTGGGGCAGCAGGTGGGGTTGAATTAAATGAAGGCTGGAGACAGCAGTATTTAGATTTGTGAAACACCCACATACCCACTTACACACACAAGCACTACTCAGTATTGCTAATGTCAAGATCCTTGGTTGTCCTCAGTGCCCCCATCCCTGTAAAACTCATGACACAGAATTGTAGGATTTGGGGGAGCTCTTTAATTTAATTTAATTTAATGTTTTTTTTAATTAAGTGATCTGAGTGGAACATAGAAAGATTGTTTTTACTCCAAGGTAAACTGTTTCAGGTATTTTTAATGGAGGCAAATGTGTTAGGCAGCTGTTAATCTTTTCTGATTTTTTTTCTTTCTAATAAAAGAACCAAGAGTTAGATTGAGAATTCCATGTGGGATCAACAAAGGCAGGAAAACAGACCTTAAAATTACACTTTTTAAAAAATCAGGAGTAACTGAAAACACCAAAGCGAAACAATAAAATGTGTTTAATAAATATATTTAAATGAATTCAGTTCAATCTATGAAGAATGAAAGGCAGAGCATCTATAATAGATAGAAAGCTGTTCTGGTTTCAAATACTAATTCTGATCCATGTTAATGTTAACCTTGCAATATACCCCAGGTGACTCTCTAAGACTATACATTATAGGTGATCTTCAATGGTAGAATTTCCTTACTTGGGGTTCTTTAGACCAGTGAAATCACAGATAGGGACAAAAACTATCATACCACTATACCAGTTACTCCATTTGACTTTCCATCAGGATTTTCTGTCCATTCAATTTCCTTCATTTAGTTGGATGCAATGGAAAGTGTTCAAATCCAGCTTCAGACACTTTTTAACCATGTGACCCTGGGCAAATCATTTGAACTCAGTCTGACTCAGTTTCTTCCTCTGTAAAGAGGAGATTGTGAGAATCAAATGATAATATTGGCAAAGTACTTTGAAAATCTTAAAACTCTATATAAATATGCTGATCTGACCATATCAATCCTTCCTCTCCACTCATTAAGCTCCAAAAGTTCCTTATCACCTCTAGGATTAAATACAAAATTCTCCCTTTGATATTCAAAGACCTTCAAAACCTACAACTACTAACTTTCCAGTGTTCTTACACCTTACTTCCCCACAGAAACTCTTTAAACCAGTGACATTGGCCTCTTTGTCAGTAAGATAACATGGGGGATCTTTTTCTTGGTTTATACTTTTTTTTTTACATACTGATAATCTTTCTGGTATTGACCAACCTTACATACTTAGTATAAACCCTAGATAATTTTTTACCGCATTACTTTTTTCCATTGGCAAATATTTCAGTTATTATTTTTGCATCTTCATTAGTGAAATTGGTGTAAAGGTTTTTTAAAATATATTATTCTTACCTAATCTAAAAATCACTATTCCATTTCTTTTATAAGAGTCTACCTTTCTCTATTCTTATGAATAATCTTTGTAGCATACAGGTTATTCTTAAAAATTTGAGAGATTTCTGTTTTGAAACCATTTGGACTAGTAATTCTTTGATGACTTGTCTTATTTCTTTCTCCAAGACTGATTTTTAAAACTAATTTATTTAATTCCTATCTTATCAATTTAAACAATTTATATTTTTATAAACAATAATCTATGTCCTTTAAATGTATATCTTACTTGGGATCTGCCTATAGATGTGACTTGTATGCCTAATTACATGCTCCATGATGTATTAAGACCAGAGATGAGATGAAATCCGAGTTGAGATGGCAGAAAGTCATTATCTGAATGAGGTTTGTGTGGTGTTAAAAGCAGGTGTTGCTGCTAAGGAAAAAAATATCAAGGAGATAGAGGGTTGGATGGCTTGTTTGAGCTGTTGAGGTAGGAAGGACTCATGTACCTCAACAAGACTTTTTTTTTGCTTGTTTTTATAATCAGTTGACTTTACACATAAGTAATTTCAGTTCTAGACCCCTATCCCTGCCTAGTTCTTCTTTTGTTTGTAAATATTTGCCATGGGTAACCATGGGGAAGCAATATTGGTTGACTTGGATATTCCATCACCATTCATTCATTCAAAAAACATTCAGTGCCTAATGTGTGCAGAGAACCATTTACTCTGATACTTTGAAAGATCTAGGGTACTCCTCCTATCTCTGTATCATCTCATTCTGCAAGACTCTTCCTCTTAGTATTTTAGTACTTGGGGGATACCAATGTATCACTTGAGATGTCTATTGGGAGACAATCATTCGAGCTCTCTGAGCCAAGGGGAACCAAGCTCAATGTCTTATTGTGCTAGTAGAATGGAAAGTCCTTAAGGGCTGTCTCATTGTTCTATGTCTGCTCAGCAGACAAAGTTCCTGGTATATAATAAAGACTTAATCATGACTTGCTGATGAGTAAACAAAAGGCATAGTTATCCAATTTGTTAATAGATACGTTAATAAAGATACTGAAGAAAGCAGCACGCTTCAGTGGAAGGAGCGTTATTCTCTGGAGTCAGAAGACTTTGGAAAAGATATTTGATTTCTTTTAGCCTCCATTTTCTTACTAGAAAAATGAGGAAATTTAAAAATTTTTCATTTTTGGATCAATGTCTATGAAAATTAGATAGATGAAGTTGATTATATGCTAATCCAGTGGTCGGAATCTAAAATGACTACTATCTTCCTCAAAACCCATTTTTTTCCTTTTAATACTATTTTAGAGAGTTATTCTCCCCCAGGCCACTGACCCTCAGGCTTCAGGGAGGAAACAGACTGGCTATTCAGGATAAAGCAGTAGTCCTTTTTGTAGCATATTTTGACCCACAAATGCCAAGGTTATATATCCAGCTTGACTTGAGTCACCTAAACATTGGGGAATAGAGGGGAAGATGGTGGCAACAAATAGGTGATCGGAGTAGTTCTCATTCTCATAGTAGGGCAGCAGATGGCACTTGATGGGGAAGGACAATAAAGAATTGAAATCTGGGATGTGGTCAGAATCTTGGGCTTTATCATTTCGGGCTACAGCCTGAGGAAGAGGAGGAACAAAAAGTCCATTATGTCCCATGGAAAGCTGTTTCCTGGACTTGCTGAATCATCATGCAAAGCTCTCATCATGTTATCTTGTTGGAAGGAGACCCTTGGGACAATGGCCACTCCATGTATCTGAGTAGTTCAAGAAGTCAGATTTGAATGAAAGATGTTATGGGGAGGAACAGGAGAGAGAGTGGATGTGGCTCAACCAGTGGTTTGGCATGAAAGGTTCCAGGTACAGAAGGTAACAGAAAAAGAAGGGGTACCAATCAAGAGAAAGAAATACTTCTAGGGTCTAGATAGTCTTTTACAAAATAATGATGATGATGATGGTGGTGGTGGAGGAAGTGGTGATGATGGTGATGATGATGACAACTAGGCCTAGGAAACCAGAGAACCTTTGTGGCCTAATACTGATTCTATACAAGGGGCTAGCAATGGGCTCATGGCATTCATTCTGCTTCTGACTTGGACTATAGTTGATGAACCGCAATCAGAAGAGCACATCAATTCTAGGACATGGCAGAAGAGAAAGTATATCCTCCCAACCTGGCATACCAGCTCCTACATCTCAGTCCCTCTTAGGAAATGACTCTCCCATTGTTACAAGTCTTTACAGTAGGTAACATGCTCGTCTGTGCAACAATGCCTAGAGTGCCAACAGTCAACTAAAGTTCTGGTTTAAATTATACTTCTGATATCTGCTTAATTAGGTTGTCAGTAGGGCATTGCACCAACATCCATTGTCATGGAGGGAGGGGATTTACATTCTAAACAGCAAGCAACCTCCCACACCCCGACCTTGCTCTCTCTCTCTCTATTTACAGAATGAATCAAATGCTTTCTTTCACTTCCAGAAATGTTTTGGTGGTGCAGAAATAAAGTTAGCTACATTGCCTATGCACCAACAGGGACAAGGATGGAAAAACCAACCACAGATGTCTATGCCAACAGAAAATAATCCAAAACTATGAGGATCAAAATGCTTAATAGGAAAGTACCTTTCATTTAAAGCATAGTTACTTATGGTAACCACTGAACTCCTGGGATAAGCCAGAGTCATCTGTAAAGTAAAAAAGGAGACACAGAGAGAAGGATGACATCAGAGAGAAATACGATGGGAAAAGAAGGTGAGTGGGTTAGCTAGTAAGAGGAAGGTAATCGATGTACTATGCACGTATTTCATCAGTACCCTTACAATATGTGGAGATGTGGAGGAAGGTCACTGAGTGGACCCTCTGTCCTTTGTCTTCCCATTTGGGAGGACATGACTATGAATTAAACAGGATGAGAAAGAGTCAATGGATTGCAATTTGCATCCATCAAATCACTGGAAGATGAACCAGGTTTTTATTTTTTCATCCAAAATGTTAGCATATTCCCACTTGGTATACCTACCTATATGTTCTTTCTTATTTATCCAAATAGATCATAGAAATAGAATGAATACTGATTAATAATAGCTACCATTAATAAAGTCCTTTAAGGTTGAAAACTTCTTTACAAATATTATCTCATTTTATCCTCACAATAGCCCTGGGAAGTAGCTGCTGTTATTTATCACCCCCATTTTATGGATGAGGAAACTGATGCCAACAGTTTAAATGATGCCCTAGGTATGCAGCTAGTGAGCGTTTGAGGCTGGATCTGAACTCAAATCTTCCTGACAACAGGTCCAGAGTTAAATGCAGTTACACTTTCTCCTCAGATTATTTTTGGTTTGCCTGGGTAAGCAGCAGCAGAGAAGAGATAACTAAACCATAGTCAGCCTGTAAGATGCCATAGTCCACTCCAAATATGTAAATAACTTGAAAATTTGGTAGGTGAAGGTAGAAGGAGATGGTTTTCGGCAGCCATTGGGTATAAGTTATCATTTGCAACGACCAAGACAAATCTGTGGGGACTTGGTTGAAAGAGATAGAAGAAGAGACAGGTACAATGACTGAGACCAAGACAGGGAAATGGAGAGATAAGGGCATACTCTTATTGAAAAGGCAATTTGAGGGTTAGTGTGATGGACTTGGAGCCAGAAAGATGTGGCTTTGAAGCCTGTCTCTGACACAAGCTAGAATATGCTAATTTTTAAAAGTTATAATTAACTTCAGGGTTTTTTGTGTGGAAGATCAGTTAAACTTTTAGCTCATTCTAGGCTTGAAAGCATGGGAGGGCTTGTGCCATGTACCTGATGATGAGTCAGGTAATTCTTAATGATGGCTGAAACATTCTAGGGCCTCAGTTAATACTTGTTGAGTTCTCTAATTACCTTATCCTCCCTTTTGCAGGTAATAGGCTGCCCTATGAAGCAATGGCATGCTGGGCTCATGTCTCTCTCTAATGGATGAAATCATGGCTGAGTCCTGTGATACATCCTTCTGAGGAATGGAGGGATGGATGAGAGGGAGGGATGAGAGCTGAATTTTCGATGTGACTTCAGGTGGTAATCACATTCAGATCTAGAAAGAATAATTTGTACAGTCAGGGCAAGAAGTTAGAAAGCTTTGTAATTCATGGAAATATTGTAAGAAGTAACTAACAAGTCAATTGAATGAGAGAGGGAACTAGTGATAAGAGTGGCTTCTTCTTTGCTGAAGAAAGGCATGTATTCAATTCTCTTCACCTTCTACATTTTGCTACCCCAGAAAAAGCTCTAGTTACTTTCTTTGCCTTAGTTATGGCTCCAGTCTTTGTAAGGATCTCTGAGAGGTGAGGATAGCAAAACAGATAAAACTTCTTTAAACTGGTTTGCTTCTGTCCTCAGAATCTAGCACCCTGCTTGGCACATGGTATTTACTGTTGTTTAGTTATTTTCAGTTGCTTCTGACTCTTTGTGACTCTTTTGCGGAGTTTTCTTGGCAAAGATACTAGAGAGGTTTGCTGTTTCCTTCTCCAGCTCGCTTTACAGATGAGGAAACAGAGGCAAACAGAGTGGTCAGAGTTGCACAGCTAATAAGCAACTGAGGCTGGATTTGAACTCTGGTTCACCTGACTCCAGACCTGGTGATCTAGACACTGGATCACCTACTGACCCCACACAGAAAGCACTTAATAAATTTTTGATGATTGGGTGATTGTGTGACCTCAGGTAAATCACTCTCCTTTTCTGAAAAACATAGGAATTGATCTAGGTGGCTGGAAGATTCCTCTCAGCTCTAAATCTGTAATCTTATAATTTCCAGCTAGTGTATTGTAAAGTAATCCTACTTGCCTAACATTGATTAGAAAAGACTGAATGCATAATGGATAAGGAGGATCAAATGGAACATTTTTCAAGAGTGCTAGAAAGTTTTGCCCAATGATACTCACATCCAGAGCTGTGACAAGGAATAATTTTAAGCAGCTTGAAACCATTCTCAATAAGCTTTTTAAAAAGACAAGAGCAGCAGTCAACCCTTAGGAAAGACATTGAGGCAGCCTATGGCGAGGAAAAATTCCCCTGAGACCCTGAGGGGAGAGGACAAAGTGGACTTGTTGGTAGCCTCCACTTTTCATTCGGTCTCCTGGCTAAGTAGGGCTAAACTCTGTTGTTTCTCTGCTATGGAAGCTCTGAATTCAACATTGGGGGCTCAAAACTGCATTTCCCTGCCCCAGTTACACCTCTCTTTGTACCACAATCAGATTCCTATGAATGACATTTGGAGAGAAAGATTTGCCAAACTCCAGGGTTATAAAGGAGGCCTGATCCTCTTACCTTGAATGAACAATCCCTGTCAGCACAAGTAATATAGGATTTATTTTTAAACACTGAGGTTTGCTTTCTTTGAGATGCCAGCAGTGGTTTTGGTGCTTAGTGATTTTTCAGTCATGTCTGACTCTTCGTGATCCCATTTGGGGTTTTCTTGGCAAAGAAAATGGAGTGATTTTCTACTTCCTTCTCCAGTTCCTTTGACAGATGAGGAACATAAGGCAAACAGGGTTAAGTGACTTGCTCAGGGCCACACAGCTAATAAGAGTCTAAAGGCAGATTTGAACTCAAGAAGATAAGTTTTCCTGACTCCAGGCCCAATACTCTATACACTATGGCACCACCTGGCTGACCCTTAGCAGCGGTTATGTGATTGTAAAGTGCGTGTGTTTGGGGGAAGGGTGAGTTGGGCACTTCAGTTTGCTAACTTAGCATGTCTATTTAAATTACAGCAACAGCCCAATGAAAGTGAGTATAACTACTTGGATAAAAAATATTCTTGGAATAATGCCTGAAAGTTTTAATAGAACTTAGGCTTCTCAAAGACGATGACCAGTTCATTTTATCCTGTCTTTATATTCCCAGTTCCCCACACAGTGTCTTATACATAGTAGGTCTAGATTAATAAATGCTTGATTGATTGATACTAGTTTGGGATTTATTATAGCAACTGCTGCCCATCAATCACAAACACTCAAAGCTTCTGCCTGAATCTGCCAATCTCGTCTACAGTGGACCAAATAGCAACATGTAATATTTATAAATGCCTGAATGTTTAAAATCACACTTTATTCCAAGTCTCAATAAGGAATTTTGTATAGGTGATAACTTAGAGAATTCTGGGTGATTGACTTGGCTTCCTTTCTGGCTTTCATGGCTCCATATTTCAAAGCTTTATTCATAGGGTTCACAACCACGGACACAATTGTAACCTACCATGCCTTAGATATGATGTTCATGCCTTGATGGTTTCCAAAATCCACAACCTGGTGAGGAATGTCCTAGAGGGAAGCTTCCTTGAACTTAGTGAGGTTGGATCTTAAATGACAGACAGGTCTGCACTCCATTTTTTTCATCTTCATAGGATCTGCCAAAACTTGTAGAGAGTTAGCGGAATAGGGCTTAGCTAAAACATGATATTAACATCCTGTCTCATGGGGCTATGGAAAGGGAAAACTGACAAAAAGTTATTTCATTCCATTTAATTAAGTAAGCGTTTGTTAGGCAACTATGATGTGGCAATTGACACTGGGAATGCAAAGACAAAAGTGAAATGGACCTTGGACTCTAGGAGCATAACAGTCTACTGCTGTAAATCCCATTGTAGTGAACTTCAAATGGACAGTCTATATTTTATTATATTTAAATTGGGGCATCTAGGTGGCACAGCAGAGAGAAGCTAGTCTGGAGTCAGGAAGACCTGAGTTCAAATCTGACTTCAGACGCTTAATAGATGGGTGACCCTGGGCAAGTCAGTTAGCCCTATTTCCCTCAGTTTTCTAGTCCATAAAATAATCCAGAGAAAGATATGGCAAAGCACACTCTAGTATCTTTGCCAAGAAAGCCCCAAATAGGGTCATGAAGAGTCAGATTTGACTGAAACAACTCAACAGTAGTACCCAAAACTAAAATTGAACCACATAGAATATTACTTGAAGTAAGGTCAATGGCTAGGGTTTGATAGGGCTCAGTCTTTTGGATGTGCCCAACTTCTTATCTTGGTGATTTTGTAGTAGAAACTACAGTTTTCATATGAAAAATGAAAGGGTTGTACTCATCCCTTTCTGCTCGAGGTTTGGCCTCCTATGATCACTGGAGGAAGGGATGGAGGTAGGAGTGTGTGTGTGTGTGTGTGTGTGTGTGTGTGTGTGTGTGTATGTGTGCGTGTGAGTATTCAATATACTATGTGCACAGGTAAATAAGTTCAAAGTATAAACAGTATAGGCAATAGAGACTGGGTGACACTAATAACTGCAGATTAGAAAAGGACTTCCATAGGATGGGCAGCTGTACTGAGCCTTGAAGGAAAACCCAGGATTCTGAGAAGCAGAGGTGAGGAAAAGAGAATTCTAAGCTGTTATACTCTTAAAAAATGGAATAAAAATCAGGTGAAGGAAAGTTCTTACCGTTCATAAGATTTTGTGGAGGGGGCCGTCTCAAATGTCATCTAATCTAATCCTGTTGTTTTACAAATAAGGAAACTGAGGCCCATGGATAATCCCATAAAACTATTGAACTACAGCTGAAAAAAACTTCAGAGGACATCTAGTCCAACCCTGTCTTTTTACAAAATCAGACATTGAAGTCTAGGGAGAATAAAGGATGAACCCAAGGTTGTACAGGTAGTAAGTAAGAGATGGGGAACTTGAATCCAGGTCCTGTGCTTCAAAGCCAATGCTCTTTCTTCATGATCATTCAATCTTTTCTCATCAGGGCATTTCTAAAGACTTGATTCCTTCTTTGCTTTAAATGATCATTCTGTTATTAGGCAGAAACAAAATTATAGGTTCAGTACCTAACTTGTGCGTGAAGATAGTGTCTCTCAAGCTGTGAACAAATTCCAAGTTCTAAATTTGACCCTTTCATAATTTGTACTGATTCTCTCTTGCCTGTTGGGTCCTACTTATTACACCAGAGCAATAATTTCCTAATGACCTGAAAGAGTTTATTTAAATTCCTATAGAGACTGCTGGGAGAATCAAGTGTAATTTGTCTTCCCATTTGATGGATTGTGGCTAAGTGCACAAATTTGTATCAGATCATAAAGCTAGAGAAAAGCTTTAGGATAAAAATATTTGGGGTCACATATATTTTCAAATCACTGGCAGAACAGAGTTCAAAATATATGCTGGTGTTGGACCAGTAGGATGGCCACAAACATTGACATTACCAGTTTGATTAGTGTATCACCAAGGCAATAGTCATAGCACCAATGGTGACTATGAATATGCCAGTGTAGTTCTGAATCACACGGTGTAACAGATTCTCTATATAGAAGACAGAAGAAAAACATTTATTCAGACACCAGAAAGTCAAATCCCAACACCAGCAAGCCAAATCTGTCATAGTAACCAAGAGGTCCATACACATTAGCACTGAAGGGAACAAAGTCATTCCCAAACCTTCCCCTGCTCCCTTCCCACAAACAAACAAACACTCACAAGCCTAGCTGTCTGCTTGCCTGTACCCTCTCTCTCCTCTGCCCTGAGTTGCTCTCACCAACTTCCTCCCAGCTCTCCTCCACCCTTCCTCTTCCACCTTTTCAACGACTCCTCCCACCACATGTGACTTAGGCTCCCATGTGATTTAAGCAGGTCACTTGGACCTATTAACAAATGGGAAAGAGCTTCCCATTTAAATTACCATTACAGTTGGTCAAATGAATCTGGAAGCTAGGGTTCAAAATTTAGCAGATAAAACCTTTACCTATATTTCACCTCTCACTGGGAGACTGATCACTGGTATTTGAGCCCAAAACCAATTATCTGAGTTTTGAAGACACCTTAAAATGTCCTAGAGCAGAATACATCCTTGACCCAGACTCAAAATTTTGTTTCTGGCTCCATCAGCCTTCTCTTGCTCCATTGTTTCTACAATAATGCTACATTGTATCAGCTAGACTGACTTCATTTCTTGTCTCAAGAGGGTTATTAGATTGGCAAATCATGGGTATGCTGTTTATAGTTTACCTAGGCTTTTAGGCTGGAAAGAACATTAATGCTTCCCTAGCCTAACCCCTCATTGCACCGAGGAGGAAGAACTTAAGCTCTGGAGAGGTTAACTTTTCCCAACTTTGCCCTGTTTGCCCAGCAAACAGGTATTAAATGACAGAGTGGAATTGATTTTAATTCCAGGCTTAGCGTTCTTTCCACTGCACCATTTGGCAAATGTTTAAAAAGTTTCTCATGTTGAAAAATGATGGACAAAATGGAGAGATGTGGACCTTGGTGATGGTGCAATTCAGGCAGCATTGGAGCTGACTAAATGACTGAACTGAGAGAATAGTCATTAATAGCTCAATGTTATTGTAGAGGGAGGTCTTTGGGGATTTGGTTTTGGCTTTCTCCTGTTTAGCGTTTTATCGAAGACTTAGCTGAAAGCATAGATGGAACACTTGTAAAATGTGCAGATGGCACAATGTGAGGAGGCCTAGCTAACACATCAGATGACAGATTCAGGATACAAAAAGATCTTTACAGGTTAGCACATTGGGCCAAATATGGAGAGATAAAAATAAATTCTAATACTTAGATTAAAAAGATCGACAAATACAAGTTGCTAGAAAATAGTCCATCTGGAGAAGATCTGAAGGTCTTAGTGGATTACAAGCTTGATACATGTCAATAGCAGAACATGGCAGCCAATAAAACTAATGTGATATTGAACTGTATTCAGAGAGGTATAGTGTCAAGGATTAGTGGAGAAATAATCCTACTATGTTTTATACTGATCAGTTCATTACTTCTAAGATCATTGATATAAATTTGGAAGGTACATTACAGGGCATCTTTTCCAATCTCTTCATTTTACAGGTGAGAAGGATAAGCCGCAGAGATTCCTTGTCCAGAGTCAACAAGCGCGAAGTGGCAGAGTCAGGATTCACACCCAGAACCTTAAATTCTATGGCCTTTGTTCTGTGTATTCCTTCTTAGGGGTCATATTTTAGAAAGGATATTGAAAACAGTTATTGGTGATATTGGCACTGAGAGCATCCAGAGGAGAGAGACCTGGATGATGAAAGGCCTCAAAGCCACGTCATCTGACAAGCGGTTCAAAGAACAGATGGTGTTTAGTCTGAAGAAAAAATAGCAAAAATGTCACATTTCAGCTGTCTCCAAGTATTTGAGAACAGCTGTCAGGTAGAAGGGAAGCTATAGGTTTGTTCTGTTTGGTCCAAGAAGGCAGAACTGGACTCAGTGACTGGAAACAGTAGCAAAACAAACATGGATGTGATGTAAGGAAAAGCTTCCTAACAAATTAGAGATGTGAAAAAATGGATTGCACTTTCTCAGGAGGGAGAGGGTGTTATCTACACTAGAGGCCTTCAGGCAAAAGAGTCAGAGTTCTTATAGATTGGCATCTATTAGGATACGCATTGAGCAAGATGGCCACCATTATTCCTTCTAACTCCAAGAGTCTGTGACCACAAGAAATTAGTGGTTTGTTCACATGCACACTTTAAGGTGTCTGTCATAATTATCTTTTACTTATTTGTGTTTATGGATTCCTCTACTATCAACTAGGTAGTACAGCAGGTACGAAGTCAGGAAGACCTGGATTCAAATCCAGTCACAGACTGGTTATGTGACCTTGGGCAAGTCACTTAACCTTATTCAGCTTCAGTTTGCTCAGCTGTGAAAATAGAAATACTAATAGCACCTCCTACCCAGGGTTGTGAGAATCAAAAGAAATGACACATGCTAACTGTAAATCACTACATACAAGGTAGTTATCATTATAGTTAGACTATGTACTAAAAGAGGAAGCAACTGTAGTTCAGCTAACCTTTGTATCTCACTTAGGGTAGCGTTCTGCACCCAGTAGGCACTTAAAACATGCTTATTTAATTATGAAATAATACAGTTTTACAAAGGAAGTATTATCTCTGCTTTTATACCAATGCTCCAGACACTGGTAGTATTTCCTTCTGTATAAATAGTCTGGTTCTTATGCAAAACCCGATTTATGAATCTTCTTCCTCTTGGATCAGTAGACTAAGCTGCTGATTTATAGCTGCAATTGATTTTCATATACTCTCAAAGCAGTTACCAATTTGGCATTCAGTCGGGCCTTTGGCATCTTCACTGAGTTTGGGGGCTGGTTCAGAGCCTCCGTGAACAACCCAGGACATTCCCAGTGGGCTCCTGGCTCTGCTATGAGGCTGTAGCAAACGTCCCATTTCACGACGGCAGCCTGTAACTAGGGAAAGTCTTGCTTGCAACCTGAGAGAGATGGATTTAATCTCTAGGGAAACTCTAGATCAGAGGTGGGGAACCTGCAGCCTCAAGGCCCACTGTGAGGATCTAGAGAGCCACAAGTAGCCTTGAAGCCACAGGTTCCCCAACCCTGTTCTAGATAATTAGGAGACTGGAATGATAGGACTTTATCCAAGGGGTTACTGAGAGCATTTCAGGCTTTGATAGAAACTATAGACTTCACTATTAGTTAAGATGGATAATTAACTAAAATCAGAAGCTACCAGTTGGGATGCTGGGGCATCTTCTTCTAGGACATGCTCTTTATCCCTCATCCCCATTCAGGTTTTTGCATGATGGCCTCTTTGAGGGTAACTCTGGACAAATGTCCTGGAATCTCTGTTTCCTGGTACCCCATCCCAGCTCAACTAAGAGTTTGTGTCAGGATGCCTGACCCAAGTCCATTTTGTGCTACTTGTCTTGGGGGAAAGAAGTCTTGGTTGTAGCTTTTGTCCAGTTGTAGCCAACAAAGAAAGAATGTGATAAAGAATGACAAACAAACTGTAAGCAGAAGGCATATGTTTCCCCTGAATTTCTGAGATGAAAATTGCACCTCTTCCAGATCTTTCTGGAGAGTAGTGACTAATTCTACTTAATGGATGGATCTCCTTAAGCCATCATTTGAAAGGTGTTCCTAACTTGTTGGGCTCTCACACCAGAAGAAGTCATCTTCTCACCAAAAACACAAACAAGAAACCATGTTTTAAAGCAAACTTTAAAAGAGAATTTCTAATCTAAACATGTCTACAAGAAACACTTATCGATAGAGTAAAGGTAAGGAAATAACCGTGTATGTTTTTAGAGTTATGCAATCAACAATGATGGACCTCTGGAAAAACTACATCTTTTTGAATAAGTTTCAATTATCCCTGATTTTCTTCAAGAATCGTTTCACACACCACCTTCTATAGGAGGTCTTTCCCAGTTCTCCCACATGCCAGTGCTTTCCCTTATAAGATTATCTTGTGTGTGTGTGTGTGTGTGTGTGTGTGTGTGGTGTGATAGTTTTTGTACATGATGTTTCCCCCAATATAATGTAAGCTCTTTGAGGACAGAGACTGTTGTTCCTTTTTCTTTGTATCTCTGGTGCTTATTGTGGTACCTGCTACATAGCAAAAGTAATAGATGCTTATAAGGTGTGGGAAGAGGGGTATTGATCTAGTTCCTACGCCATGTAAATTAAGTGAAAAGATGTTTCTCCCTGACATTTTTATCATGTAAGAAAAAACTAATTTCTTCACTAGGTACAAAGGTGCAACAGGAAATCTGTTTGAATTATGTGAGAGACACCACGATGCTTGTGGGAATTAAGGATTTACATAAAGGGTGAGCTGAGAGATATCATTTGAGGAGTGAAGAATACCTTGACCACAACCTCAGTCATTCCCAGCCTTAGCCAGAGGAGGACTTTAAGAACATCTAAGGATTAGAGCATTATGGACTTTCTTTCAGTATTCTGATAACATCCCTAGAACAGCTCTGATGGCATTGTCTCCATTGGGAGCCAGGGACAGGCTAGACAAAGAAAACAGAGTCAAGGATCAACAAAAGAGCCCAGAAAAAACTACACAATATCTAAGGGAAAATTGTGAGGAATCCAGCAAAAAAGATTTCAAGGAGCTTTGAGTTACTGCTTTGCTGAATGTAATCCCTAAACTTGAGTCCACTTCTCTTTGAATTCTGTGTGCAATGGTGGGAGAATGTGTTACAGACTTGGGGGAGATTTTCTTTCTGCTTTTCTTACTGTATTTTCTTGCTATATTACATGCTAAATACACCTTTATAGAAGCTAATTAACTAATATCAACTGATAATCAAGGAAGGCAATACACTGGTGGGGGCTCACGAGCTCTAGCATGAAACAATTATATCTAGTTCTTCCTAGATATACTTTTTTGTTATGGTTAGGCAGTTTGGTGAAGTCTATGGACCATTTCTCAAAATAATGTTATTAAATGCATAAAATAAAGTAAACAAGATTACAAAGGAAACAAACTATATTGGAATAGAGTTATAAAATATTTTTAAAACAATTTCATGGACTCCAAATTAACAACCTTTGCCCTAAACAAATAATCCCCAACCCCCCAGCATTACCTCAGACCCTAAACTAACAATAAGTAACTGAACTTCAAGGATCCAGACTGAGTGAGAGGTGGGGTTTGGGAGAGTACCTCCAGAGCATGTTTTAGAATTAATTGACTGGGTCATTGATTGACTATTTGAAAGAGCCTGGGGATTTTAATGAATAATAAATGAATTAAAAGCTTGCCAAAGGGAGTGATCCCAAGGAAATGTGCAAAAAATTTCTATGGGGCTTCTAAGGATGAAGATTGAAGGGAACTGGGCTAGAATGAAGAAAATTCCAGCTTGTATTGAACAGTCTTGGCAGGGAACCTCCTATTAGTTACCCATTCACTCTGTGATGCTGCCCATTCATTTTTCTTCACCTGTTTGTTCCTTCTGGGTTGTGTTTACTCTACTGCCCCTTGTTACTCTTGCTATTTGTCCTTTGTCCTAGAAGAGGACCATGACATCAGGGAGATGATGCCATCACATGCACTATAGTGCATTGGATTTAAGTGAGGGAGGGCAACGCAAAGTCACCAGCCTCACTTTCTCCACCTGAGCCATCTGGGTGCAGTAGCCAGATATGGATCAGGACAAATGGAGATGGCCGAGAATGTAGTGGGGAACCTTGGTCTTTTCTAAGCTAAGATCTTTAACAGGTCTCAGTTTGACTGAAACAACACTATTTAGTGACTAAGGCTTAAAAAAATGAGGCAAAGAATGATGTCTTTAAAAAAATATATCTCTTGGAGGGAAAAACCCTCTGAATTTCTGACTAAAACTGAAGCAATTGTTGTGTACATTAATTTTATAATTAATATTAATTATTATTAATAATAATATAATAATAAATAAGGTCCCCAAACAGTGACCAAGTAGGGCTTGGTCTGGGACCAGAGTGATTTGGAGGACAGCTTCTATTAGAGGTGAGATCAGGTTCTAAAAGCCTATTCTCATTGATAATGAGCTGAAGTTCTGTGAGGTTTTTTTCCTCCTTTCCATCACCATTAGGGAACAACAACCTGTTTTTCTCATCCTGGTTTGCTTCACCTCAAAAATATTGATTTATGCCTGCCTCCGTTCAGAAATGATTGCAAGGGAGTATCCCTCTATTTCCCCCTTGGCCCCACTTCTCCTCCCTCTCCCCATACCCTCTGGTTCCTGTCCACTAATTGTCAAAGTCAGGACATATAGACTGGTTCCTTATAAATATGATTTATCCAGGTTATGAGATTCTTTTAGTCTCCAGAGGAAAAATGCCAAAGGAACCAGATACAATAATAACAAAATATTTTAAAACAGACTCTTAGTGTCAAAATCTCAAAGCTGGCAGGACCTTACAGGTCATCTGGGTCCAACCACTTTTCTGACCACAGTGTCAACTCCCTGGCCTTCCTGAAATGTGCTCTTGACTGCCGTCTTTGCCAGTAGGCTCTGGTGACATAAAACAATTTCAGGAATGACCCTGGAAAGAATACCATATTTGAGGTCAGATGACCCAAATTCAAATCCTGGCCTTACCATCATACCCCAAATAACCCTGGATGGTCTACTTAAACTATTGGCCTCAGTTTACTTATTTGTAAAATGAACTTGGACTAGATGACTTCCCAGGCTCCCTCTAGCTTTGGATCCATGGTCCATCCATGGTCCTCCATGATGGTCCTGGAAAGGACATCACTTGAAAATCACATCTTGAGCACTTCAAGTATCTATATTGGCATCCAGGGCTACTTTTCTATGCAGATCCTTTGCTAATACTAAATGTCTTTGTCTTTGCATCCCCAGAACTTAGCCCCACTTAAGCACATAGTAGGTGCTTAACAAGGGCTTATGGAATTAATGCAGTTTAAAGCAACATGAACAGGAATGTTTCCCTGTAGTTCTAGCAATGCTTCCAATGTGTATGTGTGTTCAAACGATGATTATACTCACAATCATGCTAAATGTCTATGGGTCAAAATAATGTCATAATTTTATGATAGATGTTTATGGGTCAAAATAATGAGTCATAATTTTATGATAGATGTTTATGGGTTAAAATAATAGTGGTAATTATGACAAAAACACAGCTTACATTTCTATGGTATTTTTATAACAAAGTGTATAATTTTATACGCTTTATAACACTTTCTAGCACCTAGAGTTAAAGTACTTTCCATGTATAATAAGAGTCCTCCCCCTTTCCCCTGCCCCAGCATGCCTTGCCATTGGGGAGAAGGGGTGCTGATTTCAGTCCCATGTAATCTTCCTTGAGGGGCTTACAATTAGAGAACATAATCAGCCTTCCAGTGAGCTGCTGATCTGGAAAGGCTGATCACTCAGAGGACTTTTCAAAGGGGAGACAATTTCTGATCGGGCCTCTCTTATTTGTGGTTTTCCATGCGGTATCATATGATACCACTGAAGGGTAGAGATTGATGAGCCCTCTCTACTGAGTATCTTAATGAAGCCCCTGCTGATCCCCATGGGAAGTACAGACTCCTTTCCTGGGGTCCCCAGATACCTCTGTTCTTTCTGCACCAGTTGATTTCTGATCTTGAGCAGATATCTTTTGATAAGCATATCTAGGACCTTTTGAGTTCTGTAAGGTCAGGAGGTCCCAGGAGGCCTGTGAGCATGGCAGCTATGGTGTCTCTGGAGATCAGTAGTGGCAGATGAAAAGGGAAACTTCTTTAGTGGAGAGGCCAGCCCCAAGAAAGAAGATCAAGCTTGTTTCTTGATCAGTCAGTCAATAAGTAACATTGCCAGGCATTGTACTAAGTGCTTGGAATACAAAGACAGAAGAAAGCCCATGCTCTCAAAGTCTAATGGGGGAGACAATGTGCAAATAACTATGCCCAACTAAGATATATATGGGATAAATTGGAGATAATCAGTAAAGGGAAGCATTAGGGTGATTAGGAAAGACTTCTGGAAGAAAATGAGATTTTAACTAGGACTTGAAGGAAACCAGAGAAGACAGCCAAGGTAAAATATAGAATGCCTGATTAGCAATCTTGAAAAACTGTTTTATGTCCTAATGAGGCTTAAATGTTATCCACCCAGCTGGTTGTAAATGCAGTTATAAGTTAAGTTACTGAACCCTGTCTGTTCTGTTAATTATGTTCATGTGTGCTATAATTTTTCCATGTTTAGCATTTCTTCCTGTGTAGGAATAAATTACTTGTTCCATAACTAAGACATATTGTACATTGAATCTGTCTTTTACTCCTCACATTGGGGAACCAGGTTTCTTAACCTTTTTTTTCCTCTAAGATGATAAGTTTTATTTATTTACTTTTTTAAATTTTTTTTAATTTCTAATTTTTAACACAGTTCATATAATATAAAACAATTTCAACTTTTGGTTAGGTGATACTTCCTTTAAAGCATTTACAATACAGACCACAAACTAATTTTTTTTAACATTAACCAACTGAGACACAAATAATAACTATGTATGCTAACTTCACAAGCCCTTGACTTGTCTCCACACTATTACTAAGAATTAAAGGACCCTGACTTATTGTTGTTGGTCTAAAGTCCTAAGTCTAATAGCTTAATTTTAGACTTAACCTCGGATGTTCCCCTACCAACAATCTATAATATAATAGAGCTGGTATCAAGCTTACAAACCTTTTGACCATAGAAAATTGCCACTAAGAGTAGGGACATTGTGGGGAAACAGTATCTCCTCAACTTCATGTCAGTTCCAGGCAGGAGTAGAATGTCCACTTGCATTCAGTCAGGCTTAAACTCTGCCAGGTGTCAATGGGGAAATTAAGTCAGGAGAATCCTACCTCAGCCCAGGCTGAACAGCCTCTCTCTTACCCTTCCCATGAGATCACCTTTTGCAGTTCATACCAGCATCTCACACGCTTACTGGCATCATGAATTGGAGGCTCACACTGCCTTTCTTGCTATCCATACCTGGAATTAGACTCAGAAGAACAGTCAGTTAATGGTCCCATAGCATCTTAAAATAGCAAGTTCCAATAATCAGGTTTCAGATATGACTATAATTTCACATTGGCTAAGGAACATCTTTTGAGGCAAGTCTTAAGTGGCTTATGTGCCTTCCTATACATGTTCTAGTTCCTGCTTAAATAACAATCATAAAATCAAATTTACCATTAAAACCTTAACTTTTCCATCAATGCCAAATTTTACCCAAGGTTATCTTCCTCTAGGAAATTTAGACTAAAATTCTTTTCCCCAAACTAAAATTCTTTTCCCTGATTTAGTTTCAGTAATTAATTTAGTCAATTGTTTTAACATTGATTGCTTTTACATTATTTTGTAACATGTCCATTTTTTCTCCCCATCTCTCCCCTCCCTCCACCCCCTAATACCTTGCATTCTGATTACCCCTTCCCTCAATGAGCCCTTCCTTCTATCACACCTCACCCTTCCCTTATCCCCATCCTCTCTTTTCTTGTAGGGCAAGATAAATTTCTATACCCCATTACTTGTGTTTCTTACCTCCTGGTTATATGCAATAATAATTCTCAACATTCATTTCTAATACTTTCAATTCCAGCTTCTCTTCCTCCCTCCCTCCCTCCCCATCCCCACTGAGAAGGCAAGCAATTCAATACAGACTAAATATGTGTCATTTTGCAAAAGACTTTCATAATAATCATGTTGTATAGTACTAACTGTATTGCCCTCTATCCTACTCTATCCCCTCTTATTTTTTTATATTCCTTCATTTGACCTTATCCCTTCCCCAAAATGTTTATTTCTAGTTGCTCCCTTCTCCCATTTGCCCTCCTTTCTATCATTTGCCTCACCCCACTTTTCACCTCCTCCCCTCACTTGTCGCCTCCTCCCCTACTTTCCTGTAATGTAAGATAGATTTTCATACCAAATTTAGTGAGCTTGTTATTCCCTCCTTAAACCACATGTGGAGAGAGTAGCTTCACTTTTCCCCTCTCCCCTTCTCCCTTTTGTCCTCCTTTGAACAAGATTTTTCTTATCTCTTATATAAGTTATAGCCTGCCCCATTCCATTTCTCCCTTTCTCCTCCCAGTATTTTCCTCCCTTACCCCTTAATTTTTATTTTATTTTTTTGTGTGTGGATATCATCTCTTCTGATTCACCACAACCTGTACTCTCTCTCTATATATATATATGTATGTGTGTGTGTTTGTATAATCCTTCCACCTACCCAAATACTGAGAAAAGTCTCGAGTTGCAAATATTTTCTTTCCATGTAGGAATGTAAACAGTTCAGCTTTAGAGAGTCTTTTATGATTTCTCTTTCCTGTTTACCTTTTCATACATCTCTTCATTCTTGTGTTGGGAAAGTCAAATTTTCTCTTTAGCTCTGGTCTTTTCATCATGAATACTTGAAAGTCCTCTATATCATTGAATGACCATTTATTCCTTTGAAGTATTATACCCAGTTCTGCTGGGTAGGTGATTATTGGTTTTAATCCCAGTTCCTTTGACTTCTGGAATATCTTATTCCAAGCCCTTTGATCCCTTAAAGTTGAAGCTGCAAGATCCTGTGCTATCCTGATTGTTTTTCCACAATATTCAAATTATCTCTTTCTTGCTGCTTACAGTATTTTCTCCTTGAACTGGGAACTCTGAAATTTGACCACAATATTCCTAGGAGTATCTCTCTTTGGGTCTCTTTCAGGAGGTGATTGGTGGATTCTTTCAATATTTATTTTGCCCTCTGGTTCTAGAATAGTCAGTTTTCCTTGATAATTTCATGGAAGATAATGTCTAGACTCTTTTTTTTCAGGTAGTCCCATAATTTTTAAATTGTCTCTCCTGGATCTATTTTCCAGGTCAGTTGTTTTTCTAATGAGTAGTTTCACATTATCTTCTATTTGTTCAAACTTTTGGTTTTGTTTTTTAATTGCTTGATTTATCTCATAGTCATTCAGTTCCTTGAACTCTATCTCTCTTTCAAAGAACTATTTTGTTCAGTGAGCTTTTGAACCTTCTCCATTTGGCTAATTCTGCTTTTTAAAGCCTCCTTCTCCTCATTGGCTTTTTGGACCTCTTTTTCCAATTGAGTCAGCCTCTTTTTAAAGGTTATTTTCCTCAGCAATTTTTTGGTTCTCCTTTAGCAAGCTACTGACTCACTTTTCAAGCTGTTCTATTGCCTGAGCCCAATTTAAGTTCACTTTGGAGGCCCTGGAGGCAGGGGCATTGACTTCCTGTGACAGTATGTCATGTTCTTCCTCAACCAAAAGGATGGGAGGAGATACCTGTTCACCAAGAAAGTAACTTTCTCTGGTCTTATTTTTTCCCTTTTCTGGGCATTTTCTCAGCCCATTACTTGACTTCTGAATCCTTTGTCAAGAGGATACTCCTATTGTCCCTCCTTTCCCCAGTGCCATGTTCAATGCTGAGATTTGACTCAGCTGCTGAATTCCCCAGGGCTTTGGTGGGGGCAGGGCTATCACTGAGGGCTGAGGTTTAGATCATCTGCTTCTTACCACCAGAGGCTTTAAGTTGAGCTGCTTGGACAGTGGACCCAGGTTGCTTTCCAGTCATCATAGCTACCTGCAGTCTGCAGTCATGACCTCTGCTGTTGCCTGGGGCTATTGCTGGAGGAACTCTGTTCCCTCACACTCAGGTAGGAATGCCCTCCCACACTGACCTTTGAAGTTTTCTTTATCGCTTATAGATTGAGGTATCTGGGACTCTCCCTGCTGGGAACACTGACCAGGAGGTCTGTTCAAGTCCTGTTCCTCCCAGTGCTTTATGGCCAGGGCTGGGCTCCACTCCGCTCAGTGTCCCATGAGATAGATGTTTCCTGTTGGTCTTCCAGGTTACCTTTGACTGAAATCCTCTTTCACTTTGTTGTTCTGTGACTCTGCTGCTCTAGAATTTGTTCAGAGTCATTTTTTACAGGTATTTTGTAGGCTGTGGGGGAAGTGCTAGATTATATGCATCTTTCTACTCCACCATCTTGGCTCCACCTCCTTAACCTTTTTTTAAAATCATGGATCCCTTTGATGGTCTGGTGAAGCCTATGGATCCCTTCTCAGAATAAATACATAAATGAAAACACATAAGATTAGAAAGGAAACCAATTATATTGAAACACACTTATCAAATTATTTTAAAAGCAACATGTTCATGGACTGCAGATTAAGAACCCCTAGCTTAATGACTGCAACTATTATAATTAGCATTGTCCCCAGGATACTGGGTGGTGGGGTGGGTCTGGGGGATTTAATTTTAATGTGCCAATGAATGTGAAAATGGGGGACTTAATCCCTCTAATTAGAGGTCAGATTTCTTCAGGACTGAACCCCCTACAAAGCATAGAAGCTTGGGACAGAATAGGTAGCCCCTTTGGGGCTCATCCAAATGATGAAGAAGCAGGGTGAGACCCACCCCCCCCCCAAAGACTGGAGTACCAGGGGCAGGTCACCTGGAATGAATTCGTGGACTCAAGCATTGTTGAGGTCAAGGTAAAGATTTATTATGCTTTTCAGCAGGAAAGAGTTCTTAGGGAACCTGCAACTTTAGAGGGGTACAGGTAACGTTTATATAGGATATTCTGTAGTGAAGTAGGTGCCAAATATGCTAACTAGGTGATTCAGGGCAGGATTAGGGAGTGGTTAAAGAGTGGTCAGTTCTTAAAGGAACATGCACTTTTGGTATCAACTGCACAGGCATTTCACCCAGAGTTCATCATGAAATAGCCTGGGTGGGGAGTGCTACCTGGAGGTGCAATTTTAGGCCTGAAATGTCACTAAGTCAACTAATTGTCAGGGCTGGCTCAAAAATACCAGATTACTCTCATGAATGTCTTGTTAGACAAAATAAATGTAAGGGAGTATACATATGCCTATATCTAGGATACATATGATTGGTTAGTGAGTAATAAATGTCATTATGACACAGCCTGTTCAGCTAGTACACATCTGGTTCAGACTACTAAGTTCTAAAGGTGCAGCTGGCTGCTGTATCAGGAAAGGAGATAATGATGGTTGCTGAGCAGGCTGTGTCCTTGGACTGGGGAGAAACTGCCTGGGATGGGCAGCTAAGTGGTGCATTGTGGATAGACCACCAGTGCAGGAGTCAAGAGGATCTGAGTTCAAATCTCACTTCAGACACTTGACACTCACTAGCTGTGTGACCTTGGGCAAGTCACTTAACCTCAATTGCCTCATCCTGGGTCATCTCCAGTCATCCTGATGAATATCTGGTCACTGGATTCAGACGGCTCTGGAGGAGAAGCAAGGCTGGTGACCTGCACAGCCCTCCTTCACTCAAAACAAAGTCAAGTGCAAGTCATGTCATCATTTCTCTGATGGCATGGTCTTCTTCAGCAATGAAGGATTAACATACACAACTGCCTGGAATAGTCTTTTGAGACTAGGGAGAAATGTGATTTTTAAAGAGAAAGCACCCAAGCACCCCATCACAAACACTAGACCTACTATTACCTAATAATAGTTCTAGGAGGCAGATAGTACAAGAGTAATTTTTCCCATTTTACAGATGATAATATACCTGAAGTTTTGTAAAGCTAAGTGGATTGCCCAAGGTCACAAAGCCAGTAAGTGAAGCAGAGTTGTATGAAATCATCAGCCTCACTCTTTCTTCCAGAGTCATTGCAGTCCAGTGGCAGGAAAAAAGTCAAGAATTAGACCAAGGTCATTTGGCTCTGCTGTTCTATCCACTCCAATATGGCACCTCTGGATGTCATAACTTCTCTCCGCTCTCCAAAGTGCTGATTTGGCAGTATTTCTATGTAATGAGAAAAAAATGCAAGTTTCCCAGACCACACTCTGTTCAAGTAAATACAGAAAGGTAAACCTCAGAGAAGATTCATTCATTCTTAAGCTCATAGTTCTTGAGGTGGAAAGAACCTGAAAAGTCATTAAGTTCCTCTCCCACATTTTATAGATACTCAAAGCCTAGGGAGGTTGAAAAGTCTCTTAGCATCATACACCTAGCAAATATCTGATGTAGATTTCGAATACAGGTCTTCCTAACCCCAAGCCCAGTGCTCTATTCCCTCCATCCTAATGCTCCTCATCATGCATTATTCCCCTTTCTACACTCTACATTCCAGTCAAGTTCTACCCTGATTCCTATACCTGATTTTCTCTCTGCCTTCTTGTGTTTTCACAGTCTTTCCCCTATACCTGGAATGCTCTTCCCCCTCACCTCCATCACGTAGAATCCCCACTTTAATTCAAAGCTCCTTTCAACTACTGCTCTCCCAAAAAGGTCATTCCTGCTCCCCCAGTTGTTAATACTCGCCCCACACAACCAAATTAGTTAATATTTCATAATAACAACAGCTAACATTCATATACCTTTAAGGTTTGCAAAGCACTTTACATGTATTGACTCATTTGATACAACAATGCTAATTTAATCCCCACTTAACTGAGACTGAAGCAGATCAGTAACTTGCTCAAGGTCATTTAGTTTGTAAGTGTCTAAAGCAGGATTTGAACTCAGGTTTTTCCAAGTCTAAGTCCAGAGCACTATCCACTATACCACTGGTCTCCCTAATATTCAGTTCTGTATATATTTATCCATGTTCATATTTTTCCCCTAAGTAGGATGTTATCTCCTTAAGGTTGGAATTATTTTGCTTTGGCTTTTTTTAATCCCATAATGCCATGCCTGGCTTATAGCAGGCACTCAGTGAATGATTGCTGTTGTTGAAATGATGGTCCAAACGCTAAGTAGCATAGGAAAGTATCTGAGAAGACCAGTCACTTATATAAGTACTATGTAAAGGGCTCACTAAATAGACCAATTTGTCTGGAATATAGAGTGTCAGGGGGAATAATGCGTGATGAGGGACACCGGGACAGAGTGAAGAGACCTTTGGGCTTGGAGTCAGGAAGAGCTCTGTTTGAATCTCACTTCAGTTATTTGCTAGTCATGTGATGCTGAGCAGGTTAGATTAAGTTACAACATAATACTCCACTATATTGCAGGCTTAATGTTCTTTTTAATCTTTTGCACTTTTTCTTTTAATTTTCAAATTATGGAATAAAACAAAGATTTCCATAGCATAGTACCGGGAAAAAAAAAAAGATGATTGCATATGAAACTGCAAACCCACCACATACAAGTTGCTATTCCTTCTAAATATGCCAGAAAGTTATCATGTAAATTTCTTTTTTCTTCCTTCCCCCTCTATCCTAGAGATAGCTACCATCATACACAAATAGGTATGTTATATATGCAAAATTATTCTATACATACTTCTATTTATCAGTTCTTTCTCTGGATGCAGATAGCATCTATCTTCATATGTCCTATATTTTTAATTTGTGTATTTATAATGGTCTTAATGTTCTGACACAAGATGCCAAAACTATAGTAGATCATTGTCAGCAGCAAGACGCCATTCCAGCTCTGCTCTCTAATGATAATATCAGCTGGGAGATAAATACTTTTCCTCACTGCTTCCTGGCATCCCAGTTGAAAGAAACTATCGAATTATGTGCAATATCATTCCCGGACCCTGGCCATACCTGGAGCCTAATTTTGTAGAGCCCTGTTTTCATTCTAGGAGAGGTAGTTTTTATCCTTTCCAAGGAATAAGGATGGTAATTGCATTATGCTTTACACAGAGGCCTGGAAACAAATGCAACACAGATCCACTCTTTATGACAGGCTCCCCAACCCAATCAATTGCCAGTGCCCAGAGCCTCCATGATGAATGCCACAAGACCCAGCTCTCTGTCTGTACCCTCCTTCCCCATTATTTACCCATAAAAAGAGCTCAGTAGGCTGAATTTCCAGCTGACAGGTTAGGGTCTTGTAAGCCTCCTCACCTACTGTCTACTCGACTGACCATGGGGGTCACAAAGTAAGACCAGGGAACAGAATATAGGCTAGAGCATCCCCCGCCTCTTTAGTTTGCTCTTGCTGCCCCAGTCGCTGCCCAGAGGGATAGGCATGAAGGCATTTCTGTGATGAAAGAGCTGCTCACCAGGGCCCTGAGCCAACAGTTCACTCCACAAAGCCTGTGAAAAGGCATCCTAGCAATATTTTCATAGCCCTTATTGATTCCTCTAGCTCACCTTTCCTCAAAGGAACAAAGGGTACTGTTGGGATTCTCTTAACAACTGGACAAAGCACTCTCCCCAAAGAACCCGACTGAATATTCTCAGATTGAAACTGAGCACAGAGAATGAGAACTGCAGAGAAGGGAGTGGAAGGGGGTGAAGGGGTGGGTGGAGGGAGAGAAGACAAAGAGAGCAGGGCAAATAGGGGAAGAAAAAACTTCAGACATTTCCAAGCAGGATCATAGTGGGACCAGGATTTGTGATTACCTTTCATCGAAGCTGAGACTTCTAGATTCCCCACAGTTTGTGCCTCTAACAGAATCCCTACCCTTCAGCTATGCAAATTTAGGGAACAGATGGTCTTGAAGATAATTTAAATGTTTTCTCCACTTCGTTGGGGAACAGTATAGAGGAGCTCTGTGGGAGTGTCCATTCCCTGTTCCTCAGAGACCATATATCTCTCTTTTCCAATTCTCTACAGCTAGGGAATGTAGGCACAGATGAGAATGAGATAGAGAGGAGGAAGATGGAAAGACAGAGGAGAGCCCAGAATGCCATGGTAGGTATTCCTTATGTCCTTGCCCCCCCCGCTGTCCACTTCAACCTGCTTCTCCCCACCTCCCATCAAAGCCTCATAAAAATTTCTCAGGCTCCCAGACAGATTATCATGGCTTAGATGCTAGAGGAAGAAAGAAGACCACAGGGAAAAGATAATAGATTTGTAAATTAGACATCAGCCGTTAGTTGGCATTCAGCAAGGTGCCCACTAAGAAAATGACCACCTAATTCACTGAGATTCCTCAATTCACCCTGTGATGAACAGTTCCTATCCACAATCAAATGAGTATCTAAAATGCCTCACTTTAGCTGTAAATAAGAGCTGTCTTGTGTGTCCTAAACAAAAATGTTGATACTGAGAAGCAGTGTGTTGGAGAGAGGGCTGAACTTGGAAAGCTGAAGACCTGGGTTCAATTCTCACCCTCTGACACGTGTGGCTGTATGACCATGGCAAGTCACTTAAACCCCTCAATGTGCCAAACAGTGCTCCAAGACTACAGTGCCAAAAAGGGGTCCACCTATTGTGGTAGAGGATTTACCCAGGACTTCTTTAAAATCAATGAAGTCAAAGGTCTAGTCCCTTATCTCTCTCCAGCTCAGAGGGTTGCCATGAGACTCAGAGTGATACGATGAACACAAAGATCTTTGCAAACCTTAAAGTGCCATAAGCAAGTCAGTCATTAGGGTTATACTGCTAAGTTTTTAATTTGCAGTGGGTCAGAGATGGTCTGAGAGGAAAGGGAGCCATGATAGAAGGAATGGGGAAGAGTAAATACGTAAGTTCTCTTAACATGGCTGAGGAAGAGGATTATGGTGGAGAAGAAATGATGAAAATAAGAGGAAAGTGTTAGAAAGTGAAGAAAGAAAAGGCAAACAGACTGGGTTCATCAAAGACCTGGAAGCAGAAGTGACTTGACTTTCCCTGGTGCCCAGGAACAGTCAAGAACATCTAGGCAAGAAGCCAAGGGCAGGTGAGGCAGCCAGCTTGGAGCTTCGGGAAAGGTTTTTCAGAGGGCAGTTTGGGCCCAAATCTGGGGGGTGGGCCTAGAAAACCAACCAGAAAGGGAGAGGATGGAGGCTGAGCAAGTCAACTCCAGCTTGACTTGTGGGCAGAGGGTAGGACTCAGGAGAAAACATAAATACATCTTATAATGCCCAGAGATGAATTCTGCCAGGACATTCTGTGCTTGCAGTATGCCCACCTAGGCATGGTTATTTACCTCAGGCCCTCCCATGGGAGGTAAGCTGTTACTGCTGTCATCACTGTCGGTGTTTCTGCCCTTCTTTCTGGATGGTGGGCTGCATGGGACATTTGGGATGTGAAAAGACTGAGAAATTAAACAGGTTTGGTTTTCAAGAGAGAAATCTAAAGAGGACACACCACTTTAATGCTCTGGGAGGCAGCAGTGGACAAGACCAGGAGTATTTCCCCAAGTAGCCTTTAGTTTGGGTGGAGAAGGGATAGACCGCAAATAATGATATTACCCTTAGGAAGGAAGGAAGGAAGGAAGGAAGGAAGGAAGGAAGGAAGGAAAGCAGGAAGGAAGAAAGGAAGGAAGGAAGGAAGGAAGGAAGGAAGGAAGGAAGGAAGGAAGGAAGGAAGGAAAGCAGGAAGGAAAGAAGGAAGGAAGGAAGGAAGGAAGGAAGGAAGGAAGGGAGGGAGGGAGGAAGGAAGCTTCTTATTAAATACACTATACGACAAGCACTGTACACCTTACAAGGATTACCTCATTTAGTTCGCACTACACCTCTGGGAGGAGGGCCCTATTATTCTCTTTAGCACTGAGTAACCTAAGGCAGACAGAAGTTAAGTCACTTGCCCAAGCCCACACGAATAGTAAGTGTTAGAGGATGGGTTTGAATTGAAGTGTTCTTGGCTCTAGATACAGCACTCTATCTAAAATGCATGGTAGACTTTAGAATTTATTCCCTTTTATATTGGATAGGGGATAGAGGGAAGACTTACTGAATAAGGGGGATATAAGGGGGACCCAAAAAAGATTGGAAACCCTTGCTTTAGTCATGATACTGTGCATGCAACATACAGAAACAAATGAGTACAAGTAGCCTAGTCTTTAATAAAATAAAAAGTCTCCATTACTGGGAGAAAGTCTCAGTATTTGACAGTAACTGTGGGAAAAATTGAGACAAATTCAGATCAACACCTTACACCATATACCAGGAAAAGTTTCACATAGATACATGCTTTAGATGTAAGAAGTCACATCTTAAATTACCTTTTAGATTTATGAGTGGGGGAAGAATTCATGATTAAACAAGTGAAAGGGAGGGCCATCCATGATAAAATGGACAATTTGGATTATATTAAATGAAAAATTTACAATTTTAGACAAATCTGATATAGTTAAAATTCTAAAGAGAACAGGTAAATGGTAGGCAAAACACCTTTGGAATATGATCATCTGATAAAGATCTTCTGTTCAATGGACTCATTCAAATTTAGAAAACTAAAAACCATTTCCCAAAAGATAAATGACTGATGGAACAGGGAGAAATCCAAGCTATCAGTAACCATATGAAAAAGTACTCTAAACTCCTAGTAATCAAAGAAATGAAGACTGAAGTAACTGTGAGATTCCATTTCATATCCATCAGACTGGAAAGATGATAAAAAAGGAAAATGACAAATACTGGAGGAGTGGTAGGAAAAACAAGCACATGAATACACTGCTGGTATAGCGATGAATTGGTCCAAACATTTTAGAAAGCCACTCGGAACTATGCCCCTAACATTTATCTAGATAGATAGACAGAGATAGATTGATAATATATATATATATATATATATATATATATATATATATATATATATATATATATATATATATGTTATATATGAGTATATATATGAGTAATATATCTATAGATAAATTATATATAGATATTTATATATAGATATATCTATATATTGATATATCTACATATTTGTTTTAACCCAGCTATACCACTACTAGAACTATATTCCAAAGAGAACAAAGAGGAAAAGAAGCCATATGTACAAAAATCTTTAAAGCAGCTCTTTTCATGGTAGTCCAAAATTAGAAACTAAGAGTCTTTCCCCTGTTTAGAGAATGGTTAAACACATTATGGCACACAATTGTAATGGATGTTATTGCACCATAAGAAATAATGAAATGTGATGGAAAATGGAATCCACATACGGAGAAAGAACTTTGGAGTTTGAAAGCACATGGAGGCATACTATTTGCTCTCCTATTTTTTGTTGTTTTCTTTTGTTTCTTCTTTCTCATGATCCCTCCTGTTAATTCTAATTCTTCTTTATATCATAAATAATGTGAAAGTACATTTAATATGAATTCACAAGTAGAGCCTATAGCAGATTGCATGTTGTCTTGGGGAGGGAGGAGGACAGGGAACAGGGAGAAAATCTGAAACTCAAAATCTTATGGAAGTGAACACTGAAAACTAAAAATAAATAAATAAATTTAAAAAGAAATGACGAAATAAACGATTTCAGAGGAAACTGGAAGACTTCTATGAATGGTTGCAGAGTGCGGTGATCAAAACATGAACAGTGGATACAATGACAACAACCTTATAGAGAAAAGCAACTTTGATACACTGTAGAACTCTCACAAAGACAATGAAAAAACCAGGAATACATAAAACTGAAGATGGAGCATTGGACTCACCTCCTGCCAGAGAGATGATGAACTTACAATGCAGACAAAGATAAATATTTTTAGGCATGGCCAATGTGAGAATTTATTTTGCTGGACTTTGAATGTTTGTGATGAAAGTTTTCTTTTTCTGTTGTTGAATAGGTAAGAGAATTGGGAAGGTTAGAATATAAACAAAAAAATTAGTTAATTAGTACAAAATATAGCATATTGGAAAAAATCATACTGTGCATGACCCACCAAACAGGGAAGTATACAGAAGTGATTCATTCTTTACTCCTCTCCACCAATCATCCAAATCCTTCTCGTCTTTCAAGTTTCAGCTTAAACTTCCAATCTCTACAAAATCTTTCTTTAATGCTACTCTACAGTGGTCTTCCATTTGGAAGTAAATTAGGAATAGTTAATGTATTATTTTTCATTTAATTATGTTCTATCATATAACTGTCTCAGTCATTTCATGTCTATACATCTTACTACCCCAAACAAAATGTAAACTCTTAAAGATCAGCCCTAACGTTCTTTAAGTTCTGGGAGATCTTGTGTGTGTGTGTGTTCATTGTTCATTGCTGAAGAAGACCATGTCATCAGAGAAATAATGACATGACTTGCACTTGACTGTGTTTTGAGCAAGGGAGGTCTGTGAAGGTCACCAGCCTCACCTCTCATGATGTAGAGGAGAAACTCCTGATCTTGGGATCATAAGACCTGGGTTCAAATCCTGGCTTTGCTTTTTACATGTGAACTTGAACATTTGGCCTCTTTAGTACTCTTTCTCTATCTGGAAAATGAGTGATCTAGACTACATGGCTTTTGAAGTCCCTTTTAGTTCTAGATCCCATAACCGTAACCACCCAAGGGTGGAATACAGATTATAGGCACTTCATAAAGTTTGTCATGTGAAAGAAAAATGAAATGAAATCTCAAAAATATTGCCCTTCTCCCTTCCTATTTCCTCTTGCTATCCTACCAATTCTTCAAGGATCAGCTCAACGTTCCCTCCATCATGAAGCCTTTCTTGATGAACCCCTTGATTCACAGGCATTTGAGTAGAGCAATAGAGTAGTAAATTGTCACATTCATTTCAACAGTGATGGTTGAATTGATTTGATATTTGGTCCAAGAGCAGTAGGTGAAAGGCGTTTAATGGATGGCTGAGCACAGCAGCAAGGCAGAAGGCAAGGTGCCTCAGGTAGGCAGGCACTGGTGTCCTGGTGAATGGAGGAATTGGATATGTAGTATGATCTAGGACCAGCTAGTTTTAGTGGGGACAAGTCACACAGTGGAGTGGTTAGAGTGCTGGACTTAGAAAATCTTGGTTCAAATCCTACCTTGCACCTACCATCTCTGGGCCTCAGTTTCCTCATTTGCAAAATATGAGTTGGAATTATAACTTTTAAGATCTCTGACAGCTCTAAACCCATGGTCCTATCATTCCATTAAGTAGGCATTCCATCATTTATGGGAGGCTTAAAAATTCAGGTTGAGCAATTCGATTTTATTCTGATTTGATGTCTATTCTTTACAATGAAGATTTTTGGGTAAGAGACACAGTACATTAATATGGGAAACATACAGGAGAAAGGTTGAAATTGGAGAGACCAGTATGTGGATGAATTGAATATAAATCAATCAAGGATTAGAATAGGAGAAGAAGCCTGGGGCTAGTGAATAAAAAGCTGCCTTTGGAGCCATGAATGCCTGGGTTCTGACTCATGTTGGCTATGTGACCCTAGCCTAGTCAGTCTCTCAATACCCAAGACAACTTTCTAAGGTTGAATTACAGAGAAGATGTTGATCTACATTGACTAGCAGAAATTTCTTTATCTGGGAGTTCTCTGGATCATTGAAAGCACAGGCTTAAACTAAAGTGCTCTCTTTGTCTCTTCTCTAAGAATAACATGTAGGACCATGGAAACAGGCCTTTGAATTTTTTTGTCTATATTTGTTCCTTTTTCATATTGGGTTAAGAGATTGGTGGCTACAAATTATGAAGTTGTATCCTACCATATCAGCATCTAGGTCTTATATCCATCCCAGCATCAAGACCCCAAAGAGTGAGGAGCAACTTTTTAGACCCCTTCCCACCCCCCAGCAAGCTCTGAGACAAAAGTTGATTCAGTCATTAGGGCAGCATTTGGCCCCAGGTGCAGCCCACACCAAATGGAAAGGTCATTGGGAAATACTTTTAACAAAATAAATAAAAATACAATAAAACATAGATAATATCAATATGTGATTTTCTCATTCAATATGAAACTCACAGGGATTCTTATGTATGGTTTAGTGGCTCCTGTATCTATCTGAGTTTGATATCAGTGATGTAAGGGATAGTGTGCCCCAAAAGTGTTGAAGAAAAATGTACTTTTGTTATTGTATCATTACATATCTTCAAAGCATATCTCTTTAAATATACACATGTATACACATATATGAACATAAATGTGAACATATACATACATATATGTATCTATATGTACATTTCAGGTAGGGACTGTTTGTATCACTGTTATAATTTTATCTCCAGTGTTCAGCACTGTGCTGGGCACAAAGTAAGTATTTAATAAAGGCTTACTGTTGAGAGATTCATTGGCTCATCTCCAGGACCAAACATAGCACCTAGCACACAGCAAACACTTAATAAATATTTATTGATTGATTGATCTTCACAAAGGCTCTCCACCCTCCTTTATCCTCTTCATATCCACCTCTTAGAATGCTTAGCATCTTACAGGGCTCAGATCACTGCCATTTCCTATTCAAAACCTTTCCTCATCCCTCTCCCCTCTTCCTCACCCCTATTCTTAGTGCTTTCTTCCCCCTCAAATTATTTTATATTTACTTTTCTTTAAGTAGAGCAAGAGAATGCAAACTTCTTGAGCACAAGTACTGTTTTGATTTCATCTTTACAGGCTTGCACAGAGTTGGTGTTTAATAGGCATTTGTTGGATTGGATTTATAGGAATGTTGAATCAGTTCTAGAAAGTTATAGGGTCCCTAAAGGCAAGGATTGTGTTTTATTTGTCTGTGAATTCTTCCCAATGCCTAGTAGAACACACTCAATGGATGAATGCATGAAACATCTGAAATGAGCTTCCAAGTAAAAGAGATCTGTCATTTCCCATAGAATCTTTTCTTCTGTTCTTGGCATGTTTGCTTATGTTTAGCATATCACAATAATAAAAAAAGTTAACAACATTTGACTAGTCTATCATGAATAAAATCAGAACCTCAATTCATAACAAAGCTTCAGCATTCAGGCAAGATGATATTCATGTTTCTATTTCCCACATAAGAGCATTTTTATTTAGCTAATGCGATAGCACCATAATTCTGTAAATATGATAAAGAGGACACAAGGTATACAGAGACTTCCTAAGGTCTTTATCTTTAAATACTATGTGACTGGATGGCAAAATAGGAAGGAACAGAGAACCTGTGGTCAAAAATATTTGTTTCAAACTATTCTGTTGTTATCCTAAACCCTCAAATACCTTCAAATTATTTCTACTTTTCCCTTTCTTTTGTTTCTTTCTCTCTCCCTCCCTTCCTTCTTTCCTTCCACTTTCCTTCCTTCCCTTCATTTTTGTCTTTCTTTCTTTCCTTCCTTCCTTCTTCCTTCCTTCCTTCTTTTTTTTCTTTTCCTTACAGAAAGTCAAAATCTAGATCTCTGTAACATTCTCCCACTGGTCCTTGACTTTGTCCTCTGAAATTAAACAGAACAAATCAAATCTCTCCTCCTCCTCTATGTGAAAGTCTTGCAAATACTTGAAAATAGATACTTTCCCAGGCCTTCCTCCTTCTCTTCTTTTTCTCCCTCTTCTCTTCTCCTCCATTTCTTCTTAATTCTTCTTTCCCTATGCTCATATATGGTAGTTTTCAATAGATACAGTTATTGCCAAGTATTTTTCAGGGGACCCTAGTGTTGTGGGTGGGATCTTATTGGTTGGCTTGTCGTCTTAAAATGTGCATGTTTATAATATACACATGTCCATACTTTTGTTTCTTAACCAAACTAATAATTTATTAGTGATAAGAGAGAAATCCCCAAGAAATCAACTTTCAGCTGTCTTGACAGTGGCAATGGCATTCATCTGTATTTTCTGATGGTGTTTTGGTCTCACAATGACAGGTGGAATGGAGTTGGGGGACTCCTTTTGCAGAATCATTTGCCACTTGAAGTGAACCAAAGCCCCATCTCTAGCCCCTTGCCAAAAAAAAATGAAGACCGCCATAGTAGAGGATAGTCGCTCTGAACATGAGGGCAGAACAGAGACGGAAGAGTGAACTTGGGAGCAGTCACGTTCCTCCAAAGGAGATGATAAAATGCTTCTACCAGCAGTCACTTTCCTACTAGGCCTGTATTTCCTGAAGCCCTATGCAGAAAGCAACACCTTTTTCATCAGAGAAGAGAGAAAGAAGCCCCAATTCATAACTAGGGGGTATTTTTTTCAAGCTCTTCTCCTCTCCTCCCTCTTTCAGAGTCCTATAGAATTTCAAATGGTCACTGCCAACTTCATTGCTATGATTTAAGCAGCCTGGAGAGCATATGTACACCCTTCCTATAGTGACTGGAGCCTGAAAGTTCCCTTCTCTCATCCTGCCCTTTGATCCCTATTTCAGATGATCAACTATGTGAGAAATAGACAGTAATGATACCTGTGAAATATGTGAAGAATGATGAAAAAACTTGCTTCTTTGAAAAGTTCCTAAATTTCTGTCAAGCCAATAGTTAGTCTGGGATATGAAAGAGTCAGAGTGGGCATGTAAATCGCCAGAGGAAGAGTGATGCCCAAGCTCCTTCACCTGGTACCTAGAGTTCCCAGGGCCTTTGATGGAATTTAATGAGACAGATTCCAATCACCACTTTCCGCACCATTGTGTGTCAGGCATTGTGCAAGGTGATGTTAATACAAGTGCAAAATCAAGATGATTCCTATCCCCAAGAAGCTGTTGTGCTACTAGAAAAAAATACATAGAGGAGGATGGTGAGAAATGAACATGAGGAACTCAGGGAATGATGACAATAGTACGGTATGGTATGGCATGTTATGGTATGGCATGGTATGGCATGACATGGCATGATATGGTATGGTATAGGCATGGCATGGCATGATATGGTATGAAGCCCTGCAAAGTGAAGTGAGCAGAACCGTAAGGACGGTGCGCACAATGATTGACTGCAGCACCCTCTCTGGACTTGCTCTCCTACTCGAATCATTAAAGAGGACTTATTACGTCTCTCATCAGGATTATAGGACTAATCTTGAAGCACTGTATTATCTAATACTATCACTCAAAAGCTCCCATCTGGTGTGCTATCAATTATTAGCTAGTGACACTTAATTAGCTTTTGGAAAGGGATATTTACCGAGACGATATAGTAAGGGCAGTTGGTACAATAATATCCCTACCCCTCCAAGTCTGTGACATTCTTACAGTCTCCTAACACATATACAGTCCCTGGGAACAACCTGAGAGAGCATGTGTGGCCCAAGGCTAACTCGGGTCTGGTTATCATCAGTCCTTTTCACCCTTTGGAGAGAATTCACAAAGATACACTTGGGTGTGTATCTCTGGTCTGGATTCTGAGAGTTTCTGTAAAGTCCGGAAGCGGCCACTCTCTCTTTCCCAAAGAGGTCACAGTCTCTGAAGCTGCCTTTTTTCTGGCATCTAGCTTTTTCTCTGGCATCTAAGTTTTTTCTCTCCTAGGTCATAACACAATATTCTTGTATGCAGTAGTCACTTAATAAATGTCTATTGAATTGAGAACCATTTGAAGGAGTCCAGCTTTACTCATCATTTGTAACTTGTTTTATTACTCTTCTCATCTTGTTTTATTATTTAAGCCCTTTCATATATTAATGTCCCATTTCCTCAATGAAATTACCAACTGCTGGACAGCTGCCTTATCTTTCCCTTGTCTGTATTCCTCATAGGACCTAGATAGGAGCCCTCCATGGACAGAATAGAAACTAAACAAATATTTCCTGACTGAGTAAATGGGTCTGGATGAGACAATGCAAATCCATCAGTGCTAGCAGAAAATTCACTCCAAGCACCCTTTCTCCTATTAATGTGGCTTATTCCATAAAAAAAGAGATTCTGCTGATTCAGTGACAGCAAGGGAGAGAACCCACAGTTGCAGAGTTGATAGCCAGTGTTCCAATCAGCTGAATCATCTTGCCTTTGTAACCAGGTGCAATGATCCTTCTTAGAAAAATGGAAAAATAAGGCAAGAAAAATTAGAAACCAAAGAGAACGACCTTTTCTAACTCAGTGGAGGTCCATTTCATTTTTACTGATACTTATCTATGAGAAAGAAAAATTAAGCTTTTAAGTCAGAGGATCATAAATTTCCAACTAAAAAGGAACTCAGAAATCACCTACACCAAAGCCCTCATTTGATAAATGAGGAAACTGAGACCCACGGAAGTTAAGTGACTTGTCCCAAGGGTCTGAGCTGGAAGTTGAATCCAGGTCTTTTGCCTCTGGTTTTAGCATCTTTTCTGATGCACCACCCTCCCTAGATTTATGAGTCCATGACTACTTTCCTAGTTCAAAGGAAATGGGGCATAGAGAGATCACTGGTCTTAGAGCCAGGGAACTTGGGTTTGAGTCCCAACTCTGATGTTTGGCAGCTTTGTGACCCTGGGTCTGAGCAGCAACTTCTTAATTTGTAAAATGAGGCATTCATCTTTACATGGGTCTACTAATAGGGCTGGTGGGAGGAAATCACTTTGTAAAGCTGAAAAAAAGCTATGGGAATATTTGCCCTTAGGATTATATTGATGGCAGCATGGGTCAAGGCTCTCCTCTTTGAAAGATTCACACTATGGTCCTACTACTTTGGAAAGGGAATAATTCCTAAAAAGTGATGAAAATGTCCATACCTTTCAATCAGAGATTCAATTAGCCATATGCCTGAAGAGACAATATCAGAAAGCAGGTTTCATACACACTAACAATTTTATAGAAGCACTTTGGTAACAGCAAAAAATAAAAAGAAAGAAAACAAGGTACATGTCCATTGAATGATGAATGGCTAAAGGAATGAAAGTCCATAGAGTACAACTGCAACATAAAAAAATATGAATATGAAGAAAACAGCAAACATGAAAATAGGGGCTTGTGACTTTATTGGCATAAGGAACCCTAAAAGAGGAAATGCCCTCTACCAAGGCAGTTTGGCACTGTCTCTGTAACTTATATGTAATGCAGTCTTCAAATCTGGGTATTTTCCTAAGACTCCTATCAACCTCTGTTATATAGAATCTAGGAGAATTGTTTAAAGTGGTCAGAGGTTAAGTGACTTACCTAAGGTCACATAGCCCATATATTCCAGACATGTTACTTAAAACCCAGTTTTTATGATTTTTTCAACCAATGAAAAGCTAGCTTTTCTCTCATCAATCTTCCCTTTTCCCCACAATGAGAAACCAATAAAAACAAAATCCGTATTACAAACATGCATAGTCAAATTAAACAAATTCCCACTTAGGCCATGTTGAAAAAAGCAAAAAAAGAATGTCCCAGTCTGCACTCTGTGAAACATGTTTCATCATGAACCCTCTGGAACTGTGGTCAGTCATGGAGATGCTTGCAGTTTCTAAATCTTTAAAATTTACTTTTTTTTACAATATGATGGCTATGATTCTGCTAACTTCACTCTGTATCATTTCATATATTTCTTTCCAGGCTTCTCTGAAATCATACTCTTTCTTCATTCTTATGGTACAAAAATATTCCATCACTTTCATATGCCAACTGAATCCAGTTCCCTTCCTGTAATCTTTATTCTCCTTGACCTCTCAACACTGTTGTTCACTTTTTTTCTACCTGGCACTCTCTTTTCTTTAGGTTTTTGGAACACAACTCTCTCCTGGTTCTCCTCCTGCCTCTCTGACTGCTCTTCTCTGTCTCCTTGGCTGGATCCTCCTCCAAACCATGTCCTCTAAGCATCCATGCCTTCTAGGGTTCTGTCCTAGGTCCTCTTCTCTTCTTTCAGATGCTACTTCATTTGGTAATCTCATGAACTTCCAGGAATTTAACTACCATTTCCATATTGATGATTCTCAAATCCCCTTATCCTACTTCAACTCTCTACTGGTCTCCAATCTCGAATCCAATCCAACCTACAAGTCTGCCTTATGGATTTCTCAAAATAGATGCCAAGTTGACAACCTAAGATCAACATGTCCAAAACAGAACTCGTTATTCTCCCCCCCGCCACCATAAACCTTTCCTTCCTTATGCCTTCTCTGTTACAATAGAGACCTACACTATCCTCCCTGTCATCCCCAACTCCTCCCATATCCAAGCTATTGCCAAGGCCTGTCCATTTTACATCTACAACATCTCTTGTATGCCCACTCTCTCTTCTAACATGGCATCATCCTGGCATAGTCCCTAATTGCCTCACTCCTGGATTATTGCAATAGCTTGCTTGCCTAAAGTCTCTCCTCCTTCCAATACATCCTCCATTCAGTCACTAACATGATTTTCCTTAAGCAGAGGTCTGGCCATGTCACCACTCCCCCATTCAATAAACTCCAGTGGCCCCCTATTGCCTTTAGGAGCAAATACAAACTCCCTGTTGGTCATTTAAAGACCTCTATATCCCAGCCCCCACCTACCTTTCCATTCTTCTTACACCTTACTCTCTAACACACACTCTTCAACATGGTGACAAAGACCTGAACCTCCATCTCTTGGCCCTGAGCATTTTCTCTGGCCATCCCCCATGCCTAGAATGCTCCCCCTCCTCCTAGGCTCTAACCACCAACCTCCATGACTTCCTTTAAGTCCAAATTAAAATCCTATCTTCTGCAGGAAGACTTTTCCAGCCCCACTTCATTCTAGTGCCTTCCCTCTACTAATTATTTTCTATTTGTATTATAAAAAGCTTGTTTTTCATATTTGCTTGTCTCCTTCATTAGATTATAATTTCTTTGAAGGCAAGAAAATATGTCTCCAGTTCTGAGTATAGGGCATTGTAGGTGCTTAATAAATATTTTATTGACTGCCTGCTAACCATACCCCTTCCTCCTTGTTTGTATAGATTCTTTCTTTTGCACTCCAATTATATGAGAGAGTTTTCACCAGTATTCTCTGTTTTTACCCTTAGAGTAGCATTCCTCTCCCCATGAAGATCAATGGGTCAGGTGGGAGTAGGGGATGACGTTTGTGGATTGTGTGTGTGAGAATCTATGTATTTGGGCCCTGATAAAATGAAATGGTCTGAATTTCCTCAAGAGCAATCATCTAAATCAGTGGTGTCAGACTCAAATAGAAACTCCCTGGGGGCTATGTATGGACTTTAAAAACTGCAAATTTAACATTGTCTATGATATAGTTCTGGGTATTTTCTTAAACATTCCCCAATTACATCTTACTGTGGCATGTTCTTACTGGGAGTTGAGGACAGCTGGCAGACCTGCAACTGAGTCCTCCGATGTAAATGGATTAAATTAAACTAACAAAAGTCATACAACCATTTTGCTGAAATAAAGAGCCATAATCAAATACCAGGCAGAGAATGGCATCCTCTGAGGACCCAAAAAGTTACAAATGTTCTCTCCTGGCAGCCATAATGTCATGCATAAGGAGAGTACAGCATCACTGTTTCTGAAATGAAAACCTAACCTCCTCTTCCTCTCCTCATTATCTTTGTTGTCCAAAGAATGAATAAAAAATATATTTTGCTCTTTCCTTGGTTTTATCATAAGAGGGTTTCATTAAGTTTTATCTGCTGTTTTCTTCTTGGTCCTGGCTCTCAGAATGAATTATATCACCATTGACAAGGAGAAGAAGATCCTCATTTTTGTTCTCCAGAGTGATATACTTATGCAATGAGAAACACCACCAGAGTAGAACATATTTGAGTATTAACCTTTCTTGAAGGTACATACTAGATGAAAAATGAAGAAAATCCTGTCCTTGAAATCAGGATAGCCGTATTAAAAGTCTATCTATTAGCGTGCTTCCTTCATTTGATGAGGATAAATTGGATTTGTAACTATCCTAGTCTCAGAACTTTGAGCTGGAGGGGACATTCCATCAGGTCATCAAGTTCTGATGTCTCTTATTTTACAGATGAGAAAACTGAGACCTGAAGATGTTACGTGATTTGCCCAAGGTCATATAGTTAACAGTATCTGAGGTAGAATTTGGACTGTGATCTTTCTGACTCCAAGTTCAGGGTCCCAGCCACGTCCAGTGCTGCCTCTCTGTAAAGTTGGTTGCAAATTTTATTTATTATTGTTACAATTAGAATTAAGCATATATTAAGACAATTTACTATAAGCTACTTGTTTGGAACTCAAAATGCATTTTTCTCAGGTCTGCCAACTTATTTTATTCCTTCCTGGCCCCAAGCTCCACACAGCGAATGTCTCCACTCCAGCTATCATTCCTGACTCTTCCTCACCTCTTCCCCACAGGAACCTTGCATTTTCCCCCTGGTACCACTGTGGGCTCTGATAGGCACATTTATTTATCTTCCTGACTTGTATGTCACTGTCTTCCATCAGCTCCAGACTATGAAACTGTTATCTCAAAAAAGCTCCCTCCTTTCCCTCACTCTTTTCACCTCTGTTCTGCATGGTCTTCCACCATTAAAACATGAGCTTCTTTCTGGCAAGGACAGTCTGTCTTGGTGTATTTGTATCCCTGGCACTTGGCACAATGCCTGCATACAGTAAGTGCTCAATAAATGTTCTACTTCCCTCTCTGTCTCTCTTTTTTCTCTCTTTCTCTCTATCATCTATCTTATATCAATCATCTCTCAACTATTCATCTATCTGCCTATCTTTTTATCTATCACCAGTGTCCTATCTATCTAGGTGTCACCTGATGCCTATCATACTCAGCCACCTCCCTAAGATACTGGGAGACACCAAGTGGCCTCAACATGGTTCATTATAAAAAACATGACAATCTAGTTTTAGAGGACACAAAAGGACAAATATGAAGAAATTGGTTTTAACTGTTTCAAAGAAAGTAAGAATTGAAGAACAGTAGAGAGTCCTCAAAACTAAGAGCTATTTGCCGGGTGAAATAAAGAGGCTGTGATCTCATTGGTACAATCTCTTCCACCACTAGCTCAGCTTGTAACCCCCAGTGAATCAATGAGTCAACAAGTCTTTATTAAGAGCCTACTATGTGCCAGGTGAGCAACTAGGTGGTACAGTGGATAAGAGTGCTTAGTCTGGAGTCAGAAAGACCTGCATTTAAATCTGGTCTTAGACACATAACTGTGTGACCCCAAGTAATCCATTTAACTGTGTTTGCCTCGAGTCCCTCATCTGTAAAATGATCTAGAGAAGAAAATGGCAACTCATTCTAGCGCCTCTACCAAGAAAACTCCAAACCAGGGTTGGAGAGAGAGATGGACATGACTGAAACAGCTGAACAAAAAATGTGCCAGGTACTGTAATAAGCAAGAGCTTTGGGAAACAAAGAAAGGCAAAAATATTGTCCTTGCCCTCAAGGAGCTAGTGGGGTAACAGCATCCATGTAAATAACTGTATATAAAGGTGGAGTTGAAGACACCAATTTTGGCAGCAGGTGCTTGGATTAGGTGAAAACTTTGTTTGATAAAGCCAAATAATCATAACTCTTTGTGAACAGGGTCTGTATACCTCAAATTGATCAAAACCATTGGATGAGAGAGTAATTTGTGTAAAATACAGAAGCTCTCTCAGAATTGAGGGAAACAGAGATTCTGAGATTGGAGCAAAGGGAGTGCTACCCTGTGGGAGAAATTGGAGCTATCAAGGAAGGTCACTGGTTCTTTCCAGGCATCTTGGAGAACAGCCCCCAGGTAAGGGAAGTCCCAAGGAAAAGTCAAATCTTACTACAGCTACTTATTCACAGACACTATGATACAATCTGCTCTTTCATTACCCAAACATTTCCAGCTAAATTAATTTGTCTTACACTTGATATAAATGTAAGATTAGGCAGAGAGCTCACTCTCTGCCTAGGTGCTGGGATTTTTCTAACTGGAAGCTCAGAATGATTGTGACTAAATTCAGAACTTTTCATCTAAAATGAAATCCCTAAAACTGAAAAGGAGCAATGGACATTAAGGGCCATTATACTGCCCCTAGAATTAAAACAAGTGAACTTTTATAACAAGGCATTACAAGCCTAGATGGACGATAAAGAATCCTTAGAAATATCATGGTTGGAATCTTTATTATCTGAAGCCACCCTGGGGATGAGCCCCTTCTGGACCTAAACGAGGCTGATCCTCAGAAGACAGACCTATCTGTTACCAAGTTCAGATATGTATGAGCTTCGCAGGAGTTGCCAGGGCTGCTGACTTGACCCCTTAGGTGTGGCAGTTCACCTCTATGCCACAGTGAGGTGTTATAACATGATATTAGTAGAGGCAAAGCGAAAGCCAAATAGTCAGCAAGAAAATCAGTTTGCATTTCTTTAGCGCTGTCAGATTTGCAAATACTTTCATAGACCTGGTTTCATTTGTACAACACAAACAAAACTATGGGGCTTGCTCCATAGGACTATAAATATATTATTCCCATTTTACAGATGAGGACGTTGAGGCACAGAAAGGTGAGATGATTGACCCGCACAGTTCAGTCAGGGGTTGCAGGTGGGATTGGCGCCCAGGTTTGCTTGCTTCAACTTCAACACTCTAATTTACTAGACCAGATCTCAGTTTGACTTAGGGAGATGGGGAGCATTATGATGATAAAGATAAAGCCATGACGCACGGGAAGATATGTTTCAAGTCTTAAAAGAGCAGCTTCCATAGGAACTTTCCAAACACACTTCATTGATTGAGTGGAGTCTGGGAATTAGCACATTTCATGTGTCCCTGTAAATGAGGCAGAGGCTACTGCTGCTACTATCATTAATTTAATTAATTGACAGGTATTTGTTAAGTGCCAGTTACAGTGCTAGGAAGGGGTGATACAAATTCAATGAATGAGACAATGCCTACTTACTGCCATTAATGTTATTTAGATAAGACCTTAATGTTCACAAAGAGTGTATGTATGTATATACATACATGTGTGTACATACATGTTATATATGCATACATATGTGTGTATACACATACACACATACAATGATACTAAGAAGTGGGAACCTAAAGAGGGAACAAGGCAGAAATCTCTGCTATAGGCTCGAAATAATTTTATGGAGCAGAGAGTTCTGTTTAGAGTCATTGTAAAAAGGAATTGTGTTTTCTGGTTAAGGGGGATCATAGATTCAGAGGTATAAGGTCCGATCATATCAACAAACTCCAGCGGCTCCCTCTTACCTTCAGGGTCAAACAGAACACCCTCTTCTTGGCTTTTGCAACCCTTCATAGCTTGGCCTCCTCCTCCCTTTCCATTTTTCTCAGGCCCCCGTGTACTCCAATGACAATGATGACTTCTTTGCTGTTCCTCTCATAAGATGCTCCATCTCCTGACTCCAGTCACTGGTTGTCCCCCTTCTGTCTTTTTCTTTATCTCTATTTCTGGGCTTCCTTGGCTTCCAAGTCTCCGCTGAAGCCCTATCTTCAGCATGAAGCCTTTTCTAGTCCTTCCTTTGAGACTACCTCCAGTTTTTATTGTTAAGTCATTTCAGTTGTGTCTTACTCTTCATGTCCCTATTTGGGGAGTGGTATCCTCCAGCTCATTTTATAAATAAGGAAACTAAGGCCAGCAAAATAAAGCGGCTTGACTAGGGTCACATAGCTGGTAAGTATCCACAACTGGATTTGAACCCATATAGATGAGTCTTCCTGATTTCAAGCCCAGTGCTCTATCCACTCTGCAACCTAGATGCCTACTATTTACCATGTATATGTTTCATTTGTATACAGTTTGCATGTTAACTTCTCCATTAATTAGACCATGAGCTCTCCCATTGTGAAGTTTCACATGAAGGCATGCATATATATGGCTGCAGAACACAGAGAGGGAGAAGGCCTGGCTAGGGAATATTATGTCCTTCCCCCACTCTCCCATTGTGAAGTTTCTCATGAAGGCAAAAGTATAGCTTGATAAAAGTCAGAATAGTTTCAAAGACTGAAAAAAGAACAGAAGCAGAAATCATTGCAGATGATCTACTGGAACTCTAAGAAAAGAACCTAGATCTTATTTCAAAGACTCACAAGTGGCAGTCAAGTTTCCCAGCAAGAGGTACCTTTGCTGTGTAGTGATTCATTGTCCTTTGAGGAACTTGGTTTCCGATGAGCAGTGGAGTCCAGTAACCTACAGTCAGTCAGACTCTCTATCAACCATCTATCTATCTATCTATCTATCTATAATTCATCTATCATCTATCTATTATCTATCACTCTATCAGTTACCTATTATCTATCATTTATCTATCTAAATATCTACACCTACACACACACACACACACACACGCATATTCGAATAACCTATAGCCAGCCAGGGCAGGTACTGGCAGAATGAATCTGCAGTGATAATTCAGATCCAAGTTTTAGGTACTTCCCAGATCATCACTATTTAAGTCTAAACTATGTCCCCATTTTCATGAGTATGGCTCCAGAAAGAGGTCTGAAACTTGATGATGCAGTGAAGTTAATATAGTAATAAGCCAATTATCTTAATATGAAACCAAGTTTCTTAATATAACATGAATTAATATCTTACTGGAAAGAAATATCTGAAAAGGAGATGAGAAAAGAATTTATTTTAAGGCCCAAAAAAAATGTAATCATTGCCTCAGACCTCATTAGCCAAACCAAGCTAGAATAGAGCAGGAAAGGAGGCATGCCTAATTAACTGTCAGATTCTGAACCATCCCCAGGCAACTTTCTGGATAACATCCCTTGAAATTTACCAATTTAGTCAATTCATTGGTCTCTGGGAAAAAAACAACATAGTTAGTGCCAACATATGTTTATTGAATTTGAAAGGAAACTAATTAAGTAAAACAGGTAGCTTCCAAATATAACATAGTTCAAAAGTTTATATATCAGTTGGTTTGTGGAAACACAGAAGTAATATTATTTATACGGTAATCAGATTCTCAAGACAGTCCACAGAAGGGGAATTAACCCAGAATTTATTTGAACTTAAGTAATAGAATAATAACTGTAGAAACTAACAGAGAAGTGTATAGGAATTTTTACACTGAGGATAAGTACAAGTGAGGTAACAAAGCATTCTTTCAATTGAGTGAAATGTGAGGGAAAAGGTGACAGTGGCCTTAGGATACCAGTGAGAGGCTGTTTCAGCTGAAGAGGGAACAGGACATAGTGGGGGATGAACTTATCCCAGTCTGTCATTGGGCAGCGTTCCATTTTAATTTGTTATTCTTGTCGGTTGGGTACTGAAATATCTTATTTCTTTTTCAAATTTGTTTTAACATTCTTTTTCTTAATTTTGAGTTCCAAATTTTCTCCCTTCCCCCCCAGCCCTCCTATGCAGTCAAAAGGTAAGCAATGAAATAGAAATTATACATGTGAAATTATGTAAAACATTTTCATAGTAGCCAAATCACACAAAAGAAAGAGAAAAAAGAAAAGAAAAGGAAAAAAGAAGAAAAAAGAAAATGAGAAAACTATACTTCAATTTGCCCTCTGAGTTCACGAGTTCTTTCTCTGGAGGTAGATAATATTTTTCATCATGAATCCCTTGGAATTTTCTTGGATCACTATATTGATCAGAATAGCTGTCGTTCACATAATAACATGTCATTACTCTTATGGCATACAATGATATCCTGGTTCTGCTCACTTTGCATCAGTTTATATCCATCTTCCCATGTTTTCTTTTTTCTGAAGCCATCCATCTTATAATTTCTTATAGCATAATAGCATTCCATCACAATCATATCCAGCCATTCCCCAATTGATGTGCATCCCCTCAATTTCCAATTCTTTTTCATCACAAAAAGAGTGCTATAACTATTTTGTACATATGGGTCATTTTCCTTTTTCCTTGATCTCTTTGAGATAGAGACCTAGTAGTGGTATTTCTAGGTGAAAGGATATGCATAGTTTTATAGCCCTTTGGACATACTTCCAAATCGTTCTCTAGAAAGGTTGGATCAGTTCATAACTTCACCAGTTGTGTACCTGTTTTTCCTCATCCTCTCCAAACTTTGTCATTTCTTATAGATATGAGTTGGCACCTCAGTGTTATTTTAATTTGCATTTCTTCAATCAATAGGAATTTAGAACAATTTTTTATATGACTACAAATAGCTTTGATTTTTTTCTTTTCAAAACTGCCTGTTCATATCCCTTGATATTTCATTAGTTGGGGGCTTTACTTTTATAAATTTGACTTAGTTCCCTATATATTTCAGAAATGAGACTTTTATCAGAGAAGTTTGTTGGAAAAATTTTTGATATTACTTCTGTTTACAGTACCTTTTATCAAAATGTAGTTTCACTGATTATCTTTTTACAGATTCCTTGGTTGGGCGTTAGGGGGTTTGGGAGAATGGGTGGAGAGCATATCCCTAGTCTTGGAGATTGACAACCCTTCCCCATCTCCCAAGTCATAGACTGCCTGGAATGATGAGTTGGGCATAAGCATGAAGTCCATGGTCACTTTGGGCCCCATAGAACTGTATAGATTTCTTCACCCCACTCTCTGCCTTGTGACACACATGGATCACGCATGGGCCAATAGGCACCATTTCTTAACCCGAGGATCCTTTCCATTTTTTGTCTTTAAAAACCCTCATCAATTCACCACAAAATCCCAGCTGCTCTCGTGACTTCTATCCCTCTTGACATCTCTCAAGTCTTTGACAATGTCAGTCATCCTCTTCTCTGTGATAATCCCTTCTCTCTAGGTTTTCATAACTTTTCATGATATTTCCTATTTTTCTTTTGACCTATGTCCCTACTCCCTTATTTCTTTTATTGAATCTTCATTTAGATCATCCAGAGGCAGTTAGGCAATGCATCTGGTCTCACACACTGACTAGTGTGTAACACTGGGCAAGTCATTTAACTGCTCTTCGCCTCAGTTTCTCCATCTATAAAACGAAGGCAATACTAGCATCTACTTCACAGGGTTGTTGTGAGAAGCAAATAAGATAATATCTGCAGGGGGGTGTAGCCAAGATGGTGTAGTAGAAAGACGTACCTACTCTAGCTTTACCCCATAGACCATAAAATACATGTAAAAAATGACCCTAAACAAATTCTAGAGGAGCAGAAGTCACAAAATGGAAGAGAAAAAGAGATTTCCAGTCCAAGACAGCCTGGAAATCTGATAGGAAAGGTCTGTTACACTAGACTCAGAGCATAGTGCAGCCTTTGAAGCACACCCAGTCTTAGCCTCGTGGCATGGCAGGGACAGGACGAGAGCAGGCCTCAGAAGGTGGAATTTGGGGCAGCAACTGCAATTTCCAGATTACTCAACCCACAAATGTCAAAGGCAACTTCAAAGGTCAGTGAGAAAGCTCTTTCATCTGGGTGAGAAGGGAATGAGGTCTGGCCCTGTTGGCCCCAGGGCAGCAGCAGTTGCTGTGGCACAGCTTTCATTTTAGGAGCCCTCAGTCTAAAGACCCTGGGAGAATTGCTTGCCTGATCTGGATCTCAGCCCTGAGTGGTGGCCCTGGGGTGAGGAGGAATACTGGCATGCTGGAGCTTGTGGAGGCTCTGGAGAATGATTTCTACTTGCAGATCCTGGGCACAAAAGTTTGTTGTTGCTGCCAGACCAGAGCACAGGCCAGGAGAGGAGTAAAATCCTCTCCTTTGATTGTGCCACTTTGGAGGAACTGAGAACTTATAGGTCCCCAGAGTATACCCTCCATTTGACAAAGGACTCAAAAGTCAAGTAACTGGCTTGGAAAATGCCCAAAAAGGGAGAAAAAATAAGACTATAGAAGGTTATTTTCTTGGTGAAAGGCATTTTCTTCCATCATTTCAGATGAAGAAGAACAAAGCATACCATCAGAGGAAGACATAAAAGTCAAGACTTCTACAGCCAAAACCTCAAAAATAAATACGCAATGGTCTCAGGTCATGGAAGAGCTCAAAAAGGTGTTATGGGTGGGGGGAGGGGAGAGATGGGGAGAAAAATTGAAACTCAAAATTTTGTGGAAATGAATGTCAAAATCTAAAAATATGTAAGTAAAATTATTTAAAAAAAGAAAAATATTAGAATGGAACAGATGGAAGCTAATGACTTTATGAGAGACCAAGAAATTACAAAACCAAACCAAAAGAATGAAAAAATAGAAGACAACGTGAAATATCTCATTGGAAAAACAACTAACCTGAAAAATAAATCCAGGAGAGACAATTTACAACTTATGGGGCTACCTGAAAGCCATGATAAAAAAAAGAGTCTGGACATCATCTTTCATGAAATTATCAAGGAAAATTGCCCTGATATTCTAGAACCAGAGGGTAAAATAAATATTGAAAAAATTCACCAATCACCTCCTGAAAGAGATCCCAAAAGGAAAACTCCTAGGAATATTATAGCCAAATTCCAGAGTTCCCAGGTCAAGGATAAAATATTGCAAGTAGCCAGAAAGAAATGGTAATGTGGAAATACAATCAGGATAACAAAAGATCTAGAAGCTTCTACATTAAGGCATTGAAGGGCTTGGAATATGATATTCCAGAAGTCAAAGGAACTAGGATTAAAACCAAGAATCACCTACGCAGAAAAACTGAGTATAATACTTCAGGGGGAAAATGGTCATTCAATGAAATAGAGGACTTTCAAGCATTCTTGATGAAAAAACCAGAGCTGAATAGAAAATTGACTTTCAAACATTAGAATCAAGAGAAGCATGAAAAAGTAAACAGGAAAGAGAAATCATAAGGAACTTACTAAAGTTGATCTGTTTATATTCCTACATGGAAAGATAATATTTGTAACTCTTGAGACTTTTTTCAGTATTTGGGTAGTTGGAGGGATCATATACATATAGACAGAAGGCACAGAGTGAGTTGAATAGGAAGGGATGATATCTAATAAAATAAAATTGAGGGGTGAGAGGAATATATTGGGAGGACAAAGGGAAAATGAAATGGAACAAATTATCTCTCATAAAAGAGGCAAGAAAAAGCTTTTTCAATAGAGGGGGAAGAGGGGAGGTGAGAGGGAAAAAGTGAAGCTGATTCTCATCACATTTGACTTAAGGAGGGAAGAACATGCACACTCAGTTTGGTATGAAAATCTATCTTACACTACAAGAAAGTAGGGGAGAAAGAAATAAATGGGTTGTGGGAGGATGATGAAGGGAGGGCAAGTGGGAAGAGGGAGCAATTAGAAGTAAACATTTATGAGGAGGGACAAGTTCAAAAGAGAGAATAGAATAAATGGGGGGAAGGATAGGATGGATGGAAATATAGTTTAGTGCATCATAACATGACTATTATGAAAGTCTTTTGCATAACTACACATGTATAGCCTATATTGAATGACTTACCTTCTTAGTGGGGATGAGTGGGGAGGGAAGAAGGGAGAGAAGTTAGAACTTAAATTTAGGAATGAATATTGAGAATTGTTTTTGCATGCAACCGAGAAATAAGAAATACAGTGTAATGGAATATAGAAATCTATCTTGCCCTACAAGAAAAGAGAGAAAGTGGGGATAAGGGAAAGGAGGCATGTGATAGAAGGGAAGACAGAGTGGGGGAAGGGATCATTAGAATGCATAGTGTCTTGGGGTAGAGGGAGGGGAGAGATGAGGAGAAAATTTGGAACTCAAAAATCTTGTGGTGATGAATGTTGAAAACTAAAATTAAAAAAATAAAATAGAAAAAAAATCTGTAAAGTGCTTAATATGGTGCTTCTGCTTGATAAATGCTTGTTTTCTTTCCTTCCCTCACAAGCCCAAGGCCGAGCCCTCTTCTCTTGTCCCTCTATTCTATTTCACTTCATAATCTCATCTACTCCTGCAAATTAAATTATCATCTCTGTGCTAATGATTTATTTTTCTAGCCCTAGTTTCTTTCCTGACCTCTACTTTCAGACATCTTGATCTGGTAATAGCCTATAGATGTCCAGTTTAACACTAGACTATCCTCATCTCTTAAGTCCTTTGTCCCTTTATCATGTCACCAATCTTGCCCCATCATGTCTTGCAGTATTTCCACCACCTAATGCCTTTACTCCTACACATATGCTGCTGAACAAAAGTGGAGAAAATCTTTGCTGACTGGGTCCACGGCAAATTTATGGCCCATAACCCAGGTTGTTATTGATGTAAGGCAATTATTCTATACCTTTCTGATTAATTCATTATGTCACTCATTGTAGTGGCTCTTTCAAACCTTTTCACCCCTCCTTAAGTCTTTCATAACTGCCCTCCCATCCTCCCAACTGAGAACCTTGACTCATATTTTATAGAAAAAGTTAATTTTTCAACTGCTTCCTCTTCTCTCCTCATCTTCATCTCCATCATTCAGATTCCTTCTGCCACTCACGTGAGGAGGTATCCTTTCTCCTTGTCAAGGTTAATCCCTCTACACCTACAAGTGATGCTTTTCTATCCCATATTCTCCAGCAGATTGCTCCCTCCATCATTCTCACTTCTTTACTTATCTTCAATCTCCCCTGTCTACTGGCTACTTTCCTACTACCTGCAAACATTCCCATGTCTCCCCCATTTTGAAAAACCCTTCACTTGATCTATCTACCATAGCTATCATCCCCTATCTCTTCTGACTTTTGTTTCTAAACTCCAGGAGAAGGACATCTATAATCAACAGGTATTCCTACTTCCTTTCCTCTCACTCTCTTCTAAGTTCTCCCCAGACTGACTTTTGGTCCAAAGTTATGAACCCTCTCTTAATTGCCAAATCTAGCGTTTCTCTCAGTCCTCACCCTACTTGACCTCTCTACAGCTTTTGGCACTGTTAAGCACTTTCTTCTCCTTAATACTCTCTTCTCCATAGGTTTTCAGGACACTCCTCCCTTGTGGTCCTCCCCCTACTTATCTGATGGATCTTTCTCAGTCTTTTTCACCGTATCTTCATCCAGGTCAGACACTTTTACAATGGCTATTCCCACTGTCCTAAATCCTTTTTTCTTCTTCTATATGATTTCATCTGATAATCTCATTAACTTCCAGGTGATTCAATTATCATTTCTATGCTGATGATTCTTAAATCTACTTATCCAGCCCTAAGCTTTCTGTTAACCTCCAGTCTTGCCTCTCCAATGGAAAGTCCCATCTATGTCTTAAACTCAGCTTGTTCAAAAGTGAATTCTCTCTCTTACCCCTTAAATCCCTCTGCTTCCAAACGTCCCTATCACTTCCTCACAGTCACCAGCTCACAACCTAGTTGATTTCCTTGGCTCTCTCTTTCTCTCACTCTCTTTCCATATCCAATCTGTTGCCAAGACCTGTCAGTTTTCCTTTGCAATACCTCTCTCTTCTGACATTTCCACTGCCCTGGTGCTGGCCTTCATCACCTCACACCTAAAATGTTACGATAGCGTACTGTCTGCTTGATACAAGTCTTCCCCTACCCGGTCAATTTGTTGTTCAGCTATCAAAGTGATTTTCCTGAAGGTCAGGTTTTTGTCACTCCCTCCCTCCACTCTACTCAAAATCCAGTGGCTCACTATCACATCCAGGGTCAAAAACAAAATCCTCTGTTTGTCATCAAATTCCTTTCTTACCTGTCCCTGCAGTCTTCTTTCGCCTTACGTATTTATATTTTTCCAGTCTTCTTACACCTTACTCATGTACTCCAAGCTTCAGGGACACCAGCCTTTGGTTTTCTGTGAACGAAGCAGTCCACCTTCTAACTCCAGGCATTTCCTCTGGCTATCCTGCATGCCTTGAATCTTCTCCTTCCTCATCTCTTCCTCCTGGCTTTTCTGGCTTCCTCCAAATCTTAGCTAAAATCACACCTTCTGGAGGAAGTCATTCCTTTCCTCTTTTGATTATTTCCAGTTTATCTTAGATGTATCTTATTTGTACATAGTTCTTTGCGTATTGTCTCCCTCATTAGACTATGAGCTCCTGGAGAACAGGCAGAGTTTTTTGTTTAATTTTTCTGCCTTTCTTTGTGTTCACACACTTAGTACGAAGCTTGGCACACTGTAAGTTCTTAATCAATGCTTGTTGACTAATGGTTTTCTTGACATATTGGGCAAGCTATTTTGATCTTTGATAATAGATTCCTTCCCTTTTCCTAATCTAGCTCGTATCTTTGGTTGTACAAGAATGAGTATGTTATCTCTGTAGATGTGCAAGGACCCAAGGCTGTGAATTTTGGCTTCAGATATGCTGCTCTGGCCCCTGCCATCAGCAAGAAACAAGAGAAATCATCATAAGTAAAGTATAGTCCTTATGCCTCTTTTATGGAGAGTAACTTTAGACCAATGACGTCAAACTCAAATAGAAACAGATTCTGGAGGGCATTACATGAACTTAGAAAACCACAAATTAACATCATCTGTGTTATATTGTATTTTTATTTATTTTACTAAACATTCACTAATTCTATTTTAATTTGGTTCAGACCACATTCTAGAGTGTTGCTAGATGCTTGGGGTCTATGGGCAAGTTTGGCCCTAGACCAAGAACCAGAAGGGTCCTTAGAAGTCATCTAGTACAACTTTCTCATTCTACGACTGAGGAAATTGAGAACCAGAGAAATTCAGGCACATTCCAGATGTCACAATGGGCATGGAATAGAATTAGGATTTTAACCCAGATCCTTCGACTCCAAATTCGTCCTCCCTTTCAACCCACTCCCCCCCACCCCCAGGATGCCTCTTTTTGCTTACTTCATTTGTTTTCTTTCTAAGAGATTTTAATTGTCAGATTTCCTCCCTCATCTCACACTAAACCAAGTATTATTGGGATAAAACTGCCAGACCACTTTCCCTTTCCTAATTCTTGATGGATTTCACTTCTTTCCCCATAAGAAAGAAGTTTCAGAGGGACCATGACAGAGAAAGAGAAACAATCATGATTTTTTTCAGTAGAAAAACTGAACACTTAATTCACAGATCCAGAGCAGAAAAGAGCCTTTGAGGTCATCTGGTTTAAGCCTTCATTTTACGGAAGATAAGACCAAGGTCAAGAGAACTCGGGTGACCTGCCCAAAATTACACAGGGAGAAGGAGCAGGGACGAGATTCAGACTAATACCCAGCCTTCTTTCCATGGTACCATGTTGGCTCATACCAACAGTTGTTGACAGTTAAAAAATCACCCACAGATGCAATATGTGAGGCTTTATGGGTCCTGGAACAGACTCTTCAATTGATCCCAAAGTTCTTTCTCTGCTTCTGTAAACTGGTGACATAAAATTTACAAGTACATTGATGAACACCAATTGGCATTGAGAAAGGTAATAAAGAAATAATTGGACTGTCAAAAGATAGGTCACAACTCTTTTCTACTAGAAATTTATAGAAAATGACCTTTACTAGAGCTAATTACTTAGGTGCAAAAAAAAATCTATTGTTATTAATAGATCTACTCCTTTTGGCTCATGTTCCTGCATTTAGTCATATGACACCTCCGCAAAATCCCTACTTCCATGTTTCATTGTTTTAACTCTCAACTCCCAGTAAATCTGGCCCTGAGAGGGAGAGGGGAGGAGTGGGATTTTCCCTTCTTGGTGCCCTTTAATGATAATGCCTTCTCTATCTTATCTCCAGTTTATCTCTTTCTCTGACTCTCTGTTTCTGTGTGCCTGTCTCTTTCTCCTTCTCTCTTTATTCATATGTATGTATGTATATATATATACATATATGTGTATATATGCACACATATATGTGTACCTACACACACATACATATATGCCTTGTTTGTATTTGGTTGTTTGCATGCTATCTCCCCCATTAGAATATGAGTTCCTAGACAGCAGGGACCATTTTTGGCCTTTATTTGTATCCCTCATGTTTAGCACAGTACCTGGCACTTGGTAAGTACTTAATAAATGTTGGCTTGCGTGATTGCTTGATGTGTGCCTGCTCTGAGTTCAGCTCTACTACTTCTTGAGCATCAATGGGAATCTCTGTCTCTGTCTCTGTCTCTCTCTCTCACACACACACACACATACATGTGTACATACATGTGTGCACAGCAATATTCATAAACATATATTAGTTCCTGTTTCCTTTTCATTACTAATGATTCTTTCACCACCAAGTCATGATGTACTTTTTTTCTCTTCTGAGTAGTCTAATTAACCATAATACAGGTACCACTAAAAATAGGAATTCTTAATCTGGGGTCCACGGATTTCAGTGGTTCATGAATTTAAATGAGAAAAATTGACACTTTTATTTTCCCTGCTTCCTTTGTAATCTCTTGTATCTTATTTTATACATTTGGTTGCTTCAGACAAACTGAGACCTGGAGAAGACAAAGGCCAAGGTCACCCAGTGCACTCTGGGTCATCACCAGTCATCCTGACTTTCAACTTGCCACTGGACTCTGTTGACTCTGGAGGGGAGAGTGAGGCTGATGACTCTGTAAAGCTCTGCCTCACTTAAGTCCAATTCACTTGCAAGTCAAAACATCTCCTCATGATGTCATTGGTCCTCTTTAAAAATTTTATGCATTTAAAGAAATTATCCTCAATATCGTGAAAGGATATGAGGAGGAAGTTTTCCAATGGAGAAATTAAAACAATTTATAGTCACATGAAAAACATACTCAAAATCATTATCGAGTAGAGAAATGCAGATTAAAACAACCTTGAAATATCATTTTATACCGACTAGAATGGCTAAAATGTTAGAAGGGAAAAGTGACAAATTTGGAGAGAATGTGGAAAAAAAGGAGATACTAATTCATTGTTGCTAGAGTTGTGAACTGATCTAATCACTCTGGAGAGCAGCTTTGAATTGTGCCCAAAGAGTTATTAAACTACCTATCCTTTGACCCGCTTTGATACCACCATTTGGTCTATTTCCAGAGACGATTAGGGGAAAAGGAAAAGAACCTATATGTTCTAAAAAATGTTTATAGCATTCTTTTTGTGGTGCCAACAAACTGGAAATTTCAGGGATGCTCATCAGTTGGAAAATGCCTGAACAAGTTGTGGTGTATGATTGTGATGGAATGCTACTATGCTATGAGAAATGCTGAGCTCAGTGATTTTAGAAAAACATGGAAAGATTTGCATGAACTAATGAAGGGCAAAATGTGCTGAACCAAGAGAACATTTTATACAGTAACAGCAACATTGTTTTAAGAGTCACTTTGACTGAGTCAGTTATTTTGTCTGTTATTAGTACCCAAATTAACTATAAAGGACATATGAAGAAAGATACTCTCTGCATCCAGAGAAAGAATTGATAAACAGAAGTACATATGGAATAATTTTACATCTAGACACCAATTTGTGTCTAATAGTAGCCATCTCTAGGATGGGGGAGGGAAGAAAAAAAGGAGGAAAAAGAACCTTGCATAACTTTATTGTACCTTTGAAAGAAATAGCAAATTGTGCATAGTAGATTTGCAGGTTCATGTGCAATCATCTTTTTAAAAAAATTATACCATGTTATGGAAATACTTGTTTTACTCCATAAATTAAAAATAAATTTTTAAAAAGGATAAAAGTTATTACCTGAGAAAGGATCTATAGGGATCACCAGATTGCCAAAAGTGTCCATGAAGCAAGAAAAGGTTAATGACCCTGCATTAGAGTTCCCTATGCAATACTTTCAGACTATAGAGCATATATCAACATGGACAGGGAGGGAGTTATTTCAACATGAGTTCCCTTCACCAATAAAGTCATAATTGTGGTCCATGTGTACTTGGCTTTTGACAATGACTGTCTCCCTTGCTGGGATGTCCTAACAACTCTCTGACCTTCTCTTCTTTACTTGCAGAATCTTCTCTCCCCTGTTTCTCTTTGGCTGACCCTTGGGTCAAATGCAATTGCTCTCAATATTGTGATCTTAATGTCTAAATCTTTCCCAAGAACTACATTTCCAGTAAATCGGTGAATACTCCCTATCTACATGATCAAAAAGAGTATGGTCCCCTGGAAATAGATGATTCTTGCTTAACGTGTGTCAATGAATTTCTCATTGAAGAGCTCTGTGCTCATCAAGGCTGGAGATTCTAATCCTTTATATCCAATAGGTCCTCACTCATTGTGGCATAGATGAGACCCTAAATTCTCAAATTCTATGCTGGAAGAATGAGTGTCAGCTCTGGGAGGGTTTATCAAACTAGTAAAAGCTTCAAGTCTGTGTGGATCACAAAGTGAGTACAGCTTTCTCCATCTTGATGAACTGAACAGAGCTTCCTCCACCTTGTGTTAGTCATTAGCTCCCCATGATAACAAAGTCCTCCACTACATCCTGGGCCATAACTAGTCATCCTGAATTTTGTCTTGCCACTGGACTTCATTGACTCTGGAAGAGAGAGTAAGGCTGGAAATTGTGTGCAATTCACTTAAATCCAATTTACCCATGAGTCAAGACATCACCCTGTGACATCATTGATCCTTTTCAAAAATGAATGACAGGCAATAATAGCTCACCAATAAAGGATCTCCTTGCCATACTACCCATCCCAATGACCCCTCCTTAAGAACATCCTGTGTGAAAATATCTGTTTGTGGAGACTTCAAAGGTTCCCTGATTTTAGGAATTTGCTTGGCTATTCAGGTCAAGGTATTGTATCTAATAAACCAGCTCTTCCAACATCCCCTCCCAATCTCCTTTTGCCTAAAATCTTCTACTTCCTCTGTGGTTTGAGTGTGTCTATAGGCTTTGTCCTTTTGTTCCTCTTGGGACTCTCCATCCATGGGTTTGGGGTTCCTTTGTTGAATAATTCAAGTAACCCCAACAACAATCTGATGCTCTGTGATCTGGTTATTCCAGCTTTACCCACGTCTGTCACCAAGACAGTGTCTACTATCCAAGGACCAACCTAGCCAAGAACATAAGGGCTCATTACCAGCAGGTTGGTCATGAGGTGATGAATTTTTTTGGCACAAAAAAATCGCATGAATTTTAGTCTTGCACAATCCTGTATCAGCAAGAATCTCAACATATACAGGAGGATCGACTGTACAGGTTCTTAGATCTGCTTTTCTCAAAGGAAAGCAACTTTTAAAGGGTCAAAATCATTTTGATCAAGCACATATATATCATCCACTTACTTCAGGGAGAAAAATCCTGAACTTCAGAGAAAATACAAACAGAGAAATAAAGACCTACTGATAGGGCTTCCAAACTGTCTGACCATAAGCAGTACATGCATCACAGATCAACAGACAGATCCAACTGTCTGACCATACATACATAGTTATCAGAGAGACAAGCACCACAATCTGGGTTGTCAAAGCTAGGGGGCTCCTTAGCAGCTGCCTAGAGTCTCCTCTGGACAAATAAACACTTCCAATGAGTAAGCCCCAAAACAAAACCTCACCTTAGAGTATATGCACACTTTTCAGAGCCAGAGGGCATCACAGTCTTTGAGAACTAGTGCCTCATTAGAAATTAACAAAAGGTAAGCTTCCCTTAATGGGCAGCCCCATTAATGGATGGGAAAGATATTTAACTCTCATCAGCATTACAAGCCCCTCCCCCCAACTTTTGTTGTTGAAGTGACTGAAAAGAGCATTAAAGGTGCTGCAAGTTCCATGATTCTTAGTCCATGAACATTAATTTAGTGCTTGGTAATGGTTTTTAGAATAAGTTTTTATTGATATCTTTTGTTTTTACATCATTTGCATTTCCCAATGTATCTCTTCTTCTCTTCTCAGAGGTCAATCCCTCATAACAAAATTTTAGTAAATTCAGTAAAACATCATTATGTCAAACAAATCTGTCATTATGTGACATATTCCACATCTGTAGTTCCCCACGTCTAGTAAAAAAAAAAAAGTGAGAGAAATTGCTTTCTCATATCTCTTCTCTGAGGTCAAGGTTGACCATTATAAGTTCATAATATTCCATTGCAATCAATTTGATGTTGTTCTTACCCCTAATTCCATTGTTGAAGTCATTGTGTGTGTATATACATATAAATACATGTAGATGTTATTTCTGCTTATTTCATCGTGTCGTTGATTTTAAACTGAAAGGGACCTAGTCCAGTGACTATGTCTTACAAATAAGATCATGTGAAGTTGAATCCTAAGTCCAAGTTCACACAAGGACTAAAGGAACAGAGCCAGGATTTGAATATAGGTTCTCTGAATTCAGAGACTCTATTTTTCCGTTCTCCCATGCCATACTTCACTTTGCATCAGTGAGCCAGTGAACGGGCATTTATTAGGTACCTACTATGTGCCAAGGAAGCTACTAAGCACCTTGGATACCAAGGAAGACCAAAAATAAATCCTTACTCTCAAGGAGTCCATAGTCTTATTGAGTAGACAATATGGAAATAATTATGTACAAACAAGATATATGTGAGATAAACTGGAGATAATCAACAGAAGGATTTCAGACACATTCCCATGCTTCTCTATATTCATCCTACTGAGCATTTCTTACAACACAGAAATATCCTATTACGTTCATGTACAACTTGTTTAGCCATTCCCTGAGCCATGGGCATCTCCTTTGTTTTTGGTTCTTTGCTACCACAAAAAGTGATGCTGTAAATATTTTGGTATATATGGGATCTTTCTTTTTGCCATTGACCTTCTTGGGCTATATAACTACTGCCATTCTTAAAGTGTGATCTTTGTCCATTGACTAAGAAGTTGACATACCAAAGGAACTGAATTATAACCATATTGACATTTTCGATTTAAATGAAACCAGATGACAAAGAAACGGCCGCCAAATATGAAAAAGGCTAACAGATTCTCTTTGGAGAGGCGAATAAAGCAACTGGCCAAATTGGTTTCATTGTACAGCCAAAGGCAATAAGGAACACATAGAATCATGGGACATTTGGACATTTTTTTCTCTTATAGCACTCATGATGAGTATAAGTAAACAGACCACCAAGAAAATAATTGTAGTTTATACATCATTATCCATTGCTGAGGATGAAATAGAGAAATTCTAGGAAGAATTTGAAAAGTCTGCAAATTAAGTCAACATGTATTTTAATATTTTGTGATTTCAATGCAGAAGTGGATAAAGGGGAAGATAAAAAAAGTTATTTTGGAAAATATGGTTCAGGATCAAAAATCTAGCCTGGTTTACAGGTTATCCCTCATACCTGGAATGCGATCTCCCTGAATCCCTAGCTTCCTTCAAGTCTCAGCTGACAATATGCCATCTCCTGCATAAAATCTATCCTTATGCTCCCAGTAATTAGTGCTTTCTTTTCCTAAGGTAAATTTGTATTTAATTATGTCTATATATGTTATAATCACCCTACCCCAAGAAAACAGAGGTTCTTAAGGACAATAACTGTTTCATTTTTTCCTCTTTTGGTGTTTCCTGTCTTTGGTTCCCCCGTACCAGAGTTATCGTGGTATAGTGAGTAGACAGGTGGCTAATAAGACTTGAGTTCAGACACATATTGTTTGTGTGATTCAAGTTTGTGTGTGTCAAGTCACTTAACATCTCAGTGATCTAAGGGAGCTCTCTAAATCTACAGGTTTCATAGAAGATGCTTACTTGCAGCACCCTGGTAGAGGGAGTTTTCTGTCTGAGTGCTGCTTATCCCAATGAGATCATAGTTTCAGTGCTTATTCCTTGAAGATAATCAACATTTAATAAAGAATTGTTGATTTGAATTCATTTGAATTTGAATGACTATTCAGAATTCTCTCATCTCTATGTGCTAAATGCTTGCTCTGAGAAGGGAGTGAGAAGGCATTGGGTATGACAAGTGGTAAAAAAAAAAACCAAAACAAAAGAAAACCCCTCAAAAAACTTTAAAAATGAAAAAGACTTCCTTACCAAGCAGAAAACAACCAGTTAGACATTTAAAGGGCAATTTTCTTTTCGGTTGTTTGTGGGTGATTGGATCATCAGTTATTTAGAGCAAAGGTCAAAGTAGGAAATAAATTGGATGGTAGAATGAAGATAAATTATGCACCCACAACAGGTCCAGACTACCTTTGACTTTGGAAAATGGGAAATAGATAAAAGTAAAGACATTGACTTGAACTATTCCCATTTCTTAGAAAAGTTTAAACTATATAGACTAGTGACCACAATCAAAAAGTCAAAAGAATCCAGAAAATGTCTCAGCCAACAAACACATAGTCTTCTTTCCAGGCAGGAACATGTGATAGCCAGAGATCACATAGACTTAGAATCTAAGCTCATTAAAAAAAATTTTTTTTAGTTTTTTCATGTCTATTAAGATAGTATCAATTTCATCTATAATATTGTTCAGTACTTGTCAAGTCCAGTGTTTTTTGGTCTTCTTTTAAAAAAAAAATTTTTTCCCCCAGTTACATGTAAAAACAATTTTTTAACATTTTTTAAGGTTTCTAGTTCTAAATTCTATCCCTCCTTCCATGAGACAGTAAGCAATCTGATATAGGTTGTATGTAAAACATTTCCATATTAGTCATTTTGTGGAAGAAAATTTGAACAAAAAAAGAAAATGAAAAATAGTATGCTTTGATCTGTATTTGGATGATATCAGTTCTTTCTCTGAATACAGATAGCATTTTTCATTAATATAAGTTCTTTGGGATTGTCTTGAGTAATACTTTGCTGAGAACAGTCAAGTCATTCACAAGTTGCTCAACATTGCTATTATTGTGTCTAATTTTCTCATGGTTCTGCTCACTTTGCATCAGTTCATGTAAATCTTTCCAGGTTTTTCTAAAATCATTCTGTTTGTCATTTCTTACAACATGATAATATTCCATTATAGTCATTTATCAAAACTTGTTCAACCATTCCCTAATTGATGAGCATCCTCTTAATTTCTAATTCTTAGCCACCACAAAAAGAGCTGCTGTAAATATTTTGTACAAATAGCTTCTTTTCCCTTTTCACACACATATATACACATATATGTATGTATAAGTATATACATGCTTATATGCATATACATATGTGTATATACGTATGTGTATGTATATACATATATGTATGTGTAACTTATAGAAGATTTATGACAAATGAGACTCTGATCTGGCTTTGCTCAATGATCTGCTAAGTATTCATAGCAAATGAGATTCAAAGAACATGTTTACTAATTTCCTGTGAGGTTCTAGCAAAGAAAAAAAAAAGGATTCCTTGTGGACGCTGTGGCTTTCAAAAAGATTCTATTCACAGATGACAATTGGGGTAGTTAACAATAAGACCTTTAACCTTGGGGGCCTGTCTAGAGGTATAAAACTGGCTTGTCACAGATTGCCTGTGCTCTCCCCTTTTGGAATCCCAGATATGGAACAGAGAGGGAGTCTGAGCAAAGATGTACCAGTTCTCTGTCACAAGAAGAGGAAGAGTGTCAATTTCTAACAAGGGAAGGATGCAATTGGCTTTCAGTTTCAGGGGGTGGGATGTCCTGGCTTTGGATATTATGATTTTCAGATTCATGCAGGCTGAAGAAAGGGTTTCAGCAATGATCTTGTGAGAGGTCATACTTGGATTTGCCATACCCAGGTCACACTCAGTTCTTATCTATCTTCCTGGTTGAGGGAAAGGAAATCTGGGTCCTTCATCACTCTCATACTGGAGCAACTTGCAAATGCCCATGAGTTTTCTTGAAGAGGGTGATAGATTATAGGGATTATATTTGGTGATAGACAATGAGTTGGCGTAAACAAATGAGTCAATGGGTTGAGATTGGATCAAACCTGAGAAACTGAACAGCGATCCCAATGCCAAACTTGGCTGCCATAAAGACCTACATTTTTAACTACAGGGTTCCTCTGGAAATCTTAAATCTCTCATGTCTTCCTTTGAGTAAGTTTAAACTGCATCAACAATAAAAGGTTATTTCTTTTTAGAATAACTGCCTTTATGATTATTTTGTGAAAGTCTCTAACTCTCAAAGACTGGGACAGCATTGTCCTCAGAAAACAACAAAGCCACCTCAAATCAATTCTTGGTTCAAAAGGCATCATTCTAATCACCCCCAATGAAAACTCAAAATGAACGACAAATTCATGTTGCCCTCCGCCTGTCGATAGGCAGGACACTGAGGTTGTTGATCTGTGTATTGACAGATCTTGGGGATTGTGCTTGGAGGTGGACCATGAGACTTAAAATTAGATCACACTGGAGAGAATCTGTTTAGTCTTCTAAAGAAAATCTTTGCTGCCATTAAGGCCGATGATTTTAACACCAACATTCCTCTGAGTATCTTAGACATTAAAAAGACATGGAACATCACGATGTTTGAAAAGTCATAATTAAAAGTAGCCCAAGCAAATACATAAATATCATTGAAAACATTCATAGCTGAATAAGAAGGTGGGCCAGTTCTGAAGCAAAAATAAAACAATAACTAGCAACCAGAATGGCACTGTCAGATTGCCCTCATCCCAACACAGTGTCCCACAAGTCTTAGTTCAGTTTTTAACTTTTAATAACAAAACTGAACTAAGACTTTGGGGACAACCTGTTTTCAAAGAATCAAAGGAAAGCTCTTGGAACACTGGGCAGATTCTCCAGAGAGGATTAGTGGAAAGCCATGGACAGTGACAATGGGGGACTGGATGAACCAATTGTAGTATATAAACATAATAGACTATTACTAGATAATAAAAAATTACAAATAGGAGTAATCCAAAAAAAATATGGAAAGATATGAAATGATTCAGAAGAAAGAAATTAGAATAAGAACAATTCTGTATAGACACTAATTATAATGACACAAAAATTTATAACTGAAACAAAATCCCTCTAAAGTACAGAGGAGAGAAAAAGGCAAAAGAGAGAACGCATCATAGAACCACAACAGACTTTCTTAAAGTTAGTATACAATTTTAAAAAAAATCATAAGTAACTTGGAACTTCTTAATGAATTGGATTAAAATGAGATGAAGATGAGAAGATTTAGAGAAGTGATATTCTGTACTAGTAGAGAGAATGCTAATGAAATTAAGGATGCATCCAAAATAGCTTAATATGCTATAACCTAGAAATTATATATAAAAACTCTCAGCGTCAAGGAACATCATAGCATAAAATTAATTCATTCAATATTCAATTCAAAAGTGCAATGTAAACTATTATTAATTATATTTGTTGTGCTAAATATATTTTATGTATATTATATTATTATATAGCTATATAATATTATGTTTAACAATATTATATATTTTATAACCATATATTATTATATCCTATAACTACATATTGTATGTTGTTATATTGTATACACATATATTATGTATGTTTGTATTTACATATATATTTTTATACCATGAAAACTGAAATTAATTCTATTTTGACAGGAAATGATTGGTAATCAAGGTTGAAATCATTTCTGAATCCAACTTTTGTGTATAATCAAACTACTGGCTTGTTAGAGAGCAAAGATCAAAATATGAAACTGTAAGAAAAAATTAAAATGAGAATTTATGGTGTGCAATCAAGGGGAATGGTAGAACATTTTTGAGCATCACCTCATCATATAGTGAGGACAGCAGTCATCAGTGTGAGAGAGAAGTTTGCAGAAAACTTGATAAGATACCCAACTAAGTAAAGAAATCCTGACTCAAAGGGTAAGAAATTTCAAAGATTTCTATAATGAATTCTTTTCATCAATTATAGCAGAGCTACCTCATTTTGATTCTGACATCATGGTCCCGAAGGTTCTACCTAAGGATGTGATACTATAGAAAACAAAGGAAAAGGCATCTGCACTAGACAGACCTACCATTCGCCAACCAAGTCCATATAAGATGATGCAATTTGAGATTTTGATTCTTAAAGAGGGAGGATATAGAAAGCTTCAAAAAAAGTCAAACATCTCAAAAACATTTTCATCATAGCCCAAAAAAGGTAATCAAGAAAATATGAATAACTACTATCCCACGTCTACGCAATTTTCCCACGTCTATGCAATTTTAAAAGAATAATCTACATACTTCAAGGACATCTTTGATAAAGGGAACAGGCAGTATCTTTTAAACAACATTCCAGAGAGGATCACATCTTTACAGACCCATGATTGACTAGGAGATGCAGAGAATGCAAAACTCCACTGGGCTGATTGTCTATTTACAGTTTTTAAAAATCCAAACTGTTGACCTGGCAGAACAAAATGGTGGCAAGGTACCTAACCCTCCTCAACTACTTTTCTAACTCACACACTGGTCAAAATCATGCAAGGTTCCTTAAAAGGTGTAACATCAGAGACAACCATCTTCCATAATTCTCCAATTATTTGTTATCAAGTGAAAGATTGTGGAAAAAAAGACAACCAAAGGCTATCATGAAGTGAGAGCAAAGGATGTCCTATATGCTTTATCAATATCCATATTGCCAAGAATTCTAAAAGAAGGTCCTAAACATACTAAATGACTCTTCTGGAAGATTTATGAGAGGACATAAAGAAGAGTCACATAAAGTGGGAAGGCATGGATGGGTAGGAGTCAATATAGCTGGAGAGAATGTCCATATTGGTGAGATCAGAGTAAGCAAAATATTGGAACATCCAAAAAGTATTTCCTGAGCACCTGTTATGCACAAGGTCCTGCAGTAGATTGAAAGGAAAGAAAGAAGGAAATGATCATTTATTAAGTGGATACTATGTTCCAGCTCCATGGTAAGCACTTTACAATGATTATTTCATAATAACCATGGAAGGTAGATGATTTATTATTGTGACTATTTTTCAGAAGAAGAGACTGAGGCAGATAGAGCTTAAGTGACTTTCTGTGGATCACAGAGCTAGTAAATGTCAGGAGCTGGATTTGAACTCAGGTATTCCTGAGTCTAAGCCCAGAACTCTATCCACTGCTTCGTCTAGCTGCCAACTAGATTTAGTGCCCAGTGAGAGAAAATGAAACTCTTATCATCAGGTACCTATCATAGTGAACAGAAAACAGCTTTGATGTCTTTAGCATATGAAGAGAAATTCTTTCTTTGCCTTGGCTTTGGCCCCATGACATTCTGAGTCATAAAGTTTTATTGCACTGATATTTTCTTAACATAGCATTAGTAATGGAGTCACCCAGGTCTCTCTACCGTGCAACCAGAGAAGGGTTGTGTCCCCAGGGTGCAAGAGAATCTGAGCATGGGTGTACATTGCATGAAGAAAGAGTTGCTTTTTTCTACCCCAGATGTGTCAGAAGAGTTCTTTCCATAACAGAATGAATAAGGATGCTCTCCATTTTCATAGGTTTCACACTTTGCAGAAGGTTTTTATATTCTTTGATACTATTCAAGTTTCAAAAAAACTTTGAAGGAGACAAAGCAGGAGTTATTATATGTCAGGTTTTTGTTTTGTTTGTTTACAAATGAGGAAATTTAGGCTCCGCATAAGATCTCCTTTATTTGGAAGTCTCCTCCAATAGTACGGATTATGAATTTCTCCATCATAGAGATAATACATATAAGGCACTTTTCACGTATAAATGCTAGGTTCTATTAGTAAAATGGTTATTGTCCTATTTGTGCCCTTAAGTCCACCACAAGGGTTCCAGTCATGAACTGTAGATCTACTTTACTTCCTCATGACATTATCAGGATACCCACAGAGCCCTTGGGCTGTCTGCCTGTCATCCCTCCTAATGCCATTCAACTAGTCGTTCCTCCCTGTCAAACATCTTTGACCCTAGTTCTTCCATAGTTGTCCTTATTTGGTCAATGTGGCAACCTTTTCCTTACCGCCATGCTACTTCTTGGATCTCTCTCTGGCCGTGTGATCTTCGCTCAGTCCATCACTTCCCCATTGGACAACAGGATTCTGCTCCCAGAACCACACACTCCACTGTTGGTCTTCCCTTGCTTAACTCTAGGCCCCCACAGCCCTTCCAGGACATCTTCAGCCATGTCTCCACTCGATCCATCGCCTCCACCCTGCCTACATGAAAAATCAGATTCTGCTCCCTTCCTTTCCAGCTCCTTGGGTTATGGTTGCTGTTGTTGCTGTATTTCATTTGAATGTAATCTCCTTGAAGGCAGATACTCTTGCTAGTATGTGTATCCCCAGTGCTTAGCACCATGCCTAGCACCATAATGTCCTAGTTATCTAGATATTTAAATGTCTTTCTTTCTCTTTAATGATAACAGCTAGCATTTATACAGGGCTTTCAGGTTGGCAAAGCGCTCTACACTCTCATTTGAGACTCACAACAACTCTGGAAGGTCGGTGTGACTATTAACCTTATTTTGTTGATGAAAAAACTGAGGAAATTTAAGTTGCTTGCCAAGCACCACATGTTGAATTCAAGTCTTCCTCACTCCAAGTACTATACTCTATCTGCCGCATAACATAGTGATGTGTCATGTCTGCTTCTCTCTCTCTCTCCTTGTATACACACAGACACACAGACATACATACGCATGCACACACACACACACACACACACACACACACACACACATATATTCTCTTCATTGTCTTAATTTTTTATTTCTCCAGAGATTGTTTTTCAAGGTCTTTCAACCATGCAGGAAGTGTTGCCCAAAGTCAGAGACTTAGTGACAGGACAAGAACTAGAATCTAGACTCTAACTAGAATTGCTGACTCCTACTCCAGCACTTTCTCCTCTGTATTTTAATTTAATCCAATAATTTGAAAAACATTAAATGTCAGCTATGACCAAGGCTCTCTACCAGGCTCCTGGAATTCATAAGCAAAAAGAAAAAAAGAAAACGTGCTCTGCAGGAGCCTATGTTCTACAATACAAAAGATGAAAGAGATAAACAGATAAGTGAATGCAAAATCATTTGAGGAGGTAGAGATCTCTAATAATGGGGTGGGGTGGAGGTGCAATCAGAAAAGCCTGGATTCAGTAGGAGATGGCACCTGAGGGGGACCTGGAAAGAGGCTAAAGATTCCAAAAGGGGAAGGTGAGAGGTAGCTTACTCCCACTGCAGTCAATAAATTACTCATTTGCATTCAACTAAATTCCCTTTCTGTTAGACCCTGGGGATGTCTGAGCTGAAAGACAAACAGCTGTGTTAGGAAGGAACTGGAAGCTGGCAGACACTTGCAGCTGTTAGGTGTATTCGAAAATTCCACAGCTATTTAAAGAAGGATGCTGATGGTCAAGTGTATTTGGTTTGGTGGTGTGAGATTGATTCATTGAGTGTGTGTGTGTGTGTGTGTGTGTGTGTGTGTGTGTGTGTGTGTGTGTGCATGTGTGTGTATGAAAGGCAGGAGAGAGAAAGAGGAAAAGAGAGGAGAAGGAAGATGAAAGGTGGAGTTTGATTTTAGAGATAGCATGAGTGAGAAAGGGGGAGAGAAGACATTAAAATCTGGATTCCAGAAGCTGCTGCCTGGCTCTGGGAACCTGTGGAGAAATTGGGAGCTCTGTTGGGACTTCAAGTTGTCCCATATAACAACCCCAGTATCTGAGGAGCAGTGATGAAGACCTCTAGCAGATGCTTTATCTGGATGGCCCAGTTCCGAGCCCCTGATACTCTCTGTAAAAGGATCTCCCACCCTTTGCAGTTGGAATTTAGGATGTTACCTGAAGAGATATAGGGGCAGTATATTTGTGACCATACCTTCCAGCTAAAAAGCAGCCAGGAGCTTGCCTTTGCACCACTCTCTCTTGAGCAAAAACGACAAGGAGATGTCCAGGATGAAATCAAAACTCAAATCTTCCTGATTCCAGTCTAATGCTCCATTGACAATAACATGGTGCCTTAGCAGAAAGGAAGGCCACAGCACTACCGATGTCTGTTCTCTGACTTTGGGATCAGAATTGGGATGACTAGCATTGAGTTTCTGTCTGTTTGAGTCCAAAAACTCTCTTAAAGTCCCTTGGTGACTCTTGCATTCCATACTTCCAAGATCACCTTCTCCTCAACAGACAATGGGTTATATTAAACTTACTTCCCCATATTCACACTTAGGCACTGGCCAGCTTACCTCTAATCCAAGTCTGCCTCCTGGGCCATCTCTAGTTGTCCTGATCTATATCTGACCAATTGGGCCCAGATGACTCTGGAGGGGCAAGTGAGGCTGGTGACTTTGCACAGCCCTTCCTCACTCAAATCCAGTTCAATGCAAGTCATATCACCTCCCTGATGTCATGGTCCTCTTTAAGAATGAAGGACAAACCACAACCTGATCCAGGCCTATGGACATTTCTGGACATAGTTCATGGACCACAGAAAATTGTTCCTAGGTAGAAGAAAACCTTGGGAGTCACACAGTGGAACTTCTTACCTGATACAAGTTTCCTCTCTGCAATACCCCTGACAGGTGGTTATCTAGTCACTGCTTAACCATTTCCAGGGATGGAGAGGCCATTAACTTATAGTTTATTCTACTTTCAGGTAGCTAGATGACAACACAATGTGCAGAACACTGGGTCTAGAATCAAGAAGACTCATCTTCCTGAGTTCAAATCCAACCTCAGACTCTACCAGTTGTATGACCCTAGACAAGTCACTAAACCCTGTTCATCTCAGTTTCCTCACCTGTAAAATGAGCTGGAGAAGGAAACAGCAAAATACTCCAATAAGTTTACCAAGAAAACCCCAAGTGGGGTCACAAAGAGTTGAACACAACTCAACAATAAAATTTCTACTTTTAGAGAACTCTAAAGATTATGAGTTAGTTCTTCCTTACTTGGAACAGAAATGTCTCAGAATAATCCATTGGTTCTAGACCTGTCCCTCCATTCCTGGAACTCCAGGTGTAACCCACCCAATGTTATTAGTTGTCCCCACAAAGACACAACTTTAGATAAGTTAATGATATTGGGCGTGTGGCAGGGTGGGTAGGACAACTGGTTTCACAGCAACAGCAACAGCAACTATATATAGAAAATATAGTCTCAGGGAACCAAAATCTAATTTCTAGTGGCTTTAAGGCTTTATATATAAGATGTACTAACATACTTGGGAGCCTGATGCATGGAGGCAGCAGAGACATCAGAGAATCATTAGGTAGTTATCTAATGATTGGGTCATCTGAACAAGGGAACTGCTATATAGAGCAATACTTCCCAGCTGATCCAGATAACTTTAACCAACAAAGATCCTTATTTCTAAAAATATATAAACTTTTAAAATTGGATAGGTCACTGGACTAGTCAGCATGACCCGGTTCAAATTTTGCCTCAGATATGACTTACTAGGTAAGACTCTGGGTAAATCATTCAATGTCTCTGTGTCCCATCTGTAAAATGAAGGGATTAGCCTTGATGGCTTCAAAGTTTACTTTCAGTTCTAAATTTATGAGTCTATATCTTATTCTACCTCCTTCTCCCTGGGTCCTGCTCAACTCATGTCCATTTTCCTTCTTCTCCCCTGTTCTGCATCCTTGCCTCTGAGTTTTGGATGGAAAAACATTTTGAATTAAGGCTATAAAGGATAGAATAGTTCTCAGTAAAGAATTTAGACAGACTGGTCTAAAACAAAGATTTTTCCAGTCATATTACAGGCCAGTGAGCCATAGATAATCAAAGACTCTGAGTAACTGACATTGCCAATCACTCAAAGGATGACAGAGAGATGGCATGGTGGGTGTGAACCCGTGACTGCCATTGAGAGGACTTGTATAAGGAATGTAGTCAGGGAAATGTGTGCCTAGAAAATATAGACTGGGCACAAAGAAGAAATTAGATAAGCGATAAAAGAAGTTGACAATTGATTGCATATGGAGTTTGAGGTCTCAGGAAGAATCAGAATAACCAAAAATGGATGACCAGAAAGATGATTGCCCCTTTGGCAGATGATCAACTGTCAACAAGTTTTAATTAGGGACCTTCTATGGGCCAAGCTCTAGGCTAAGGCTAGGGAAATAAAGACAAAATACAATAGGCCTTGCCCTCAAGGAGCTCAAGGGTGGGGTGGGAGGTGACTATAGACTGAATAACCAAAAGGGAGAATCTCTATCTAGAAGATGGATCCTCTAGACCCTCCTTTTCATGAGACTTCCTCAGTGAAGAAATACCTATTTCCCTCATTATTTCTTTTACTTAACCAATTTAAATAAACCACAAGCCAGACAGATAATTTGTTCTGCAATAATAACTGACATCTGCATGGCAGTTTCTGTACTTGATTGCATTTGAGTTTCACAATAACCCTGAGAGTCAGGTGCCATTATCATCTCCTTTTTACAGCCAAGTATACTGAGGCTAAGAGAGATCCATTGATTTGTCTACTATCACACATTTAGTAAGTATCAGGACCAGAATCTAAAACCTGGTTTTCCTGATTCTGGGTCCAGCATTTCCCCTTTGCCTCCCTGCCTCTTCTATTACTTCATTCCATCCATGAGATTCCAAGCTCTTTCAGAGCATCAAAATGCACTATTTCACCCACTTCTAAACCCAAAGCACAAATAGCTCTGAGGTATCTCAGCTTTTTGTTCTGATTCAGCCTACAAAAAATACTGCCAGGTACCTCTGCATGCTCTCAAAAGCCATTGTGTGGGTGCATCATGCACAGATGGCTTTACAGAAAGGACCTGGACCAGATTCTTGTGCCATTCTCAGAAAGAAAAGACCTATTGAAAGGTTGGCCAGTTCTCTGAGAAGTGAGCCAGACAAGGAGTGGACAAGTCAGGTTGGCCAAATGTCTATCCCACTTTGAGGTCCATATAGCCCCAAGGCATTACATCTTCCATCTAGGCCTGCCCTTCACTGGGCACATTTATAAATGGGATGCTTTACAGCAAATATTCTAGAACAGTAATATAATGCCTCAAGGATAGACCTTGGTGGTGGGGAGGAAGAAGGAAAGCAGAAGGAAGAATTAAAATATAAACCAAGAATCAAATCAACCACAAGTCTACAAGCATTTATTAAATACATAATTAGTGCCAAGGGTTCCGCTAAATTTTGGAGATACAAGTGAAAAGAAACAAGTTCCCTACTCTCAAGAAGCTTTTATTTTAATGGGAAAAATCAAACAAAATAGAAAACAAAAAGTTGGGAAGGAGGAAGAAGGTACCTGGGGGTTGGGCAAGAAAGAAGTCTAGCGAATCAAGAGCAGGGCCCAAGGAGTGAACATGGCTGGCCTGGGTCCCTTCCTTAAAGTGGACACTCTGGGAGAAGCTGAGCAAGGGAAGGAGCCTCCAGGGCACAGTGATCATTCAGGGTTATCATAGAGAAAGAAGTCCTGAGAGATGGAATCAGAGCTCAGACAGGAATGAAGAAATGGACAGACACCAGACTCTAATACTCAAGACTGGTCCAAGTATGGTCACTTCTTTCCTCTCCTCTACTAGAAATTACATTGCATTTGCTTTGCACATGTAGTGAGCATATTCTGGCTTCTCTCCCAGAGCCAGGCAGGCTAAGATGCCCTTCAGAGTTTCAGAGGTGGTCCCTTGAGGGTTGTGGCATGTCTCTTTTTCTCCTTCCATGAGTTTGATGCCCCATTAGCTGTTTCCCCCACACCCCCACTTTTAGGGGGTCAGTGACTAACACCTCAGTTGCACTTCTCCACTTGACATCAATGAACATTTTACAAAGAAATCTTTGCTTCAAAGAGTGTTGAAATGGTCCCTTTCAATTCTCCATTTATGAGCTGATGATAGAGTGACTACCTGATCTCTAAGAGCCTTTTGAGCCTCAGTTGTGCACTTATGATCTAAAGTCTAGAAGATGAACAGTTGACCCATTTAGACCACACATATGTGATTACATGTGCATAAGCACACAAGAGTGTCCATACACACAGAGAGTAGCTTAACTTCAGGCGCTGAAGCATTTACCAACCATCTAAACACAAGGGAAGACATATAAGGCTTGCAGGATTTATATTCACCTGATATCAAATTTATGTAATGCAGCCAGGATGATGGCAGAGGATTCATCATGCCAAAACGGATTTTCAAACAAAACCCTTCAGGTTCCTTTGCTCCATATAAATCCTGGATGGGACCAATTTCAAAAGAATATGCTCATTAAGGTCTACTGTTTAATGAGCAACTAAAAGGTGCTGCTTATTTTTCTCACTGTGTTTATTAAAATTGTTTATGGGATTACAGCAAGGCGCCGGTCACTAACCGTGTTAGTCATCTGCCACTGTATAGATTGCCTTTGGAATGGGATTGAAGTTTCCTGTGACTGAAAAAAGAGGTCTCACAATTTGCCTAAAAGAAAAAAAGGGTTGTGAAGTCCTCGATTCAGCATGTAGTTTTACCCTTTCTTCTTTCAGGTATGGTGCCATCTGCTCTCTGTCCCAAACTGGCCATGGGTGATGATATTCTGCTCTCATTGTTGACAATGGTAGGAGACAATGAACCTTGGATTGTCTTCCTTCTGTTATTGAGGGCCCCCAGACATCAGGGTACATAGAAATGAGACCCAGGGCAAGAGAGGTATCCGACCCTGAAGTATCCCGCTGAACTAGGATGACTTGGAGAAAATCTGGCACCATACTTTCTGTGTTGGGCTCCATATGCCCCCTGTGTTGTGTTGGCTCATTAGATTTCAAGCTTCATGAAGGCAGATTCTGTCTTTGTCTCTTTTTGTATCCCCCATGCTTAGCACAATGTCTGGCACATAGTAGACACAGTAAATATTTGTCGAATTGAATTGAGCTGTACACGGAAACATCCCTGAACTCCAAAGCATCTGAGGAAAGATGACACAGATCATGCTTGAGACCTTTAACACAACAACCATGTATGTGACCATCCAGACTGGGCTGTCCCTGTAATTCTTCTGACCATACTATTGGTATGATGGTGAGCTCTGAAGATGTTATGACCCACACTGAGTTCATATATGAAAGTTATACTTTTTTGTGGTAGAACTAGGGTACCTCCTGGTGGTCCATGAGGCTAGGCTAGACAGGGGGGTTCATAGAGTACAATCGGATCCATATTAACCCTTAGATTTCTAGACATATCAAAAGATTGCTTTTTATTGGACCTCTGCCTTAATTTCCTGGTCACCCAGCTACCTCTACCAAATTAAAATTATTTTATATTTGCTGTGAATGTATTTGGAATATGCTTATATGTGTTCATTTCCCAACCCTCAATAAAACATAAGCTCCTTGAGGGCAGGGATAGTATAATTTTTCTCTTTGTATTCCCCAGATCCTAGAAGAGTTCTTGGTCCATAAGAGGAAGCCCATGCTTAATGATTGATTAATTAATTTCCATCTCTGTGGTCCTAAGTCCCTGCCAAAGCCATCTTCCAAAGTCTGGATTTCTGTTCCCAAAATACTTAGTGGGTGATGAGGAATATAGATGATCATTTAAAGAGGTAAACCAGAGGAAAAGCAGACCCCGTACCCACTATGATGGCACCCTATGGCAAAACCCTATTTGCTTCATCTGATTCATAGCTATGGCAGAGGTCTCATGGAGGTAGGGCAAGATTAGATGCCTATTTTACCTGAGAAAAAAATACTTTCAAGGTATTTTTGTTTCCACTTTAAAACTGCTTTCAATGAGCAAATTTAGATTCTTCAACAGAATAGTTAGAAATGAGTTCTCTCAACTACTGGTTGACTGGAGCACGCTTACATGTCTCTACATTATAACTGTGTTCTCAGCCTTTCAGTGGACATGACACCACTTGTAGCTATAGAACCAATACTATTTGTAATTGTGCTTTTTTTCTTTTCTTTCTGGTGGTTTTAGGGGCTACACAGGGCTCTGAAGATTCACTCCTGCTCCAGGTAAAAAAACCCAAAACTCTGCAGTATTTATCCCAGAATCCCAGAGTGTTAGAGGTAGAAGGGACTTTAGGACCAAATAATTGAAGATCTAAATCTGAAAGGGATTTCTGAAAGCTCATTCTATAGATGATGATGCTAAAGCCTGGAGAAGTTCTTTAAGGTCATACAAGTAGTAAGTATCAGAGGCAAGGTTTGAACCCAGGCCCTGTGACCCCAGAATCAGTGGTCTTTCTTGTGTACTCTGCTGATTTAGATCTGAGAGGGGCTTTATTAGTCACCTAGAAGAGGCATCATGTCATGATGAATAGATGGACCTGGAATCATGAAGATAGGCAGTATGGTATAATGGGTAGAGTACTGAACCTGGAATCTGGAAAGCCTAGGTTCAAATCTTCCCTCAGGGACTTATTAACCAAATGACTGTAGGCAGTAGGTCATTTTTCTTCTCTGAGACTCAGTTTCCTCATCTATAATCAATGAACTTTAAAGTCCCTGCCTGTTCTAAATTTGTGACTTTTGAAGACATAGGCTTAATTTCATGTGTTAGCAGGATGACTCTTGGTATGTCACATATAACCTCTCTGGGGTTGTTTCTTTTCCTATCAAATAGAGATGACAGCAATAGTCCCAAGAACACAGAGCTAAGGCTACAGAAATGTTAGTCATTTTACAGATGAAGAAACTAAGGCTGGAGAGTTAAGTGACTTGCCCAACAGGATCCCACAGGGTGTAAAGTAGTGGATTGGTTCTCTGCCTTCACAACCCAGTGTTCTTTTCACTCTACCATAAGAGACAATCCAGTCAAACTCCTCCCTTTTTAACATATATACTGGGATATATACTAAATACATATTAGTATACTGGATACTGAGATACTGGGGTTCAGGGAAGTGACTCATCCAAGTTTATACAGCTGTAAGGAGCAGGGCTGGGAGGATATCTCAAAGTCCAAGTTCAGAGCTTTTTCCTAATTCCTCAAACCAGAGGTAATGGGTCATAGCAGAAGAAGGTTGGAACTAGAGTGAGCAAGCCTTGAGCTACACATTTGGGTCTGTGGACTCCTAGAGCTCAGACTAGTAGGGACCATCTAATCCAATCCACTGATTTTACTGATGAGGAAACTGAGACCTGGAGGATTAGATGACTTGCTCAAGGCTACGCGGGTTCTAAGTAGTAGGGTCAGGATTCAAACTCAATGACTCCAAGGTCAATGTTACAAGTTCAGCACTCATTCTGGCATCTTCTAGGCATGTAGCCCTAGACAAGACATTTAACGTTTCTAAGACTTGACTTCCCACTCCACAAAATGGAGAAAATGCTCAGTGTACTACCTGTCTCAATGTGGTTGTGAGGAAAGCATATGATAAGCTTGAAAATGCTATATAAATAAATGTGAGTTATCATTCTGATGACTTGGTGGATGCCAGATACATCAACTGGTCCTGGCATTAAGTTTCAATATTTATGAGATTTCCTTTTCAGCCATGGACCCTAATTTTCCCCATTTTGAAGTTACTATGTAACTACAAGTCAATTCACAAAAGACTTTTTGGTTTTTTAAGGCTTTATGGTCTTTCTTGTCTACATTATAACATGGCTAGGGAAAAGAGGAATGAAACATAATAAACTGTTCTCTCTAAAACACAAAACTGGTTGAAAGCCTAAATGGACACAGTATAAAATGTAGGTAATTTGGGGAAGGATTTGGTAAATATGAGACGAAGTCTCTCTGGATGGTTCCAGAATGAGGTGAGAGTCTCACGTGGGTGATTATGGCCCCGTAAGTGTGTAAGCCTTCTCAGTGTTCTTTAGTCATATTTTTCTTTGTAATTGCTTTAATGACCAACTTACAACTCAGCAGTAGGAGTCTCTGGCTCAAAATGTGTCATCTGTATTAACTTTCTATTCTGGTTGTTCAGAGGCAAGATGTCTGTCTTCTCTATCCTCTAAGAATGTTGAAATGTGGGGCCAGTCCCTTAACCTCCTTCTGTTTATTTCTGTGATTCTTTTGATTTATGAAATGAGGGTGATAGCATAGTGAAGAAGTCAGGAGACATGGGTTCTAATCTTGGCTGTGCCATTTTTTTTGTGAAGTTGGGCAAACGAAGCAAACCCATCAATCATAAACCAAGCATTTATCAGGTGTATACTATATTCCAGATGCTGTGCTAAAAATTAGACATAAAAAGAAATCAAAAACATAGTCCTTGACCTCAAGGTATTCACATTCTAATGAGAGAGAGAGACAACATAAAAATAATCATGTACATATAATATAGAGGCATTGCAGAAGATGGAACATATTCTGCTACAGAAGGCACGAAGGGAGAATGAGGAGAGTGGAGACTGATAATTGGGCCAACTATTGTCAAGATCAGTTGTAGCTTGGCCCAAAGGTCTATAATACTGTACATGCCCTTTGACCCAGCAACACTACTATTAGTCTATGTCCCAAAGAAAAATGAAAGACCCTACATGCACAAAAAATATAGTAACTCTTTTTGTGATTGCAAAGAATTGGAACTTGAGGGATGCTCATCAATTGCAGAGTGACTCAACAAGTTGTGACACATGATTGTAATGAAGGACTACTATGCTGTGGAAAATGGCAAGGGAGGTGGTTTCAGACCGATATGAACTGATGCAAAGTGAAGCAAGTAGAACTGGGAGATCATTGTGTACAGTAGCAGCAATATTGTAATGATAAACAACTATGTAAAGATCCAAGACAGTTCCAAAGATCTCATGATGAAAAAACCCTATCCACCTCCAGAGAGAGAACTGGTGCAAACTGAAGTTTAATTTTCTTATTATTCTTTTTTGTTCTTGCACTTTTTGAAATATGGCTAATATGGAAATGTGTTTTGCATGATTTCCAACTCTTAAATTCTAGACTCTTCAGAGTTTTCCTTCTTTTTGTCCTTATACCAACACAATCACACCCAGAGGCTTCATCCCAGAAAACCCTGTTCTTCATTTTTCCCCCATAACAGTCCCTCATAAATCCCTGGCAAATTGATCAATCTATCAGGAAGCATCCATTAGGCATTCAAGGCAGTATTAGCTGATACTCCAAGAGAATAATTTCTGAAACTACCTAATCATTTAATTCAATAAGCATTTATGAAATATCCATTATATAGCAGGTACTGAATTAGGTGCTTGTAATAGAAACACACACACATACACACACACACATATACACACACACACACACACACACACACACACACACATACAGAGTGCCTGCCTTTAAGGAGATTACAATCTATTGGATGTATTCAACAAGCAAACACACATATAGTGACAGAGAGACAATCAATAAGCATTTATTAAATGTTTACTGTGTGCCACGCACTGTTCTAATTGCTGGGGTTGCAAAGAAAAAAAGCAAACATTTCCTGTCCTCAAATTGCTTACCCTCTACTGGAGGGATACAGTACAGTCACACGGATAATCAATTGACAAACATTTATTAAATGCCACAATATATTGAACAATGTGCTAGTTTCTGAAGGTACAGAGGTAAAAACAAAATGATCTATCCTCAAGGAGTTGGGGGAATGACAGTATATACACATAAAAGTAGTAGATGGGAAATATGTATGTGTGTGTGCAGATATATGAAAAGTAGGTTAAAGTAATTTAAGCTTTGGAAGAATGGAGAGTATTAACAACCTTCGTTATCGTTGTCACTCAGTCATGTCCAACTTGTCCTGACCCTTTGGGATTTTCTTTGCAAAGATACTGGAGTGGTTGGCCATGTCACGAAGAGTCAGGACTGCAAAATGATGAAACAACATCATACATTAAAGTCCCTACATCAATTTCTTTTTTCTTAAGTTGTCCCTTACTGGAAATATATCTCCTCAAAGTAAACATACAGCATGGCCTCCAGATTTTTTGCCAGAGTGGTTGAGTTATCACAAATTTTGGTGTTGAGTGGGTGAAATTACCCTCCTAAGTGACCTCTTGCATAATAAGGAAGTTCAGAGCAGGGATATCACAGAATGGTCAACATAAATAGTTCATAAATTACCTATAGTAATGGACCATAAGACATATTGGAGGCTTCATAAATATGGAGAGAGACTAGAAATATATATATTTATCCAAGATGATGAGCTGGGCAATTGATGGTTTTAAACTGCCCCGGGAAACCCCTCTTGGTTCAGAGTTACTACTAAAAAAGGGGTCGGGGGAGAAGGGGCAGAGGAGCAAAGCACACTTAGGAAATTGAAAGCCTAAATGTTTTTCCAGATGGGCACATCTTGGTGACTAATGCACATTTTTTTCAGACACCATTTCTTCCAAAATATTTGCTCTCTAGAAACCATTTAAGTAAGCTCTGTAGCTGATTAAAGCAAGACCAAAACACATTTTGTTGCTGATGGGGCGGTTTCATTTGTATTTCGTGAAAGCCTCATATTAGTACAGTAAAGAAAATGTGAATCAAATTACAAAGCTTCCACTCGTCTATGAAAGCCAGGGTCCCATTCCTCTTGCTGACAACATAATTTGGGATCCCATACCCAAAATGACTTAAAGGGACCTCATCATTCTAGAAAAACACAAACTCCCTTGAAATTCTTTTTAAGAAAGGGAAATAATTATTTCGAAGAAGCAAGCTCTCACTTGCCTCTCTCTGATTACTGCTTCACACGTCCTAGCAGAACCACTGCTCCAGGGACATCCTAATGATCCTGTGGGGCTGGAAGTGCTCCAGTTTACCCAGATAGTCTGCTCCTCTCAGGGAACGAGTTGGGAACATCACTGCTATGTAGTAGCAAGAGTGTTTGTAAAAGCGAAGATCAGCACATTTCAGTACCACACAATGGTCATTTCAGACAAAGGGACTCGACTAAACAAGTGGATAAAAAGGAAGAACCATTTCTGAGAACGTGGAACAAAATGCCGGGTGGTTTTGATGACGTTAAGCTTATTCACAGATCTCACAGCTTTTTCCTCAAATACCCAGGGTTGTTTTAGTTGGCTTACAAAGGTTACAGCATTGCTTCCTGGGGCATTCACCAGAGTAAGAAGAAGATGCATTGTAATGAGGGCGGTTTAGAGGGCATATGGACAGATTAGTGGTCAAAGGGGCCAACAAGTTCAACCCTTTCATTTTCAATGTTTTCATTTTATGAAAAGGGAAACAGAGGCCAACGGAGGTTAAGTGACTTGTTCAGAGTCACAAAACTACTAAGTTTTGAAGCAGGATTTGAATCCATATCTTCCTGATTCTGAGTTTAATATTCTATCTTCTGTGCCACCTGGCTATCTCCAACTGGGCACCCAAGAAAGAAGAGTTATAGGTCTGTTTTTTTGGGGAAGTAGAGAGAGATTTGGCATATAATTTTATTCATATAAGGGACTCCCAGTGCATAAATTCCCTCTACCAATGTAGATTAACAATTAGCAATTCACCCATGTACCACCTGGGGTGCTACACAAATTCTATTTTAGCTTCAATGTATTCAATAGGTTCAACATATCCACTTGAAAACATAGATCATGAGCCCCTACCAAAGTCTTTACTTTTACTAGTTAGCCAAAAGACACAATTAGTTCAAAACAAAGGTAAAATTCCTTTAGAAGTGAGGATTGTGTCATTTTCTATATTTATAACCTCATCTCCTAGCACAGAGCTTGGTGTAAAAAGGGTGCTTAATAAATTCTTGCTGACTGATCAAATAGCATAATGGCAATAGAACATCCTCCCTCCCCTCAACAATAAACCTGGGGGAACACTTTCTGACAAATACATGAACCTTCAGTGGGGGAAAAAGGACAGAAATAGGAATTACACCTGGTGGTATACACAAAGGGAAAACTGTGACCGGGCAACACTACTCCCCTGGTGACAACATCATGCAGCTTTCTCTTCTCTGTTGAGCACATTTTCTCTGCTGGGAGTTGCTTTGCTAGGTTTGCCATCATACTGTCACCCCTGGGCTCATAATTAGGGAATTTCTCTCTACTACCATCCTCTGGATTTTTTTCACTTCATGGGCAAATACTTAACTATCCAACTTGACTAAGGTCTGCTAATGTACAATGACTAAGAAACCTCTCTCTGATAAGGTCAGGTTAACAGCTCTTTTGATGTATATCCACCATAACTAGATAAAGGCAAGGAAAAAAGTCAGGCAGAATGTCTCCAGACTGAGAATGAGACTTTTCTTATCCTGGCTCTGAGCCCAGAAGACATAAGTTCCTAACTTTCCTCTGCTAACAGGACCAACATCTCTGTACCTCTCCTCTGTCTAATTTAGGATTAAGAAAGTCCCCTTTACATGGAGGCAATTCTTTAACTTGTCAACCTGAATTATCTTTCAAACTGGTCTAATAAACTCCAAAAGGAAGTGTAGATTTGAGGCACAAGAGTTTCATTCACCCCCCTAAGATCATAGGACTAGAACCGGTACAAACTTCAGAGACCAACGTATCCAATATATTTCCTCATTGCACAAATAACTAAAATGACTCTCTGGAGGCTTAAATGACATCCCCAGCACTACAAAGGAAGCAAACCACAGTGATGGGACCTGAAGTCACCTCCTCAGGCTCCAGAGCCGGAGCTCTCACCAAACTACCTCTAGTCTTTCCATGCAAATGAATCTAAGCTACCACAAAAGTTGAGTTCTGAAGATGAAACCATTATCTTCCTGGCTGGACACCTGTCTACCTTCGTGGTGTATTTATTGCTGTTGTTTAGTCATTTTGCAGAGGTACCTGACTCTCCTTGACCCCATTTGGGGTTTTCTTGGTGGAGATACTGAAGGGTTTTGCCATTTCCTTCTCCAGCTCATTTTACTGATGAGGAAACTGAGGCAAACGGGGTGAAGTGACTTGCCTAGGATCATATAGCTAGCAAGTGTCTGAGGCTAGATTTGAACTCACTGAACACAAGTCTTCTCATCTCTAGAACCAGAACTTTATCCACTGTGTCACCCAGTTGCCTTTACTATGTATACTTGGCCAGGAACCAACCCCTAGGCTTCTAGTGACCCTCAGCATAATTTATAGTCAGGGAGTTGCCTAAGACCCTACAAAGGTAAGTGATAGGAACACCTGGGGTCAGGTCCTGTCTCTGCCACTGGCTGTGTGACGGTGGACCAATCATTCAACCATTCAACCATTCAATGCTCTCTATTCTCAAACAGCCCAGAGAAAATGCTAGCCTGATTGGCAGAAGGATGAGTGAAATTTCAGGTCCAAGCCCTACCCCCACATCACTGGTCATTGAATGAATGGAGAGTATTTTAAGTGGAGTTGGGAGAACCAGTTGTGACAAGGTTTTTGATCTGATTGATGTTTCCTTCCAAGGAACCCTTTAATTGATGAGCTGCAGGTTCCTTTCCAGTTCTAAAGTTCTTTATTATCTGTCATATGTCAAAAATAAGGCCAAAGTAGTTTTTGTTTAATTTACTTTCACCTCAGTCCTCATGGCTCACTCATTTTTAGCTGGGACTAGCTCAATTTGCATTATGGTGAACTCAGATGTTTCTTACATCTATTAAGTCAACCATTATTAAGAGCTTACTCAAACCCTGTGCTAAGCACTAGGGGATACAAAATAAACTAAAAGATAAGCCCTGCCCTCAAGGAGCTCACATTTGAATGGGGAAACAGAATGTAAACAAAGCATGTATGCACAAGATCTGTTACAGGGTAAATAGGAGGTCACCTCAGAGGGAAGGCACTAAGGACCAACCTCCCTGGTGGATGGATGCTGAGTCCTGAAGCGAGGCAGGGCAGCCTGGAGAGGGATGGGAGGAGGGAGAACATTCTAGGCATAGTGGGCAGGTGAGAAAGTGTCTGGAGCCCAGATATGGCATGTGAAGTACAGCAAGAAGACCAGAATCATTGTGAAGTCAGTAGATAGAAGAAAAGTGTAAGAAGCCTAGAAGGGTGGGAAGGGGTCATGTTGTAAGGGGCTTTTAAAGTCAAAGATAGCTTTTGATACTGGATCCCAAAAGCCTAGGGAGCCAAGGAGGTTGCAGTTTTTCTTGCTTGTGTTTCATTCTCAAAGAGGACCATGACATCGGGGAGGTTATGGCATGACTTGCAAATGAATTGGATTGAAGTGAGGGAGGGCTGTGCAGAGTCAAGCTCCTCTCCCTTTAGTCTTCCATTTCTCCCTATTTCTTGTTTCCTTCCCTGCTACCTGTAAGCGAACCCAAATCTCCACAGCATTTGAAAATCCTCCACTAGATCCTATCATCTCTATCAGTCATTGTCCTCTATCTCCCTTCTCCTCCTTAGCTAAATTCCTGGGAAAAGCTGTCTATGGTCATTACCTCCTCCTCACATCTGATGTCTTCTAAACATTCTGCAGTCTGGCTTCTGACTTCACTTGAATGCAACTCCTCTCCAGAGTTACCAGTGATCTCTTACTCAGCATCCTCAGTTGTTTCCTCAGTCTTCATTCTTCTTGACCTTTCTATAGGATTCACTGTTGTTGATTACTATTTCCTCTTGGATTTTCCTCCTATCTGTCTGACCTGTCCTTCTCAGTAACATAGAGCCTATTAGATGGTTTATCATCTCAGGGAGGCGGATGGGAGCAAGGGAAGTATAAAATTTGTAACTCAAAATAAAAACAACAAATGTTTAAAAATTATTTTATATGTAATTGAGGGAAAATAAAATCTTAAAAAAAAAACAAAGTACTTCACAATCTGGTACCATTCTGCCTTTCCAGCTTTATTTTCCATTGCCCTGATGCATCTCAGAGTTCCATAGTTCAGCCCAATGGGCATTCTTGTTCATTGTTCATGACAGGAAGACATCCCTCCTTTCCAACTATCTCTATACTTTTACATTGGTTCTACCCAGGCCTGGAATGCAGCATCCTCACCTCCAAATTTAGGAATCTCTGGTTTTCTTCAAGACTCACCATAAGGGCAGGCTTCTGCATGAGACCTCTCCTGGTCCTGCCATTTCCCCCTGTTGCTATACTACAACCCCCTTGCCCCGATCCCATCAGACTGAACCTGTTTTGTATGTACTAACACCTGTGCCTTCTGTCTCCTCTGCAAGGATGTCAAATCCTTAATGGAAAGGAATGTTTAATGTTTACCTTTGTATCTGCAAGGCCTACTACAGTGCCAGCCACATAGTAAGTATTTAATCAATGCCTATTGGTTGACTGAGACACCCTATACAACTTGTAGATTTCCCATTGAAACATATCCCTTGATTTCTGGTTTGGGGAAATTGGGAGTTCTTGGGTGATAAAACATTAAGAAGAGGGAGGAGGTCAAAGAATTAGGGCTGAACTGCTCTTAAGGATTCTTAACCGTTTCCAATATTTTAATTGCTCCATCAGGGATTTGAGATACCTGGGCAACGGAGGGAAAAGTACGAATGAGGAAAAGAAGTTACTGAAAAAAATTCATTGTTTAAACTTGGGTAGGAGAGGCTACTTCCCCCACTCCACCACCACCAAAGTGCTTTGTAAGGGACCTTGTGGATAAGGTTGAACTTGATATTGTCAATGGAATAGGCAATGGGCCCTGACTTAGCTCGAGATCTGAGGGATGCAGAAAAGCCCCATCACACACAAGTACTGACCAATGATATTATACTTTTAGCAATTTATATGCTCATGACAAGCATTTCCTCCTCTTCCTGACTCCCTGTTTTGAAAGGAAAAGATCTCTGAGAGTGAATGATACCCTGAATCCCTGACTCCTAAATATGAATTAGTTTTTCAAAATCCTTTCCCTGAACTGGAAAGGTTAAGAGAGCAGGTCTATAACCTGGATGAAGCTGGGGAAAATAAGGGAGGAATCTATGGCACTGAATGATTGATGGTGAGAAAGGCCAGATCACACAGAAGAGGGAGGCGATGACAAAGATAAACTTGGCTGCCCTCCCAAGTCACCTGATTTCTGAAACTGGAAGAGGAGGCCATGCTTAGGGGCTCATAGTATAGACTTGTGCACCTTTGCTTAGGGGCTCATAGTGTAGACTTGTGCACCTTTCTCCAGCAGACGTCTACTTAGGTATAATAGGGGCCACGCCTCTGGGGATCAGTGGCTGATGGGAAGCTGGGCAGAGTTTAAGCCTCCATATAAAATCATGAATGGATAATGACCCACCCAATCACATAAACAGCTACTATATACATTTTCTTCCTTGCTATCCTTTAGAATTTTTTAACTTGAGGTCCAAAGACCATGGGTAGACTTCGGGGGGGGGGGTGGGTCTGTGAATTTAGATGGGGAAAAGAATGTATTTTTATTTTCACTTACCTATGATTGAAATTTAGCATTTTCTTTCATTATAAAAATAAGTCCCAAGCATTATTCTGAGAAAATGTCCATAAGGCTTCACTAGACTGCCAAAGGGGGTCATGACACAAGAGGAGCTCATGAATCTCTATATTAATTCATTAATTCCCCATCTCTTTGATACAGATCTTTTTTCTCCCTTTGGCTCCACCTCCTTTGTCTATATAGTTCAGAATCCTTTAGATGATATAAGGAAGAAGGTTTTATTTTTCTTTCTTCTTCAATTGGCAGATTTTTGTTCATTGAATAAACAAAATTTAAATGATAAAAGGACAAGACCCAGAAGCCCAAATGATATTCTGGTGCAACTAATCAATTGATCAGCTTTTTGAAGTGCCTACTATGTCCCAGGTGAAGTGATAAATGCTAGGGATAAAAATGCCAAAATGAAACACCCTCAGCTTTTACCTGCGCACCTAAGGTAGCCACATCTGCAGTAAGGCTGGCTCCAGATATGGGTAAAAGCAGTAGGGAATGAGTTCTCTGAAATTCTCTGATGTTCATTGATTAGGCTGTGCCTAGCTATGGTTCTGGTGTTGTGCAGAGCAATACTTATCAACCCAGGGCAAGAATGAAAATATGCCCTTCAGGAAGAGACTTTGGAGGCACATATCGTTTGAGTGACCTTGGTCTCTATGGACCCGTCTCATCCACAAAATAAATGATGTCCCTTCTATCTCTAGATCTGTGGTTGTATGCATATCAAGTAATGTCTGCATTCCAGAAAATAAAGAAATCACACAATCTTCTGGGAAGTTGAATAGAATTGAATCTAAAAAAAAAAATTAAGGAGGAGAGACATTACTAAAGGTCAGCAGCCAGCCTTGTAGCATAAATTTGCAGACCCCAGTGGAGTAATTATATTTCTGTAAGACCCAGCATGTCTTGGGCAAAGAGATGTTAGCACTTCTGGTGAGTATAACTTTTTTTTAACGTTTCTCCACCATCTCTCCTGTTCAAGAGAATTCCAATGGAGTGAAAAGATCTGTCCCTTTCTTCTTGCTCTCCAAGCATCCTTATTTATAGCTTACAAAAACTGGCAGATGTGGAGGAACAGAGTGTTTTACTGGTTCTGGAAAGCCATTGTTTTCCTTAGTTCTCCCTTGGATTCCTGATTCCCATAGGGTCAGAGAGGAGAGAGGAAGGGGGAGATCCAAAAGTTGTCTCCCTTCATCCAACCTATGCTTGCAGGGAAGAAAGGTAGGGAGCAATTTCTAAAGAGTGACATTAACACCCAGGAACTGTGATCCCTAGGAGGCGAATGAATGCTAAATGTCACAGCGGGGTACCACAGTCTCCCACACACAGTGTTCAACTCCACAGCCAGAACAGCTGCTCAGACATGCAGCAAACTCCACATGCCCATCCTAGTCCCCAAGTCACTTAGGGCTCCAACTTATATAGAGTTTTAAACAAAGTGTAGGACACTGCCCCATCATCTATGAGGTAAGGCACTGGAGTAATTGAAATCACTGAAATCAGGGTATTTTCTGAGTTGTTTAATAAGGCAGATATCCAGGAAACAACTCAAACTGTACAACAGGAAGCTTGTGACTGGGCAGATGAGGTAATAACTAGTGTAGAGTTGGCTGAGCCTTAGCATACATGCATTCTGGAGGCTAGATCCCTACCTATCAAACAGGTTTTTACCAGCTCACAATGTATAATCTCAACTTCTTCTGCAAAAGGCTACAAGAGTCCAGAAATGCCATGGAGACTAAATCTCTCATTTTACCTGTGAGGAAACCAAAATGACTTGCCCCCACGGTCATGGAGCTAGTTAATAAGTGTCTAAGGCAGGATTTGAATCCAAACCTTCCTGACTCCAAGGTCAGCATTCTACTACATTGTTCTCACAAGAACTGGTTTCATCAAAGAACAGATTTCTGCTTAGACCACTTATCACCAAAAACCCACAGCAGGAAGTTACATTATGCATGTCGTCTTTGAGTTTCTTTTTCCAGAGAGGCAGAGGGGGTGCTAGAACAGTGCCACAAAAGACCAGAGGGCCCACGTGCTTGGACACCAGGAGTCATTTAAGTTTTTTCTCTAGGATGAGATGATTCTTTATTCTTCTATCTGATCCTAGCCGTCCATGATGAATTACTAGCATTAATCTCTCTAACAATATCAGGTTTCAGAACTTGTGGGCCATATGTTCATGTCACTGCCTTCAGTAAATAGATATTCTAAATATGCATCGATCTGGCACATTTCATGAGTATTTATCAAAATGTTCCCTTGTCTCTTCACGCTCCTATTAATAGCAATGATAAAGAACGATGCCGGGTGCCAACCAGGCAAGGAGGTTCCCAATTCCACATTTAGGGTGCAAGCTTAATGAAGGTTATTTGTAACTATTAGGAAAAGCAAGAGAGCAAGAAGGGCTGTTTTTCTGGAAGACAGAATTCCGTCTCTTTTATGGCCCTCTCTACCACAAAAACTTAGTAAAAGAGGAGAAATCCAGTTTTGCTTGATATAGTTCCAGCAAAAAACCTTTTTTTTTCTCAGTGACCTGGAGTGGAATGAACATTATTTATTTGGGGAGCCCTGGGTGTTCCACTGTTAAATCATATGCACACCACATTTGAACCCCTATTCCCTTCCCCTTTCCCTATTCTAGAGAAGAAATTTGAGACCTTTTTCCTCTCTCTCCCCAAATAATTTCCTTCTAGGCTGCCACAATCAACAACAGTCATTCTGAACTTCTGAAACCTTGGGAGGAACTGTAACCTGAACATGGCAGGTCTAACATTTGAACCACAAATTATGGTAATATTTACCCATTTGGATTCTCTAAAGGACAGACATTTGTTTTTTCTACCATTTTTGCAAAGGAGAAAAAGAATCCGTGCTTCACAGGGTTTTTCCAAACATGCCGATCCATTTTCACAACAGGTAGCAAGGGTGGGATGTCTTTCTGACAGTTCTCTTAATGCACTTTTAATTCCTAGAATTAGTGCACGAAAAAGGTTTATTTTTTAAATCTATGTTTTCTTTAGAGGTTTTAGAGACTAGATCAATCTAACAGGACAGGTGTTGTGCTATAACCTTGAATGAATTTCATTTTTATTCAATTTTGTGCATGGAAAAACAGACTAAAATTTACAAATTCACTTCTCTCTGTTGCAAGCCTGGGCTAGTTCCTAACAGGGTGGTATTCCTGTTATAGGTACCATCTGTCTCTTGAAATTATTTGGCATATATTTTAAATTTTTTTCTTGTGTTTGCTAGAATATAAACTCTTTGAGGACAGTCTATTTTGTTTTTGTTTTCCATGTGATCTGACAGTAAAGAAATTTCATCCCTGACCACCAGGTTTCATGTTCTCCTTGGTTATCAACACTCTTCATCTTGAAATTGCTTTCTATAAAATCTTACCTGGGCTACTTTTCCAGTTCCTGCTAGCCCTGACAGAACCACATCCCCAGAGGGTAACTGACTACCACTAGTCTCTCAGTGTTCTAGTCGTAATCCTGAGAATCATCAAAATTTCTAATACTTTCTCACAAGAGCCCCTGTGGGAGTATTTCCTGATAACTATCAGTCAAAGTTAGTTGACTTTTAGAAAGGGTATTTACTGTGCAGGTATAATAAGGACAGTTGTTACTGAAGAAAAAGGTTACATTGAGTCCTTGCATACCTAAGGTCCCTGGGGAGAGTGGGCTCAAACTGAGAGATCATACATGACCAAAGGATAAATTCACAACTCTGAGTTAGTGGAAGTTCTTCACACCTTCATGGAGTCCTTGTGAAATGTCCCTTAGGTATATCTCCCTGCTGACTTCAGAAGGCCCTGAAGCTACCTTTCTTCAGTGTACTTAATTTGAACTTGGTGCATTTCTCAGTTTCCAGTGTAGATGCTGTCATCAGTCATGGCTGCTCAGAGGATATTGCTGCCAACATCATCAGGAAGTCCAGATATTTGACCTTTCAAAGTTTATAAGGTTGTCACTTTGTCAATGGGAGCTGGGGAAAAAGAAGAGGAATGCAATTCCCTCCAAGGAATTCTTTGCTGCTGGATTTGATCACTACTCAACTGACTCCTAAAATGGTCAAATTCCTGGACTGGCATTCTATTTTATCTGAAGTATCAAAGGGCATGACGGATTCTCTTTGACCAGTCACAAGATATTTCCTGTGTGGCATCATCTCTTTTCACCCAATGACCCAAAGTCTTTATGATCTTTCGAAATCAAGTAAAGACTTATTCACACCAAGTCTATTTTTGATTGATTAATAAAATCTGAAGTCTGGACCTTCTATAATTAACTGGGTATTAATATATACAAGTATTAATATACTTGTATATTCTTTGCACTTGTTTTCTCATATTGATACAATATCCCTCCAACAGAAAGTAAACTCCTTGTCCATGTCTTAGGTTTACATTGCCACACATAATGCCAAGCACATAGTAGGTGCTTGTTGGTTTGAATCAAATTGGATGTCATTACATTGTTCTGGTTTTACTTATAGAACATCTATAGAAACAAAAAGAGAAATCATGTACTAAAATTGTGCTTAGAAAAATTTGATTTACACAGGAGAAGAATCAAAGGGTACTCTTGCCATTTGCCTCGCACTTTCTCTAATGTTTTGATTGACTCTTTTGATGGATAATCTGAAGAAAAAACACAAAGATATAAGGGAAACTGACAGAACGGCAAAAAGAAGCAGAGCCATAAAGACAGAGACTTTTCTGCCTGTGCCTGTCTTTATTTTCCTGCCTAAAGTTAGCAAAATATTTACATGAGAGAAATTTTCTCAGGGTAGCTCTTGGTTTCACCTCAAGCAGGTCTTTCTGAAAGGTGGTCTTCAAATACATGTATGTTTTCTTGCCCAGTGTAAATTTTATAGTGCATGGGAAGTGTGTGTAATTATGCATAATTTATGTAAAAACATGCAAATGAGTCACCAAATAGATTATTCAGGAAGTCCAGCACTGGATTCCTCCCACTTTCAACTGAAACCTCTGACAAGGACTTGGCTGATGAAAATTCCACTGGGCTGATCTATCCCACATTCAAACCAGCAGCCCACACACAGTTCCTGTCTAAAATATTATTTATGATTCCCCACTTCCTTTTGAACTACTCTGTGAGCAGTTAAAAGCATGAAACTCATAAACAAAGAAAAAAACCTCCTACGATAGATTTCCAACTCTGCTTTTGCCTCAGAGGAACTGGAAAAAAAAACCCACTTGCTGTCTTGGTGCCTTATTTTGCAGAATGTACTATTACTGAGCCCTTTTATGGATTGGTGATCTCATTGATAAGAGTAGGTTCTCTACTGATTGGGATTGCAATTTCTCCATACCTTTCCATCCTGTGTGGTGCTTGATCATGTCTTCCCAAAATCCTCCACTGGGGGCTCCATTCAAGGTAAAGGGAGCCCACCTCTAGATCTTGATATCACATGGATGATGATGGAGCTTGTTGACTGTCCATCTCATTATATGACTGGTCCACCCTCTTTTTCCAATTACATGTTGGTTTTTTTTATAATTTCTTTTATGTGGCCTTTTCTTTCACAATTCTTTAATGAAATTACATTTCTATTTCTAAGTTATTTTTGTTGAAGGATTGGTTTAGAGGAATCCTTTTAAGGATTAGGAAAAAAAAGTACTACCCAGTGACAAACATTTGAAGAGCAATATACCGACATTCAGTGAGAGGCCCCCAAAAGGGTCAGACTTTTTGATTCCATGGTTGTAACTTTATTCTAAAAAATAAAAATCAGAATCAACCTGCGCAAATTCATTCATAATCTCTCTATTTATAAAGCAAATAAATTGGGAACAACCCACATGTCCAACCTTTGATGAATAGCTGGATAAATTATGATATGTTAATGGAATGGAATATTGTGGTGCCACAAAAATAAATGTGATGTAGATAAGGAAAAATGGAAATATCTGTATGAAGTGATGAATGAGGATTGCAGAACCACAATCATATATAGATCGACGACCACTGTTTTAACATGTAGACAATAATATATGCATGTGCACATTCAATGAAGAGGGAGACAAATGTCACAAGTCTACTTTGATTCTTCTCTTGTGCAAATCAAATTTTTCTAGGCACAGTTGTAGTGCTTAGTAAAGCACAGACATAACAAACACATATGTATACATACACATTACACAAAATAAGTTGAATAACTCTTTTCCCCTAAAAATAAAATATCATGGGATGTTCAGACCCAAAGAACAACTTGATGGCTTCCAGATTCCCTGACTGGGAGGGAGGATGATTTTGTCTTCCTTTGTATCCTGAGTGTTTAGCATAGTGTCTGGCCCATAGTAAGTAATTAATAAATGCTTGTTGACTCATTGACTGGATGTTTTTCAGAAACTTATCAAACTCCACAACGTACAAAACTCAGGAGACCACAAAAGCAACACACAGAAAACATGTACACTCTGATTTCCAGCTGCTGGGTCTATTTTGCCCATCCATGCCCATAGCCTCCCCTGGCTCTTCCCCACTTCAACTTTATGAAACCTGCAGGGATCATGGCTAGTATTCCTAAAATATACTAATTGCTTTCCCACTATGGGTGAAAAAAATCCCAACATACTTTTGGCAAGTATTCTGGCTATGGATATCCTAGGAAGTAGTTCTGCCAGGGACCAGCAAGGTTCAAGGTAGCTGCTTCCCATAGGCACAGGAGGGTAGAAACCTTTCCAGACAGGGTACCATGACTACTAAGCTTCCTTCTGCCTGCCTGCCTTCCTGCTTGCCCCGTGGTCCTTCACTTCATTCTCTCCACCATACCGACACTGTCCTCTCAGATAGAATAAGGATCTACTCACCTCTTTTGAAGGGATGGCCCCAAGGAAGGATTCTGATACCACCATGGCTGGGGTGCCAAGGTTGGATTCAAAATCTAACTTGTGGTTCAGTCATTTAGCTGTGTCTGACTCTTTGTAACCCCATGGATCATACTATCCATGGAGTTTTCCTGGCAAAGATATTGGAGTAATTTGCCATTTTCTTCTCCAGTGGATTATGGCAAACTAAGATTAAATGACTTGCCCAGGGTCGTATGGCTAGTAAGTATCTGAGACCAGCTTTGAATTCGGGTCTTCCTGACTCTAGGCCCACCCCTCTATTCACTGAACCACCTAGCTGCCTCCTGGTCCTAAGTTCCCATATAGAAACACCATTTTCCCTGGTCTATCTAGGAGTAATACTGTGATGATTTCAATAATTTTCAGCGGTATGTGATTCTCAGATCCCCATGAACCTTTGAAAAGCTGTAGTATACTAATTAATTACAATAATGCCAATTAACATTTATGTAGTGCTTTAAGGTATCGAAAAATGATTTACAATATCTCATGTGATCCTCACAACAACCTTGGAGGGGGAGGTGTAATTACTACGCTCATTTTACAGATGAGGAAACTGAGGTAGATAGCAGGTGAGTGATTTGCCCAGGCTCACACAACTGCCTGAGGTTAGATTTGAACCTCTCACCAAAGTGACCTTCTCTGGTCAGCTTTGTGATTATATTCCCTGAATATATTAGAATACTATTAGAATATAAGCCCCTGGAGGACAGGAACTGTTTTTGTTTTTGTATTCATTTCTGCATTTCTGCATTCTCCACTGGAGAGTAGGGTTCTATAGAAGTAGAATTTAGGATGAATAAGTTTTGATAGGGAAAATGGGTACTATTATTGATAGGGAGGGTATTGTCCAGCACAAGTGGTGTGCTCTGGAGGAAGCCCTGGGCAAGTAGGCTCACAACCTAAGGGCACAGGACAATAAAGATAAAAGGAGGTGCCAAGAAATTGTAGGATGACAAAAAAGTAGAGAAAAGACAGGATTGCCATATTCAGATTTCTCCTATAATGCAGCTATAATTCTTGCCTTAAGTCAGCTCTGTGGTGATTTGCCCAAGGTCACACCACTAGTGAGTGTCAAGTGTCTGAGGTGAGATTTGAACTCAGGTCCTCCTGAGTCCTGCACGGGTGCTCTATCCACTGCACCACCTAGCTGCCATATGAAGAGGATTTCCGTAGTGTAGTGGTTATAACGTTCACCTAACATGTGAAAGGTTCCCACTTCGAAACTTGTCAGAAACACGGTTTTGCTCATCTTCAACAGACAGACAGACAGACAGATAGATAGATAGATGTGAACACTGATATTTAGAGCACTCAAGTGACTTAAACTTGAGGTCTCCCAGACAATAGTACCTCAGAGCTGGAATTCAAAACCAGGTCTTTTGACTTCCAAGTCTAATAATACTTTCATTAGTTCATACTGCCTCTTACTGTCAGAAAGATCCATTGGCTACATATTTACCGTACCAGATGCCATCCATTTCCCCACTGTCCACATGAATTTAAACTCCCCAAATCAGCAAACTCACTTGTGTCTGCACTTATCTTGACAATTTCAAAGTCTCCAGAGGGCAAGGGTCAAATCTTTGATATTTACTAGGGCACCTGACAAATGATGGTTTCTCATTTAACCCAGCTTTCATTCAACCAGCCAGCCATCAATCAAGAAAGCCTTTCTTTTGATAATTCTTACAGCCAAGGGGTGGTGGCAATTATCTGGATGGCTCAGGTCATAATCTCACTTTGGTCCAATCATTGAGTTCCTGACCTTAATGATCTCAATACCTACAGGCAGCTATCATAAGACTGGACAGCCATCTCTACTTGTCACCTGGGTAATTGCTTCAGCCAATTCTATGGGATACAAATAGATACCAGACTTCTCTCTGATTTCACCCATTATTCTTACAGGACTGAATGTCACATCCCCACTTTCCCCACCTTCCAAATAAAGGAGAACAGAACTGAGAGCCCAAGATATCATACCCCATGCAATCCTTGGACTAGACTTGGGGTTAAGGACTCAATGGAGGGTTTTCTCATTTCCTGCCTATCAAGAGGGGCATTGCTTTTACTGGCTGGGTAAAATTTGGTCTGGGAGTTATAAAACAACTCAGCCAAGTTTATACAAAATCCTGAAATATTCTCAGCTCTGGGATTCCTTTCTTGCTGTTTTCTCCTCAGGGGTCTTGACTATCAGGTAATATACTGTAACCGCAAATAGATTTCAGGAAAAGATTGATTTGATTTTGTATCTAATCAATAGGGCTCAAATGCAGTTTTGATTTACTGATTTTCAAGTCTCCTTCGGAATTTATATTAGGACAGAGATACAGGAAGTAAAGACTATTGCTACTAATGGATGCCACTGCACAGAACCGTGGCTGTAACAGTTTGTGTTTTTCTTTCTTTGTCCCTTTTGGCTGTAAAAACTTTCATCTCTCCCAGTCCTTTATGTTTATACAACATGGGAAAGCTTTCCAGAGAATCAATATTATTGCCAAAGATTTTGCTCCCAAGTAGCTCGATTCTGTACGTGTGTATATTACCTTTCAAAACAAATGCTGAGCATTTTAAATAATCCCCACAAAAGACTAAAACAAGATGCAAGGGCTTATTTACCATGGAATACAGGGCATTTTTCTTTTTCCTTCTTCCCTGGGTGTGGTTTTCCAAAGATTTCAGAACCTCTGACATCACCAGTTAGGAGTGACTCTGTATGTTTACAGGTTCCTGATATTGTAACAAATGCTATTTTAAACTTTTGCTAGCCACTGGTGGAATGTCATCTAATGTGTGGAGATACCTAGGTTGACTCATTTCAAAGATTATTGTAGAGGCAGGACGTGATTTAGGGGAGCAAGTACTGAATTTGGAGTCCAAGTCCTTGACTTGTCTAACAAGGGACTGTGGTAGGAAAAGCATTTAACCTTGTTAAATTTCAGTTTTCTAATCTATAAAATGGGACTAGTTACAGAAATTCTGCTTCTCTGACTAAGAAGGGCATTCAGAAGTCTCTACCTGAAAAATCAGTCCCTATTGTCCAATCAGCCTTCTCTCAGTCCTGAAGTGGCTCCATCCCATTTGGGGATAGCTCTAATTGTGAGAAGTGTTTGATAGACAAGATCTTCAAAACTGTTCTACTGATCTGAATATCTGATACTTTTCTGTGCATTAAAAAAAATGCTTTGGCAACTTTTTCCTCCTTCCTTTGTTTTTTCCTTCCTTCCTTCCTTCCTTCCTTCCCTGACTCCTTGACTCCTTTCCTTCCTCCCTTTTGTTCTCCCTTCCTTCCTTAACCATCCCTTCTTTCCTCCTTTTCTTCCCTCCTCTCTCCTTTCCAAATATCCTCCTCTCTTCTCTCTCTGTCTCCCTTCCTCCCTTTCTCCATTCCTTCCCTTTGTCTTCCTTTCCTCCCTTCTTTCTTTCTTCTCTCCCTTTCTTCCTTCCTTCCTTCACGCAACATCCTAGCCCTGACTTCCTCTTACTCTACTTGTCAAATTAAAAAAAAATTAAAAACTTGCAACTAATATGCATATACAATTTTTAAAATCCTCACCCTGGCCCATGTCTAGCAAAATGTGTTTTATTGTTGGTCTTGGGACCATCACCTCTCTCCAGGAGGTGCAATATGTTCTTCCCAGCCCTCATTAGGTCCACTCCATCCTTGACCTTTCATTTCCTAAGTTTTAGGCCACCTTTTGGAAATGTCCATTCTGTTTTCAGATGCCATCCTCTTAACCAGTGGTTTACTTTGAGGATCAAATAATATCATGCATACGTACTGTTGCATAAATCTCTAAGCCTTCTATGAGCATCAGAATGGCCACTGAGCAGTCTTTAAAAACCCTTTCCACTCCCTTGGTTGTTGCAAACCATATTTTAGAAGCATGAAGGGTCACTCTCAGTAGAGGAACATTTTGTAATTTTTCATAAAACTTCTCTTTTCATAAGGTGACAATATCATCTCATTTCTGCCTTGATGATTTCATAATGATGAATATTAATAACAGCTTCAGGCACTGTCTCTTTTCTAGGAGGATTGTCATGTGGGTACTTTGGCTAACGGCACATTTGGTGATTTCTGAGCTGGCTGAAAATGAGAATGTAATGAGAAAGCCAATACAGGGGAAGCAGGGAAAGAGGGAGAACAGTATGACAA
>CM053772.1:27766294-27823466 GCA_028658325.1 Potorous gilbertii
AAGTTATCTGGCCCAAAAGAGAAGATGGGGACAAGAGAAGGGAGGGATGATAGAAGAGAGGTCAGATTGGTGATAGGGGAAATTAGAATGCTCAGTGTACTGGGTGGAGGAGGGGTCAAATGGGGAGAAAATTTTGGAACCCAAAATCTTGTGAAAATGAATGTAAAAAGTTAAATAAATAAATTTATATTAAAAAAAATAAAGAAATAAAGAACCCAAAAAGCTATTTGTTTGGTAGTTTACCACAGATTACTTTAAGGTTGTGTTCTATAGAAAATTGTGATCGTCCTTGCAAGAGTTAGTTCCATAGTTAAGGAGGAAAATAAGTTTACTCATGACGTAAAATATTGTAGGAACTCTATAAGCATGAAATAGAAGCAAAATCCTGACTTGGAGAGGAGAGGATGCCAGTGATCAGGAAAGAAGGTAGAGCCACCTGGAAGAAAAAGCCAGTGAACACACACAGGTGGTTTCTCCATCTTCATGAAGTCTTTGCTTTAAAAGTGCGGTGTAGTAGAGTGTGCCCCTAACCAGGAGTTCCAGGTGCTCTGCCACTTACTAGCTGTGTGACTTTGGCCACTTAAATACACTTTTCTGTGACTCGGTTTCCTTGACTATAAATACGAGACGTTGGTGATCTTTAAGGACCCCCCCAGCTGTAAATATCTGAAGGGCCTGCTGTGTGCAGGTGTTACTGATGATTCCAGGAAGTTGCCTCATTGGCTGGTTTGTTTTTCATATCCTTTCTTTTCCCTTCCCTGTTTCTGGTAGAAGTTCTGGAAAACAAATAGAAATCATGAAGACAGGAATTGAAGGTAGTGATGATACACTAATTAAATCATCTAGACTTAGCACAATTATGATGAGAAAGGCAGATCATTTAGTAGAAATTGAAGAGGGATAATAAACATAGTTTTTCATTGTAAGAAATGGCCTGCTTTTTCCTAGACACACTCATGTTGAGCAACAGTCTTTGCATGTGATAAGGCAGGACAGTAGAGGGCACCCTATGCCTGTGCCTTTTTAGTACTGATGGAAAGAACCGTGATCCCAGAGCATCTTCAGCAGTTTTGAGTTTCAGTCTCAGATAGCCAAGATTGTTTGATTGTGTCATAGACTTTAGAAACATTTTCTGCGGTCATTGAGGTCACCATAAAACACTATGAGCTGAACATATATGCTTAATCATAAAGGAGAACAAGGTTCAAGATTGGATGATGAGCAAACTGGTTGAGTATATTGGAGATTTTTGGAGTATCCTTGGGGATAAAGCTGTTCTCAATGGAAACAGCAAATGTGGATTGTTCCATCCTTGAAAGAATGAATTTTTACAAGATCTTCTCATGTAGTGACTTAGATTGGACCTACATCAGATTTCGCCACTGAATTTGTGTGTATATATATATATATATATATATATATATATGTATATGTATGCATGTATAATTTATATATATATATATATGTCTGCCATTTTGTTTTTTACAAGGAAAAATATAGCTTGTTAAGGTTTTAGCTCAGAGATGGATAGTCTGTGGGTAAGGTTAAGATGCTGAAAGAAAAGTCTAATAATTTATGAAAAAGTGCTTCTCATTTGTTGCAAAAATAGCTCTGCATCTAAAGGTCTCTAATCCATGTCCAGGTTTTATCAGGTGATATGTATTATAATTCTGTGGTAACATAATTCCCAGAGGTCTCTATAAGTAATATTTGATGATTACAAAATATGCAAATTATTTTCTTATTTTTTCATTCTAACCTCGACTGTTCTGAGTTTCTTGAGAGTGTTATTATTATAGTTATTTTAAGAATTAAGTACTAAAAGTTGAAAACTGTAGATATTTAGGGAGAAATTTTTATCTGTTATAATATACAGTTCATTTATTATTTCTCTTGAGAATCTGTATAGCTTGTTATTATTTTGTGTGGCCCTGTAAATTACCATCTTGGTACTTTGGTTGATATAATATTAAATCTATAAATTAATTTAGTTGTGGTAAGGAAGGGAATAGCCATTTTCATAGCACCTTTTATGTGCCACAAACTGCTAGACGCAAGTATTTATCAACGTTTTTATTCTATGGATAATGAGCAGTAAAGGTCTGCCACAGTTATTTAGATCATTCTTCATTTCTCTGGTGTTTTTGTGTAAACATTAAGACGTATGTCTCGGTAGATTGACTACCAGTCTATGCATTTTGTAATTATTTGGAATGAGATTTCCCTTCTTGTTATTTCTTCTTAGATTTTGTTATTGCTATACCGAATTAACAGGTTTTATCCATTTGTTTTGTATCCTGCTTCTTTACAGAATCGATTAATTGTATCAGTTTCTTTGCCTTTGGGTTTTCTAAGTAAGTCATCATTTTCTTTATGTTGAACCATCTTCATATGTCTGATATGTCCAACTTTTAAAAATTTTGCTATAATATTATTCTTAAATATTTTTCACTGGTAATATATTATCCCATGTTCTCTTTTTTTGCTTTATCCCTTAGTTCTGTTAATTTCTCTGTTGGGCCGTAGAACTGTTTGCCAAAAAACCCAGTGATTCTTAAAGGTTTTGCCACAAATTCATTTTGTTGAATATAAATTTTACAGGAAGTAGAGAGTTTGCAGAGTCAACAAAACCTGACTATATCACGTGCATTGATCTCAGAATAAGACAAACCTTGAACTTGCAAAGATTTCAGTAAAAAAGTCTTGTCACGATTGAAGGGAAACTCTGCATGTGCCAGTCTCCCAGCTTACCCATAATGGTACCATTTTAAAAGTTAACTGTTCTGCATTTCTTCATGTCAGAGAGTACTGTGCCAGGAGCACAAAAAAAAAAGTTTTAAAACCACTCACTATCCATAGAAACATTTATTCCCATGTAGTGTAATTACTATAATAGTGTATTTGTTGGGGGGGGGGTCTGCTATTCATCTTTTTCTATATCTGAAATCTTTAAGGTGCTTCTGCTATTTTCTAAACACTGCATTTATTTTAAAATGCATCACCCCTTACCCTTATGTACACATGCTTTTTTGAAAAATGTCATTTTGAAAATATTATAGTGCTTTGCTATTTGCATTCTTTTACTCTCCTATCAATTGATCAGATTTATTTCCATATTCTTTGCTGTCCTGTTTTGAAAAATATGTTAAAATGTTAATTTCTCAAGGAAAACTATATTGTATATCTTTACTATTCCTAACTCTTATTTCTTTGCACTCCCCAGATTACCTTTTCCACTGTGCTCTTGGTTTGTTTTTTTAATTGAACCTGGTTTTGTGTTTGACCGGAAATACCCTTTAAAAAATCCCTGTAGAAATACTATAAAGCTTTGCCTCCACTTGAAAACCTCCACTGTTTCCTAGGATGACCCACTTTGAAAAACAAACTATTAGAAAGTTTTTCCTTACATTGAACTCAATGTTGCCTCTCTCCTGCTTCCAGGCTTGTTCCTAACCATGCCCAGGGCTGGAGGGAACACCAGCCATACAGTCCCTGGCACACAGAAGGCACCTGTCAAATGCTTAGTGAACTGTCTGTTTGCCCTTTCAGTCCTTGAGAATAACAGTTAGAGTCTTCTTTAGTCTTCTCTGTTCCAGGATAAGCATCTCTTTTTTTCCCAATCCTCCTACGGCCTGGACTCCAGCCCTCTCATCAGGTGGGTCATCTCCCTCTCGATGCGTTCCAGCTTGTCAGTGGCCCCTAGATGTGAAGTGAGTGTCGGGTACATAACGATCATCCTCGGCTTTGTGACCACTAAGATTTCAGTGCAGCCTTGGATCTCCGGGCCTCGGTGTTAGCTCTGAGTCCACCAAAACCTTTGAACATTTTTCACATGAAGAGTTGTTCCTCCGTCTTCTAATTGATTCGGTTCATCAGGACTTTGAATCCTCTTAGTCTATCACTTTTGGTGTCCTGCTCCGTTACCGTGGGAGTGCCCATCGTTTTTGTCACCTGTACCTTGTCATCTGAGGTACTGATCAGTCACCCCCAGAGAAGGACTGATGCAGGCTGGCTGCAGAGCGGAGCAGGCTGTTCTACTTTATTTTTGTAGTTTTTCTCCTTTTGTTCTGTTTTTTTTATACTCAACTAACATGGAAGTGGGTGTGACTTGTTTGCACATATATGACCTGTATCAGATTGCTTACCGTCTTAGAGAGCAGGGAAGGGAGGGAAGAAGGGAGAAAATTTGGAACTCAAAATTTTATTTTAAAAATGAATGTTAAAAATTGTCTTTATAGTAATTGGAAAAAATGAAGCACTTTTTAATAGACAAAAATATTGGTAAAAATATTGAATAGCATGGGGCCAAGGGCAAATCCCTAGCAATTCCACAAGACACTCTCCTTCAGTTTGGCAATATTTGATAAATCACTACTTTTGGTCTGCTCCTTCAGCCATATCTGAATTCCATTCACTTCATTAAACATTTATTAAGCACCTGCTGTGTTTCAGGCATTGCCCTAAACATTGGGTCAACAAAAAGAAGGAAAGATGATCCCTGCCCTCAAAGAACGCACAGTCTAATGGTGGGGGAGGTGGGAGACACAGCATGCAAACAAACATATACAAAGCAAACACAGATAAAATAAATGGGAAATAATTAAGAGAAGGAAAATGCTGGAATTGAGAGGGCTTGGGGGAAGTTTCCTGTTGGGTTTAAAGAAAGCCAGGGAGGTTAGTGGTCCCAGACATAGGGGATAGCCAGAGAGAATGTTTGGAGCCACAAGATGGAGGATCCTGTTTGAGGAAGAGCAAGGAGGCTGATGTCGCAGGACTGAAGTGTTTTGTCAGGGAATAAGGTATAAGGATAGAAAGGGGTTGGGGGAATGTTAGATTATGAAAGGCTTTGAAGGCCTATTAGCTCCTGGAGGCAGTAGCAAGCTTGGTGTTTATTGAGTAGGATGGTTTCATGATCACACCTATCTTTTAGGAAAATCATTTTAGTGGCTGCATGGACAGTGACTAGAGTGGGGACAGTCTTGAGGCAGACAGCTACTGGCTGTTACTGCCATAGTTCAGGGAAGAGTGGAAGAGGGCCTGCACAAGGGCAGGGCACTGTCAGGAGAAAAGGGGGCATACGTGAGAGGTGTTGCAAAGGTTAAATCAACAGGCCTTGGCAGCAGTTTGCACGTGGGCACGAGAGGTAGTGGGGAGTCCAGGACGACTCCTAGGGTGGGAGCTTGAGAGAGCAGGAGGACAGTGTTGCCCTCTACAGTAACATGGAAGCTAGGAAGTAGTTCTGTTTTGGACATACTGAGTTTAAGATATCTACTGAACATGCAAATTCAGAATATCTGAAAGGCAGTTGGAGATATGAGATTGGAACTCAACAGAAAGATTGGGTCAGAAAGGGTAGATTTGAGAATCACCAGCATCAAGGTGGTAATTAAGTCTCTGGGAGCTGATGAGATCATCAAATGAAGTAATGTAGAGGGAGAAGAGAAGAGACAAGACAGAGCCCTGGGGATACCTGTGATTAGAGGGCATGATTCGAAGGAGCATCCAGCAAAGGAGGTAGGGAAGGAGCAGTCAGATAGTTAGGAAGAAAACCAGGAGAGAGGGGTGTCCTGAAGACCTAGAGAGAAGGCTGCAAAGAGGTCAAGGAGAATGAGAATTGAAGAAAGGTCATTGGATTTGGTAGCTAAGACATAACCACTTTGGAGAGAGCAGTTTGAGTGGATTGATAAGGTCAGAAGTCAGAGTATAAGAGGTGGGGAGGGGAGACTGAGGGAGGGAGGCCCCTGTTGATGGCATTTTCACTGAGTTTAGCTGGAAAGGTTCAGAAGAGAAGTAGAGCCACAGAGTTGTCCTATTATCTAGCCCACACCCTGTCAACTTGGCTACAAAGATAAGATAGCCTGATAATCTGTCAGACATTTCCTGAAACCTCCACGTAGCGTGTGCGTGACTTTACTCTCATGTGCCAGTCTAATAACTAAGTGAAAAGAAGCAGATGATGACATTATGGGGTGACCCATCCATGATAAAACGGTGCTTAGTTTTTGTTGTCACAGGTTCCTCACGTACCGTCTGTTTGGTGATTTAAGTCTAGCTCATAAGCGTGTGTGGTTCAAACTTCTTTGTCCTTTCACATGTGAATGTTGGCCTTTCTCCAGTCCTTCCATAGCTCCCTCGTTCTCTAGCACCTTTTCAAGGTCACTAACAGGATCTCTCAATCTTCTAGACCAGGGGAGAGCCGCTGGGTGCCGTGCCTTCCCTCTGCCTCCCTGGGTTTCAGCCATCCGTCAGCCATTTCTGTTTTACTGTTGCCAGTTTGAAGATCGTTCCCTTTGGTGGAAAAAAGTAGAAGAAAGTGACAAGCCACTCCTTTGCCTTTATTCTCTCTCTCTCTCTTTTTTGTCAGTGGTCTGTCTCATCCGTAATCCTGTCACCTGTTGATCTTTCTATTGTACCTCCTTTAAAAAACAAACATTTTGTAGTGACCTTTAGTACTAATTGCGACTCAGTTCATTCTGAGTTTCATTGCTCTCAAACTGTTCTTTATGAAGACCATGCCATACCTTTGTGGTGATAATCAGTTACCTGACCTTATTTCCAGTTACTTTATGTGATTTTTAAAATTCTGAATTGGTCATTGAGTACCCTATGCATCTGAATTTGTCTCTACAGACAGTTTTCCTTTCTTTGGTTATTAAAATTATTTATGTTTATGTCATCCAAATTTAATTCTTGAGGCATTCCATCTGTCTTAGCAGTGTCCTCTGTGAAATTTGAGTATGGGTGTGAGGAAGATAAGAATGGAGAGTAGAGGGGGAGTATAGGTAGGGAGTTTATTTATCCCTTTATATCAGAACCCTTGAGTGTATTTTCCTGTTGAAACACTGTTAATCATTCAGGATTACTACTGTTAGATTAGGCATACCTAGATTTTCTATCCAAATAACTTTATTCATTATTTAACAACCAAAATTTGGATTGTAAAAGCTTAACACAATGGGAAAGGAGATTCTGTAAGCATTAAAGAATGGACATTGTATCATGCTAGAGGCTTTCCTTAGTAGCCCCATGGAATCACTTTTCCCTTCTTCAGAGCCATAGAACCTTGTTCCCTTTCTTAGCCTCTTAGGCTCTTCTCTGTTTTTCTTAGCCTGATAAAATCATACGTCCTCCCTTTTGCTTTCATCTTTCTTGTCCTTTGACGCTTTCTACCAATTAAAGGCTAGAATGGTTCCTCTGGGATAGGTGGAAAAGACAATTACTGTTGGAAATGATGTTATTAGAGTGGGGCGTGACTTTTCACCAAAGCTTCATGTTAAGTGGACTGCTGTGAAGTGACCTTGTTTGGTGTAATTCTGTGTGAGGTATATCTGTGGCAGTATTCAAGTACATAAGTTAAATAGCTTTTCGTGAGCTGGTCCAATAACCCCACCACCATGTATAATAAAACCTTTCCCAGGTGGAAGATGGGCCCCTTGACTCTATTAAAAAGGTAGTCAGCAAGACAGGTTGTGATGACTCTTAAAGAGACCATGGGACATTCTCCAAGATGGAGGGAAACCATACTGTTCTCTTCCATGAGGTGGGTCTTATTATGTCCTTAAGTGGACAGGAAGGTGGGTCAGTATGACCTGAAGCTAGCTGGCCACTTGAGCCTTAGCACCCCAGTCCAAGCAAGCCTTTGGGACAGCTTCCTTGACTTTTGGGAAAAGAATTAGGCTAACCTCTGTGGGGTGGGGTATCAAAGTGGTAAAGAAGGGATCTTGGCCTGTCACAACCTGTATAAAGGCAGTGATAAAGTTACCATTTGCGTACTTACTAGAATACCAAAATGCCAAAGGGTTTCTTTACAGAATTGGATAAAAACAATAATGAAATTTAAATAAAAACAAATGAACAAGAACATTAAGGGACTTGGTGTGTGGCAGAAGCTCATGGAGGTGATCCTGTGCTCTATTTCAATGCATATTGTAGATTCATTATCAGCAAAACTAGGATAAATGCAGAGAACTAGAACAGCGTAATGGAATAGAAATACCACATATCCAGTCAGCTATTATTTAAAATTTTAATTTGCTAATTACTTAACAGATTTACTTGGAGGAAATTGAGTTTATATTCATGTCTCATGCCATATACCTCAGTGAGTTCTTGGTGATAGGCATAAAAATTCACTACAAAAAGTTACAAGAAGATGGGCTAATGTTTTTATCTTCATTGTGGAGGATAGATGGCTTTTTTTTTTTTAAACAAAAGGAAGACTTATTAAAAACAAACTAGATTAGTTGATTATATTAAAGTATTTCTGTACATCAGTTTTTTTCCCTTAAGTTTTATTGATATCTGTTTGTTTTTACATTATAAACATTTAGAGATTATCTCCTCTTTGTGATAGATCTCATGTAACAAAGTAAAACAGTTAGCAAAACTAACTACAGTTTATATAATAACTCACTATTTGACCCAAACCATTGGAAAAGTTAGATAGGAGTATGGAAAAAAAATTAGATTTATACCTACACCTCACATGTTTTACCAAGAAAGAGCTACAATAGAAGTTAATAAAAATGAAAGATTATAAAAATATTTATGACATATAACAAATAAAGTGACATTCAAAATACTGTATATAAAGAACTATAAAAACTTTACAAACCTTCTTAAGTTCCTAATAGATAAATGGTTAAGAGGTAAGGACAGTGTACAAAAAAGGAAACAGATTGTTTATTAGTGTTTGAAAGATGCTTAACTTTACTAATATTCAAAAAAGGACAAACCACACACATCAAAATGGCAAAAATAGTTAAGAGCTACAGAAGTTTAGTGCTGGCAAGGGCTTATGGAGATGTCAATAACTAATATTCACTAGTGCCCTGGGTCCCAATGTTTTTGTTCTGCTGTACCCTTTCAACACAACAACCCCCCAAATGTGCTGTAATTTCCCCAGGGTAATTTAATAAGTTACTCATAATATTCTCTAAAATTTATATTATGTAATTGTAATTATAAGATATAAATTTGTGTTCTGCTTATGACTATGAAAACTACAAATATAGTTATAAAATTCTAGTAAAATAATTATGAGAATTGTATGTGACATTCTGCAAGAGCTAAGCAATCCAGCAAGATCTCACATGCTTATTATCATCTGTAATACGTCACATTAAAATTTTTTATTTTACAAATTTTGTTCAATATAAATAACATTTTAAATTAAATATATTACAGCTTAGATGTTTAAAATAACTTAATAGTCACATATAAATTTAACTTCATTGTTGGACTTTTTTATTTGAACTAAGTTTTGTAATATTTGATTCCATACCAAATACAGACTTTAATCTCTTTCTGTATTAACTTTATTTCTGCATTTTGATTTAAAAAAGAATGAAAATGTTTACCCAGACAAATATATGGTGGAAAATAGTAAGATAATTTTACAAACTCTCTTGAGACATGGAGATTCCTTTTTTTTTTAATTTTTTGCTACCTAACCAGCTTATAGAAATGAATAGCTAATCACTATGTAAAATATTTACTTTTCACTGGCTAATGACAAATGGTCTTAAATTATGCATATACTTAAAAACTCAATTGTACATCTTGCTTAGTTTTTTATAATATTTATGTATAAATAAGCCTTTATAAGGAAAGTATCTCTTCAAATGTGATTGTTACACCCTCACAGAAACTACTGAACACCTACCTAACCAGTGTTATGAACCAATCCTTTTGAAAAACTCTCAAATTAAAGAATAGTAACATAAGTGAAACATAAGTTTAAATTGGAATACAGCCTTAATTTTGCAATGAGAGACAATATAAAGTTTATTTCTGAAAAACATTTATAATGGCCTATTATCGTTTCAAGATATCCTGTAATGCAGCTCAATCCCAGGGGCTGTGGTTTTCAGATGCCCTGACATTTGTCTTGCAAGAACATAAATGTGTGTAACGTCTTGGTTGCACAGCTGCCCAGCTGATAAGGTACAAGGAGGGAGTTGCTCTGGTGCCCCATCCAGGGTCTGTGCCTGCAGCTGATCATGTGTTAGGGATTGTTTTGCTCCCAAATGTCAGATCATTTTAGCATTTTGGAAACAATTTGATGACAGATTGAGAAACTACAAGGATACAGTGTGTTTCATCAGAAACTGTCAGAACTTGATGTTGTCATATCTCTATGAGCACCAAAATCACAATGGTTTTGAATTCCTGCAGAAACCAACCTGCAGATGTCACAGAAGGAAAATAGAACATCACTGGGAAATTATTTACTTCTTAAGGAGTAAATAAAAATATTTTAGGACACATCACTTGGATCATCATAATGGACCCTCAAGGGGTTGTAAATCACTAAATTTGAACCATTACTCCAATGGAACTGCAAACCAGAAGAGTCTTTTTAAGATCAACCTGGCAATTTTCAGGGAAAATAACAAAAATTATCACACATGGTGACTCAGTAACTTCTTTGTCATAACAGACAAATTTTTTTTAAAAAGAGCAGTCTCTTCAGAGACTTTCTATAGCAATGTTTCTGTAATTGTAAAAACTACGGAGCAATTGTAGTGCCTAACAATAGGGTCTTAGAATTAAGGATGGATGGGCCTCTGAAGCCATCTAATTCAACCTCTTTATTTTATGGATGAGAAAAATGAAGGTCACTCAAAGGGGATTATGTGATTTTATTCCATAGCCATAGAACGGGAATATACCTCAGAGGCCACTGAGTTGTTCAGTCAATGAGCATTCATTTCTTAATGCATATTGCATTGATAACACTATGTGACAGGTACTGTCTAACTATTGTTTACAGACATGGCGATGATAAACAAATTGTGCAGTATTTTAATGGTAGTTAACAGTAATTTATTAAGTGATTACAATGTGTGGGATGCTGTTCTAAGCACCCAAATCCAGATACAAGCAAACAAAAAAAGACAGTATTGACCTTCAACAAGCTTAAATTCTAAAGGAGAAAGACAGCATAGAGAAGCAATTTGGAAAGAAGGTAAGGGGAATGGAAGTAGCTTCGATATTGGGACAAAGTCCAGAGACAAAGTCCTGGAAAAGAAAAAAGACAGGGCAAGCCTGGGCAGCTTCTTAAATTGAGATTCTGGGAAGAGCCGTCCAGTCGAAGAGAGTGACCCACGGGAGCATAGAGTATTTCCAGTGAATGAATTTCAGGGCAGTGGTGAGCTTCCAAGATGCTGAGGCTTCTGAGACATGATAGAGAAAGTTGAGTGAAGATTGACTTTATAAAAGGGAAAATGAATGAAAAGAATACATGGGCCATGAGTAGAAATTGAAAATATCTAAACTGAGGCTTGTTGGAAAGGAAAAGCTTTGGGAGAATTAGTTACCCTAAAGTAGAAAGGCTTGCCTCAAGAAGAAAAGTTTCTCCTTTACTTGGAGTCTTCAAGCAAAGGCTCAGTGAACACTTTGGTGTTTTGTAGAGGGGATTCTGGTTGAGGCATGGATTAGACAAGATTGTTTCCAAGATCTCTTTAAATTCCAAAATTCAGTGAATCTTGATGGAGGCCGAGCAGATGTACTGAAGTTTTGGTATCTTATGCATCGAAATTCACTTATTTACATAAATAGTTGCAAAGCAGATATAATTGGTTGCATTGATGTTTAGTATTAAATTTATAATTTGAGATAGGGGTTGTACGTGTAATTTCATTGGTTTGGAAATTCCCAGATGAGGAAACTCCCTCTAATTTGGGTCAACACCTTCTTTGTATCTTAAGAGAGTTACCTAGAATATTTAACTGTTAAATGACTTGCCCAAGGTAACATAGCCAATACATATCAGAAGTGGGTCTAGAACCTGAATCTTCCTTAATAATTTAAAAGTATTTTGAATAACACTTGCATCCATTAAAAATTATTTGACTTCTTGCGAAGAATAATTGTACAATTCCCAACACTTTGGAGGGTTTGGATCCACGTAATTTTTATTGTAAAATCTCATATGGAACAGTGATCCTGGGTTGTTGTTACTGTTCTTTTTAAAATTTCTGTTGGATTCATCTCTAGTGAGTAAAAGGCCTCAACTTTTTTTTTTTTAGCAGATAATTTTAACATTTTCAAAAGAAGACTCATGTTATGGAGTTTTCTATGGGATAAACATCTGTGACTGTGCTGTCTTGATTAGGTCTATACCTATTACACACATTTTTTTTTTTAAACACTATTCTGTTTCTTGCAATAAAGAATTGCAGCCATCAAAATTGGCAAGCGTTAAGAATGATAATTAGTTCACCATACTGACCAATTCTGTGAATTACAAGTTCAAAGAAGTCTGTGGACAGGGATGAAATCAGATTTGGGCATTTTTCACTCTGCTTGTTTCAGGATGCCCAGCACTCCTTTGATCTGTAAATAACTGATGGCTTTTCTTGCTTGGGTCCAGATACATCAAAAGTCTACATGACTTTTGTCTTTAGACTTAGAACTGTCTTGCAGGAACTGAATTGAATGAATAAACTCTGGAGATACTGGTGGAAAAATAGACATTGGTTCTTTTCAATCCTATTTTACTTTTCACAACTCCACCTTTTATACCGCTCTACCCCATTCCCCACTCCTGGACATTTTTACTTTTTTTTAATAAGGAGATGTGCAAGACATTAGTAAAATGAAATCACAAGGGTAGACTTCATATGCAACAGTGTCATGTTTAAGTTTAATGATGGTGATTTTAAAAGACATAGTCCTAGGCAGCTGTGAAAGTAATTCTTTAAAAAATTCAAACTTATACATAGTTGCAGATTTGCTTTACTTTTATTTTATTAAGGTCTATTTATCATATAAGAAACTAAAATTCAAATCAGAATAATAAAGATATTTTAAACTAAGAATACTAGTTCTTGTAAACTGTGGCCTCTTCTGATCTTCACTGGAGAGACGTACAGTATCCTCCAAACCAAAAGAACTAGGAATTCCAAAAAGGTGGGAATGGGAGTGGGGTGGAAGGGGAGAAAGCTAGAGGTTGAGAAGAAAGTCCTTGTTTCTCCTGTTTCTACACCAATAACAGAAGAAAACTGGCAAAGACCCCTAATGTCAACCACATGCAGGGCTACCAAAGAGACCCAAGTGGCCTAGCTTCTCATGAAACCCAGCATTGTGTGTATGGACACATAGAGACTCCTGCACTGCATTTCACTTGCTAATGAAATAGCGTTTGGACAATTTTAAATGGAAAATGCCACTTCTGACTCTTATCTTTAGCAATAGTCATGCCAGCTTTTCAGTTACCTGAAGTGTGGAAATCCTCCATGGATCTGTCCTTGACTCTTTAAATGACTCATTAAGTGTCATCTTTGTTCAGGTGACTGTTCTTACATGAAGCCTCTCCTGACCCACCCGGTATTAGCAGTTTTCTCTCTTGTAATTATTTTGTATGTGATTTTAAAGAAATTACTCTTGTACATGTGGTATTCTTCCAATGGAAAGTGAACTCTTTTAGAAGAGTGTTTGACTTTTGTGTCTCCAGAACCTTGCACTGTATCTTGTACATGGCAAATGTTTTATGGATGTTGATTGAATTGATTGTAGCATCTTTACCCTTTGTGCTAGATTTCCTATGGGGCTGCCAGAACTTAATTTCTCTTTTTGCCTGGTGGCATTAAATATCAGGTGTATCTCCCTTTCCTAGCACAGCTCCTAGATTGAAGGTATATTCAAGTCAACAAATCACCAAGTCTCAGAGGTCATCTGGTCCAAATACTACCGGACCAAAATTTCCCTCTGTCTAGCCTTTGCTTGAAGACCTCCATTGCTGGGGAAACCCACTCCTTCCCAAGCCCTTGGTTCTCTTTTTAGATAGTTCTAAATGTTGTAAGAAAGTTTTACATTATATAAAGCTAAAATCTACAATTTCCATCTGTTCAGTGCTCATTAGCTAAGCAAACCAAATCTAATCCCTCTTATACATGCTAGCTTTGAAATACTAGGATCATACATTTATACTCAAAGGGTCATCAGTGCTTTTCTGATTCCAGCCACCTCATTTTACAGTTGAGAAAGTTAAGGTGTAGAAATGCTAAGTGACTTGGCCAAGGTTGCAGAGCTATGATTTGAACCCATGTCTTCACTGTAAATCCAGGGCTCTTTCCACTGTTCCACATTGTTATAAAAATAACTAGCATTTCTAGAGCACTTTACCTTCTAGATTTTTGCAAAGTGCTTTTTATTATATTTTTATTGTCACATTTTTATCTTCATAACAACCTTGGGAGGTAGGTACTATTAGTAGCCCCATTTTGCAGATAAAGAAACTGAGGCAAGCCCCAGGTCACACAGTTAAGGGTATACAGTAGAATTTGAACTTATCTTCCAGACTTAGTGTTCAGCCCTCTATCCACTGTCACAATGGCTGTCGTACCGTATTCCACCCATTCTTCCAGCCACTTGTTCTTCCTTTCCCTCCTGTTTTTTGTGTGGTGTGGTCTTAAGGACCCCATCCATCCGGGGAGACCCCTCTACCTCTTTTCCAGTTCATTACTGCCCTACCTAAAATATGGTGCCCAAACCTGGACAGATACAAGGGAGTCCTTTCCAGATGCTAACTTATTGTATTCTGGGAAGGGAATCTCACTTTTATTTAATTGTTTGTTTTCAGTTTTCAATAGTCACTTCCATAAGTCTTAAATTTTCTCTCCCTCCTTCCCCGAGATGGCATGCAATCTCATATAGGCTCTACACATAAATTCTTATTGAACACATTTTCACATTAGTCATGTTGCGTGGAAGAATTAAAATGAATGGGACAAATCATGAGAAAACCAAACCAAAATAAAACATAACACAAGAGAAAATAGACTGCTTCATTCTGCGTTCCAATTCCATCGTTCTCTTTTAAAGTGGTCTAAATTTCTTTAGCTGTCCTTGGCTTCCCTGTACCTTTATCTCATGTGGAACGTGGGGTCCTTTTCTCATGAACAGTGCTTTGGCTTTCATTGCCTTGCTTTTTGAGCTTATAAAGTTATAAGTATCTTGATGCCTTTTGTTTTGGTCTGAAGTGTTAGAGTTGATAAAAAATACCAAATCCTTTATGCAATGCCATAGTTCCAATTAAGTAAGGAAAACATTTTTAATTTATCTGTGCCACCATTCATTAAAAATTCTGGAGCCCCATAGAATACTCAATGCAATTGTAAAATTGTAATAGAATTTCTTAGCTAACTTGGAATTTGTCACTAATTATGATTAAAAATATTTTGGATTCTGAGAAATGTCTGGAAGATTTTATACCATTTAGCTCTAGCATGATATTTTAAATCCAGTGGAAGTGGAAAATACATGAAGAGTTTGGGGGGAAATAGTAATTTTTTAGGATTCTTCTACAAGTGGTCATTTGAAATGCAACTCCATTCAGCCAGCATTTCCTGAGTAGCTTCTATGTACAAAGGGGCAGGGAAGAAAAGAGAAGCCTTAGGGAATGCAGAAACAAATAAATGACACAGCCCTGAAGGGGGCTTACATTGTTTTAAAGCTAAGAATTTACTTTCTTTAAAAGTAAAGAACTTAAGCTAGAGCTCAACGTTGTTTTAAGAAGAAAAAAAACCATGTCTAGATTTCTTCTGGCTTTGCAAACAAGGGAATATGTTAACAGGAAACATCAGATTGTCTGTGGAAGTTGGTGAAGAGTTTAAGGAGTGAGAAAGGAGATGTTCTTTTAAGTATCTCTTTTGTTAGTGCTGTGTAAGTTCAGATTTTCCTTAATATTCACAGAAGATAGAAATGAAAAATTTCACAGTTACTCATCTCTGAATTAGGAAAAACTACAAACACAGTGCTTTGTGTAAGTCTAATGGAACAAAGTTAGAAATGCCAAGAAAGCATCCAGAATGCATTTTTACTTGAAGTGTTATTTCATCTTTGAAATGTCTCCCACCCATTTCATTTGACAGCAGAGTTGTTCCCATGTCCTGGAATTTAGTCTTCTTCATTTGAAAACAAACAAGGTGGATAGGTAGGTAGGTAGATAGACAGACAGACACTGCATGGAATAAAGGAAAAACTCTGAAGTTAAAAATCTATATTAAATTGACTAATAAAATTCAGAGAATAAACAGAAATAAGTAGTTTTCTGTGTAATGGGCACTAAATATTGATTGAATAGAATGCAGTGTTTTTCTTCTCTTTGCTCAATTTCCTTTGGGACTACCAACTTAGAATTTGTAATCAGTTGTGATTAAAAATATTTTGGATTCTAAGAAATGTCTGGAAGTGATCTTTTTATTGATAGAACTAACTCTTCTGAAGAACAGTGTTATGGAAGTCTGTGAAGAATATCTTATTCTGTTTTTTCAGGAAAATGAATTTAGTGATTTTTTTTCTTCCTTCAGAGGGACATTGCAATTATATTTAATTCCTTTTCCCAGACTAATTGCTTGATGAACTTTTTGCTGTTTGTGTTTCATAGAGGAATGCCCACTTGTTTCACTCTTCATGAGAAATGGAAGCTATTTCTCAAGTTCTACACATGATGTGTTCGCCTGTCCCTGGGCAACTGCCAGTTTTAAAATAAGAGTGTTTAATATTTTAAAAATTACAAGACTCTCTTAGCCATCTGGATCTTTATTTCCTTTGCACGCAGCATTTGGGTTTCAGCTGTTAGCATTTCGTCTTTGCTCTGGGAAGGGTCAATTACTTTTAAAGTCTTTGATGCTCCCTGGGTCAGCTTTTTTCATATTTTCAATACATCCATGTAAAAGGGCTTTTCATCCATTCATGCTGATAATTCTTTTGAACTTGAGAGTTGAATCAGGCTAACCCAATTTAATTATAGCTCGAGTCCTGTTAGAGTGGAATCCAAGTGGCCCGTCCAGATTCTTTGTTATATCGGAATTAATCTGTGTCTAATAGTACTCAAAGCAAGGCTCTTGGGCAGGGCTCAGCCAACTTTCTTTAGTGCCCACATTTTTGCCTTAATCATTTTGGTAATGGGGGCCTCAGTTTCCTCATCTGTAAAATAAGAGAGTTTAAGAAGAGCAGAAATGCCTTCCACCTCTAGGTCTGTAAGCTTATAATCCTATATTATTTTCCTAAAAAAAAAAATCAAAATTGGCTTCTTATCCAACATTTCACTCCTTGTCTATATTGAGATGGTGTTTTTTCAGGTTAATTTTTTTATTAATTTCAGTAGAATTCAGTTCCTAAAACTACTTTCTCCTACCATAATTTTAGGGAAAAATATGTATCTAAGATGTAGGACTTAGTGGAGTTTTAAATAAGTGCTCATATGGAGACAGGTGTCAATTTAAAGTCCATCAAAGAGAGAGCTGAGTTTTTGTTCCTTTTTCTTCCCATTGAAGGGAAAATAAATTTTAAAATATGCTTCTACTCCAATAAAAATTGTATGTTATTTTTTATAATGGCACATATGGATGAAGGTGGAATGATGTGTATTTGGTGTTATTAAATTGAGAAATTGGTATCCTTGGAGGTTTTGTCAAAAAATTCTGTAGTATATAGGAACTCTTTTGCTGCTTTAAATAAGTTTATTTTATTTGTGAATCTTGATCTTAACTTCTCTTTCTTTGAATTTTTTTCTCAAGCCCAGTTGAGAATTCTTCCTTTTGAAAGATTAGATTCCAAGCAAACAAGAAGTACAAGTCTTTTGAATGACTGAATATAGCTTTTTATATCCATAACTAAAATCTCTAAATTGTTGTATGATTAACACCTTCAAATATGGCCAGAGCTTTAAAAATCATGTAGAAATCTTTTTCCCCTGAGTTTTTATATTTGAGATGGAAAAGAGTTTATTTGGGGAAAATTATTTATGTAGTTCATTAGGTTATAATGCCAGTTTATTGAAAAGTTGAGTTTCTGTATAAAAAAAGGTGTAAATTGGCTTTTATAACTAAAATTCCCCCATTTCCTTGAACTTTTTACAGCAAGAGTTCGTATTTTTTTCAGAAAGTTCACGTCTGAGTTTAATTTGAAAGTGACTATAATTGTGCTTCCTTGAGTTTATGGCATTCAGGAGCTCCGAGCGAAGGGGACATTTGTGCGATTGCATTAGACTTGTGAACATTTTAAATGTTATTCGTGGAGAAAAACAAGTTTCTTTGGCCTTTTTTGAAAAACAAAACAAAACAAAACAATGTTTGCTTCTTTAGCCTTTTAACTTTTATTTTTCAATTAACCAACATTTATTTGTTCTCCATTTCACCTCTCCCTTTGCCTCCATTGAAAGAAGAAAAATGAAAACCTTGTAACAAATATGCAAAGTCAGGCAAAAGCAATTGATGTCATATCCAGAAGTTCACGTCTCATTCTGGGTCTTGAGTCTGTCACCTTTCCTTTAGGAAGAGGGAGGGCTAAATGCTTTATCGGCAGTCCTCCGGAGTCAGGGTTGGTCACTGTGTTACTCAGAGTTCTTCAGGCTTTCAAAATTGTTTGCCTTTACAATTTGTTTAGTGTATAAATTGTTTTCCTGGTTTTGTTTATTTGTTTGCATCAATTATACAAGTCTTTCCCTTCTTTCTCTGAAACTCCATTTCATAATTTTTCTTATACACAATAATATTTCATTAAATTGATAGGTCCTAATTTGTTTAGCTGCTCCCTGATGGGCGGATACCCTTTAGTTTCCAGTTCTTTACCTCTATGAAAGAGGTGGCATAATATTTTATACGTATAAATACTATATACATATATGTACACATACACACATACATATATATTTTATTTATATATGTATGTGTGTGTGTATATATATTTGAATATGGGTCCTTTTCGTCTTTCTTTGATCTCTTTATGGGATTGACCTAGTAGTAATGTTGGATTAAGGAGCGTTCACAGACAGCTTAGTGACTTTTGTGGCAGAGTTCCGATTTGCTTTCCAGAATGACTGAAACAACTGCCAGCTCCAACAATAGTGCATTAATGAACCTGTTTTCCTGCAGCCCCTCCCACATTTACTGTTCGCCTTTTTTGGAACACAGGTATTTTAATTTGCATTTCTCTAATTAGTGATTTACAACGTTTTTCTTTCACATGACAGTTGGTAGCTGGATCTCTTCCTTTGAAAACGGATGATTCATATCATTTAAATAGTTATTAATTGAGGAATGGCTCTTATTCTTATACAGTTGAATCCTCTTTTGTCAAATAAAGAGTTTAAAGATCTCAATTTTTCACTAACCATTGCTTTGGCAACTTCTTTCCAGATTTCTACTTAGCTTTTTTTGTTGTTGACCTTTATTTCATTAGAGGTCCCTTTTCCTTCTGCAGTTTTGCTGAGTAAGTCATTCTTGATTGGGAGCCTATATCTTTGCCTTTGGGATATTATATTCCAAGTGCTTTTCCCTTTTATATGGTAAATACCAATTTTTGTGTGAACCTGACTGGGCCTCCTTGGTACTTGAACTCCTTTTTTTTCTTTTTCTTTTTCCCCAGGTTTAGAGTGTTTCTTTTTAAACCTGGAAGTTCCAAATTTTGACCACAATATTCCTGAGAGTTTATATTTTGGGATTTCTTTTAAGAGATGACCAGGAAGTTCTAGTTTCACGTTACTCTCTGGTTCTAATAAATCTGGACAGCTTTTATTTGTGATTGCTTGAAATAATATTTCTCGGTTTGTTCTTTGATCGTGTCTTTCAAGTCAATAAATGATTCTTAGGGTTTATTTATTTATTTTTAACCCTTGACCTGTTTTCCAGGATGGTTAATTTTTGATAGTGCCAATGTTTTCTCTTGGAGATTATCTCCATTTTACCCCAGATGTGTCTCTCTTGTTAGAATATGTGCTCCTCAAGGGCAGGAATTTTTTTTTTAATTTTTCTTTCTCTCTGCAGTACTGAACTTGATGTCTGAAACATAGTAAGTAATAAACATTTGTTGTTCATGATTATAGTTGTCTGATATTCTCTTCTATTTTAAAAAATTCCTTTGACTTTGCTTTTGTCACTTGTTTTTTAATGGAATCATTAACTTCCACGATGTCCATTCTAATTTTGGGGGAGTTTGTTATTGTGTAGGATTTTATGCCTTTTGTACTGAACTAATAATTCTCCTTCCAAGTCTTTCCTCTAGTGTTCTTTTATCCTTTCCCAATTCTTTCTTCAAGACCTTTGGTTGTTTGTAGTATGATTAAAAGAACAACTTTTCCTTCATTTCTTCTAGAATTCTAGTTGAACTAATTGTCAGATTGTTTGGATTTGAGGCTTTGCTTGTTGATGTGATCTTTTATTATTTATTTGTGGGATCTGGGATAACTGGCTCTATAAAAGCTCTGTATTGTTGGTGTCTTTTTTCTACAATTTTTCATGTACTTTCCTGCTTTTTTAAACAGAATACAATATATCTAACTTTTTTTCCATTAATGGAATGGGCTTTCTATAAAATGTAGAAGGTGTAGGGTATAGCACTAAGGCAATGCTGGCCTCAGCTGCAGTCTTAGAACTTGCTTTTTTGACAGCCAACTTTTGTCTTTGGCCCTTTGCCTTTTTCACATAAAGTAAGAGTCCAGTATATGCAGCTGCATGGTCTCTTGGGATGCCTTTCAGCAAAATTAACTAGCAAATAAAAAAAAAATTCTCTCAAGTGATTTTTGCTCTCCAAAAATCACTGTCATCTTCACTGTCATTTCAACTGTCTTTTGACTTGTGAGTATTATCAAAACAGGATTTGTGATCTCTGGATCACCAGCACCATGAACCACATCTGCTTCCTTGAGAACAACTTTGTCCTTGCACTTGAATTATCGGTTGATAAGTTGAGGGAGGTTTGTCCTAGACTGTTTTAAGAATTTAGATATAAAAAGCTTATTCCCAAACCTGGAAAATCTTCAGCCCCAGAAGATGAGTGGCATTTCCAATGTTCTCAAAACTTCATCACTCATCATTTTTCCTCCTTCCCCTTCACCATAGAAAGCACCCATATTTTTCACAAAGACTGCTTCTTTTGTTTTGGCTCCTCCTGCCTCTTCTAGAACCTTGTTCCAGCATTCATGCTGCTCCTTCTCATGCATCTTCTTCACCTTTGATCTCTCCATTGACTCCTTTCCATCTCTCTGCAGTGAAAGTTGGGCCTCTCTAATGCTAACAAAACAAGTTTTACATTGACTTTTATCACATTCAGTCAGTCAACTAGTTTTAAGCCTCTCAGGCAGACTTTGTGCTAAACCCTAGGAATAAAAAGAAAGGCAAAAATCAAATCCTGCTGTCAGGGAGCTCACAGTCTAATGGGGGAGACAACATGCAAGCATTATGTACAGAAGAACCATGGATAGGATATATAGGCTCTGAGGGGAGGGACTGAGACTAAGGAGAACTGCTAAGGCTTCTTGCAGAATGTAGCTGAGACTTGAAGGAAACCAGGGAAGTTTGGAAGCAGAGATGAGGAGGGAGAAAGTTCCAGGCATTGTAGATAGCTAGTGAAAATTCCTGGAGTTGGGAGATGGGATATTGTGTTCGAAGAACTGCAAAGCGGCCACTGTTATTGAGTGACAGACCACATCGAAGGAAATAAATTGTAAGACTGGAATGGTTGGCAGGAGCCAGATTGAAGGTTTTAAAAATCCAAACAGAAGATTTTGTATTTGATCCTGAAGGCAATAGGGAATCACTTGGATTTATTGACCAGGGAGGTGTCATGGTCATACTTGTGCTTTAGGAAGATCACTTCGACAACTGAGTGAAGATGGATTTGACTGGGGAGAGATTTGAGCCTCGGAGACCAACCGCAGGTCTATTTCACTAGCCTTAGGTGTGAGATGAGAGCCTGCACCAGGGTGTGTTAGAGGACAATTGATTTTATATGGAGCATGAGAGATACTGAAAGAGTCCAGAATGACACCAGGTTTGCAAGCCAGTTTAAGTGGGAGTATGGTAATACCCTCAAAAGTAATAGGGAAATTTAGCAAAGGGGAGGGTTTGGGGAGATCGATAATGAGTTCAGTTTTAGACATTTGAGTTTAAGATGTCTATAGGACATCCAGATAGTTGAAGATGTGAGACTGGAGGTCAGCAGAGAGGTTAGGGTAGTATAGGTGAATTGAGAATCATCAGCCTGGAGATAATTGAATCCATGTGAACTAATGTGCTTTCAGAAGAAAAAGTACTGACAGTGATATGTGGGAAAGGGTTGGTAGAGGTGGGGAAGAGATCAGACAAGGTTACCCTGAGCTGGGAAAAGGTGGTAAATCAGCTAAGCTTTGGAGGAAAATGGTGATTTTTATGAGGCAGAAGTAAGGAGAAAAAGCCTACTATATAGATATGCCCATGCAATGGAATGGTCACGGAGCTTGAGGAGTGAGCGTGGGAGATAGCAAGTCAGCCACTTGGAGGAGAATCTGTTAGGTGTCAGGTGGAGCCGGATTGGGGAGAGTTTGAACTATTAGCATCAGGAGTTTGTATTTTATCTAATTAGAGGAATGTTTCTCAGCTCTTGCCAGGCTATTATTTGGATTTAATACATGTAAAATTCTCAGTATATTTCAAGGAAAGATAGAGAATGAAGACTTTGAGCTTGCATCTGAAAGTAACTTTGAACCAATGGATGAAGGCATTTCCTATAAATACCTTGATTTCCTCACGACAAGACTCACTGAGCATAAAGATACAAAGAGAAAGCAATGGCTAAAATATCTTAAGAAATTTAGTGGCATCCTAAAATCAGAACTATGTTTAGACTATGTTTAGAACAGTTATCACCTGTGCAGCATCACCCTTAATAGACCCTTCCAGAACTTGAATGGACCATAAAAGATTTGGAAAGTATCTCCATAAAACCCCCAATAATGTAAATGAAACACAGATCCCAATACCCAAAGGCAGAATACTTCCTCTCAGAAAATGAGGAATAAAGGGATGTCCTTATTTTTGAGTCTCTTAGCTTCTTTCTCATGTTACCACCTGTGCCTTGCCAAGCCTCAGACTTGAATCCCGCCCCCTCTGCCTCACCTTCACTTCTACATCTGGGCTGCAGAGCAAAGATGGAGATCAGGCAGTGGTTCTGCTTGGAGGCACTACAGCCTCACCTTGGCCCTCCATAATACTAGGCAGTCCTGCAATACCTTCCTTATTACTCACTATCCTACTCTCCACAGTGACTCTTCCAAACCTTTTCACCCCTCCTCAAACCTTCCATGGCTCCCCTGCCCTCCTCTCAGCTGAGGACCTTGCCTCATATTTTGCGGAGAAAATGGAAGCCATCCACCATAAGGTCCCTTTCTTCCTCTGTTCCTTGTCTGTCACTTTTAAGCTTTTCTTCTGCCACTATCTCATCTTTGACCCCATCTCACATGAGAAAGTGGCCTTACTCCTTACCTAAGGCAAACCCCTCTTCTTACACAAGCAGTCCTACTCAGTAGATTGCCCCCCTCTCTTGTCTCCCCTCTGGCATTTCTCTACAATCTCTTACTCTCTGCTGGCTCCTTCCCTTCTGGATTCCTTTGTCTGCTCTGTCCTTTAAAAATCCTCACGTGATCCTTCTATCCTCAATAACATCCTTGATCTCTTCTGCCCTTTGTGTCTAAACTCCTGGAGAAGGCCCTCTACGATAAATGCCTCCACTTTTCTTTCCTTATCCTCTCTTCTTAATCCTTTCCACCCCAGCTTCTGACTTTGAAACTGCTCTCTCCAAGGTCACCAAAGATTTCTTAATTGCCAAATCCAGTCCTTGTTCTCCTTGACCTCTCTGCAGCCTTTGACAGTGTTGAGCACTTTTTCCTCCTTGAGATTCTTTTCCGTCTAGGTTTTTAAGACACGGCTCTCCCCTGGTTCTCCTTCTGCCCGTCCGTTTCCTCGTACCGATCACCATAGGCGTCCCACAGAGTGGTAGCCTGGACCCTCCTCTCTTCTCCCTCTGCGCTCCTTTACTTGCTGATTTCATCAGTTATTATCTCTTAGCTGGTGACTCCCAGCTCCGCCTCTCCTGCCCCGCCCTCTCTGCTGACCTCAGATCTTCTGTCTGTGATGCTTTTCAGACGTTTGAAACTGGAATCGCTCGTACTTTTCAGATGTTTGAAACTGGAATCGCTCGTAGAGATTAGACCAGCATGTCCAAAACTGAACTTACTGTCTTTCCTCTTAAATTCTCTCTCCCCTTCCTTCCCTGTGACAAAAGAGGGTAGGGGTGTGTTCAGTGTTGAAGAAGGACTTGCTGAGTCCTTTTCAGGGTTGCTCATCTACTTTTGGGGTCTTCCTGGCACTAAGCTGTCATTCATGGCTCCAAGAAACTGTTCCATGTGCATTGGCCACACCTCACTAAACTATCTCGGTAGACAGGCTAAACCAAGTTGAGGGTAACCAGTGGGCCTCCAACCCATCCGTGAATTAGGGGAGTGTCAACTCCAAGCATATGAAGACTTTTTCCAGTGGAATGAGTGGCTAAGAACAATTTGTTCCAACTACCATGAAGGTGACTGAAGCAGGGACTGCGGAGAACGTAAAGCTTGCTCAGACATCAGAGAGAGACATGTACTCCTCCGGTGACACCAGCCATCTCTTGGCTCCAGATATTTTCTCAGACACCTGTGTGTTTGGAACACTTTCTCTCCTCCACTCTTAACTACTGACCTCTCTGACTTCCTTGAAGCCCCAATTAAAATCCCATCTTTTACAGCATCTTTTCCAACTGCACTAAATTCTAGTGCCATCACTTTCTTCATTACTTGCTGTTTGTCTAGTGTAAAGTTTGTACATATCTGTTTACCTGTCTCCCCCATTAGACAGTGCATTGTTTGAGGGCAGAAACTGTCTTTTTGTTTGTTTTTGTATCCCCAGTACTTAGCACAGTGCCTATCACAGAGTAGACACTTAATAAATGTCTGGGTTAGTGGACTCATTAACATTAAGAACCCAAGAAAAATGCCTTGACTCTGTGGTCATGCCACATGCCCACAATCTTCCCATTACATGTAACAAAAAACTTTAAAGATATAGAGACCAAGCAGAACACATCAGAATCACATAGAAACAAAATGGTGCTCTGCCTGCTGTTTGATTTCTACTGAGGATTCTTTCAGTGAGCTAGTCAGTGATTTTATGCCCTAGTGGTTCTGTTTAATGACAGAAGCCCAGTTATCTCAGTAAGCGTTAAATGGTTCGCGGAACATCAGAGTAAGAAAGCTTTTCAGGGAAGAGAATAAGCATTTCACCTACTGTGCGCCAAGAACCTTCCCCCAGGCCCCAGTATTATCTCTCTCGGTCTCCTCAGCATCCATTGGAGGTAGGTGCTAATATGATCCACAGTTTGCAGTGGAGGAAACTGAGACCCACAAAGGCTCAGGATCACACAGCTGGAAAATACCTGAACCTGGATTTGAATTCAGGTCTTCCTGACTCCAGGCTCGGTATCACCTGGACTCTGTTCACTCTACACACCACATGAACTGGTCTACGCTGTAGTCCGTAGCCCTTTGCAGTAGCTCTGTCTCCTGCCCTCTCCCTGCTCATTTCAGCCTCTTTGAATCCCTGGCTGCCTTCAGACTCAGTTCACTCCTTCCTTCTGCAGGAGACCTTTCCTGATCACCCGAGCTATTACAGGCTTCCCCTCTGCAATGACCTTCTGTTCCCTTTGTATGCACCTTGTGCTTTACATGCTGCTGTCCACTTCAGTCAGTCAGCTCCTTATGGGCAAGAAAGGCTGTGGGGTTTTTATTTGTTTTGCCTTTCTTTATGAATCCAGTGCTTAGCACAGTGTTTGACACATAGTATACTCTTGTTTAATGCTTTTTGACTTGTTAAAAAATAATATCTACGCAGAAACTCTTCTCAAACTATTTCTTTATGACTCTTCCTGGGGGACAAAAGGGAGGGACAGATTAGTTATAGGTAAGAATAATAAGGTGACAACAGTTTCACTTAACAGAAAAGAAAAGAAACCCTGTCATTGATCCTGCACTGTAGACGGCCACACACTCAGCAGAAAATTCTAATGCCTCTTCTAGGACTTTTAAAATCGGAATGCCATTGAATAAATCAGTGAATCAGTAAGTACTTATTTAGTACTTTCTTTGTTCCAGATGCTGTTTTGAGAAGCGATAGGGAGCTACCAGAGGTTATGAAGCAGGGGGCTAGCATGATCAGACTTGCACTTGAGGAAAACTACTTGGCAGTTTGTGTGAGCGATGCATGCAACTGAAGGCAACTGTACTTGCAGGGAGACAATTAGAAAACTGGCGGTAATCAAAGTGAGGGGTGCTGAGGACCTGAATGTGACTGGTGGCCATGCGTGTTAAGAGAAGGGAGTTGGATACGTTGGGAGGGTAGATATGACAAGATTTGGTTCCTGGTTAGATGTGTGGGGTGAATGAGAGGGAGAATTTGAGGTTGACCCTGGGTTCCTGGGGGGATGATCTCCCTTGATAGAAATAAATATACATGAGAAAGATTTAAAAGATAGCAGGACTAATAATACCTTCACCAGGAGCTACCTGGAGAAAGGTAGCCCAGGGACAATGTTGGTACATGCAAAGCACCATTATTTCAGGTGTGTGCTTACTCTCTCCATTGAGAGCAGTTGCAAACTCAATACATCTTAGTAGATAGTCTTCATGGGTTGCTATTGCCAAAAAGAGTGGAGGGAAAGAATGCCCCCAGCTTCATTTTGAAGTACGTTAAAAGAAATGTTGGTGTGCATGAGCCAGAGAAGAATTCTCCACTTCACTCAGCTTATGACATCTTTTGATTTCCTTCCACTTTTACATGAATGTAGAAAAACTGGAGACAGTTCAGAGTGACAAAGATGATTGAAGGAACGGGGCAGGAATTGGTCCTTAAGCAAATATACCAAGGTATTTGGGTTGTTAACCAGTTAAAGTTAGCTAGTATCTTGCTTTTCTTTTAGTGTATATAGAAATGTGTGTGAAGGGTACCATAGTCATTTGTTCTGACCATCCAGAAAACACCAAATAAGAGGAAATGGGTTTATATTGAAGTAGAAAGTATTTTGGTGAATTTAAAGAACTTGATTAGATGACAGCACCCTGGAACAGACTGTTTTGACTTTTTTAGAAGCTTATTAAAAAGGAAAGAAGAACCTTGAATTTGGTGGATGTGAAGGCTAGTTTTGTTGGACCAAGTCTTTTTGCTTTATTTACTCTTTTTAAAAAAGATAGCCCTCTGAGAAAGAGGGAGGCTGTATTGGGGAATGTTGGGGATATAAGACAAAAAATATAAATAATGAGAAAAGAATTTTGAGTTTAATGGGATTATAAGAAACTGACTTGAGTAACTGAATGCAAAAATTGTTCCTTTTAATTTGATCATGGTCAAAGAAATATAAATATGTGTAACATAAAACTAGTCCTTATAAAAATGACAGTACTAGTGATTACCTCCCTGTTCTAGAGATATTCTGAAATAAAGTAAGTGAAAACTTGTTTTGCTTCACTCAGCTCTTCACTTGCCTGCAGGAAGTGATTGGAGCAGAGTATCTCCTGAAGTGCTTTGCTTACTTTAGCGTTTTGGAAATATGACTGAATACTTGAAGGAGTAAGTTTTCGTTAATCACTGAGGAGGAATGACAGATTGGACCAACGAAATATTGGGTGGAACCAGCAAGATCTGGGAGGTTTGAGAAAAGAGGTGGGGGAGGTCTATGTGTAGTGGCTATGATGCTACAGAAAGTGGACCCAGTTTTCTAAAATGACAGAACAACCATGGACCAATAAAGATGATGATGGTTTTTGAGGGTTACACTTGGGAGGTTCTGGGATCCAAGATGGCAAAGTAGTGGGTCACTCTCACTCTCCTTCATTGACCTTGAAAAACCCAGAAAATATGGCACCAGGAAAAATCCAGGAACAGTAGAGCCAGAAGAAAGATGGGGTACAGCAGTCTTTTAGCCTTGGAGACTTGGGATTAACAGGAAAGGTCCCTCTTCTTGTAATGGAAGGGCAGCAGTTTAGGACAGGAGGTGTCCCTACAAGTCCCTCCTCAGCAAACCAGCTGGAAATCCTGAGCCTCATGGTCATAGAGCAGGCAAGCACCAACACCAAGACCTTCTAAGTGCCTTGGCACAGCCATGGGAACTGGAAAACTCCAGCTCAGAGAACCTCCATGTGCATTGGTGGACAGGCATCCACCAGCAGCTGAACCTACCCATGCTCTAGTTCAGCCCTGGTGAGGAGGCAACCTCCAGCAGCCAGAGTACCTTCCCCACCCAAGCAAGTGAGATTCAGTGTAGCCCCAGAGAAATGCACAGAAACTTCACCTGGCCTTGACTCATACCAGCCACCATCACCAGCTCCAGCTCAGCACCAGGTGAGTTACCAGACCCCTAGAGCTTCCAGCTGCCAGAACCTGAGGCCCCAGCATGAGACCCTTGGGACAGTGAACTCCTGGGCCCCAGAAGCAGAGATTGACTTTAAAAGCCAGGACAAGAGTAAACATGATGAGCAAAAAGCAACCAAACAACCACTGACCATAGAGAATGATTATGGAAGATCAGAAGAGGACCCCATGGCCAATAGACTCACATCTGAAACTTCAAAGGGGAATAGTCGATGGTCTCAGGCCCAGAAAACCTTCTTGAAAGAGCTTGGGAAGGATTTTAAAAGGCAAATAAGAGAGAGAAGAAAAATTGGGAACAGGAATGAGAGGTAGGCAAGAAACAGTCAACAGCTTGGAACAGGAAGGACAGAAACTGACTGTAGAAAACAATTCCTTTAAAAATGCAATTGGCAAAATGGAAAAGGAGGCACAAAAACTAAATGAAGAAAACAATTCATTAAAAATTAGAAGTGGATAAGTGGAAGCAAATGGCTATGAGACCCCAAGAATTAGACTTGGCTGAAAACCAAGGCATTGGTTAAAGTTTAATGAAATCATGAATATAAATAAATATCAACTTACGGAGCCTTAACAGACTTTCAGTTCTTCATAGTTCATAGGAAAGAACTTAGAAAACTGGTAAGTGAACTGACTCGGTTGCTTAGGAAATGGTGAAAGGTTGGCTTCATCTAGGAGGAAGACATCCTTGGAGCATGGTGTAGTAGGTGGGCAATTGTGTCTCTCTTTATTAGACTGTCTGGTAGTGGAAGGAAATGAATTACAGATCAGATTATCATATGAACGATCAAAGCCAAATAGGACAGTAGTAAAGAGCTCAGGGAAGTGGTCTCCTGGAGTTCTAGGAACTCCACCTTCCCTCCCGCCCCCCCCAAGAATTAAAGACATTGAGAGGCAGAGCAGGGAACAATTTAATCTTATCTGCAAGATAGAAGCTTCTTAAGATTTAAGAGAAAATGAGGTGGGTTTTTGAGGCCTTTTCCCTGAGCCCCTCTTTCTTTTGATTATGCTGTATAGACCTCTTCAGGCTACCAAGTAAATTATAGTAGGAATTATCAGAGAAATGGTTTCTAATGTTACTATCATTTTAGTCTGATAAATATGCTGTAAATCTACTAAATTTTAGTCACATAATGTTTAGAAACATGAAAGATATTACCATAAAAAGAACACATCTTGTGGTTTTCATAACAGAAGTATCGGTTGTTAGAATCCTGGGATTCTTTAGGCTGCTAACAATTTTTTTAGGGGCTAAAATTTCACACTTGCAGCTGCCAGAAACCACAGCTGTTCCAAACTGCTCCCTACCCCCATCACCAAGGCAAAGTGTGTGTGAGTGTGTGTGTGTGTGTGTGTGTGTGTGTGTGTGTATGTATGTATGTATGTGTGGTATGTGCATGTGTTGTGGTGTGTGCGTGTATGTGTGGTGGTGGGGAGTCAGAAGCTTGGTGGTTTTGTTTTGTTGGGGCTTTTGCTCACTTCCTTTGGTGTACTTTGGTGAAACAGTAGTACAAAACCAGAGTGTGAGATTCCTCTGTTTCACTGGTCATTTGATTCCTGCTGCTTCTCTAAGTTAAGTCTGACAGAAGAAGGTTTTGTTTTGTTTTGTTTTTCCCAAGGTTGGGTGTGTATATTTTACTTTATGTCAAAATAACTTGAAAATTTTCCAGGCTCTACCATCTTTCCTCTCAGAATTGCATGACTGGAGCTAGATAATTAAATCAAACACCATGAGGAAATGAGGCATAGTGCATTTCACTGATCTAAAAACAGAAATTCGTGGCCTGGTTATGATGTAGTAAAATCATATCGACTAAAACACAGTTTTGATTTTTAAAAAATTTAGAATGTTAAACTTCATGCTTTTTCTTGAATTTTATTTCTGTTGTTTGTTCCTTTTTTTTTTAAGGACCAGAATGACTAATAGAAAGAAAAATAGAGTAAGTGATTAGGATAGAAATTATCCAAGCAGGAAGTTAGGTGGCTCAGTGGATAGAGTGCTGGACCTAGAGTCAGGAAGACTCGTGCTGGACCTAGAGTCAGGAAGACTCATCTTCCTGAGTTCAAATCTGGCCTCAGATGCTCACTAGCTATGGGACCCTGGGCAAGTCACTTAACCCTGTTTGCCTCAGTTTCTTTGCCTATAAAATGAGCTAGAGAAGGAAATGGCAAACCACTCCGGTATCTCTGCCACGAAAACTTCAAACAAGTCACAAAGAGTTAGACACAACTGACATGACTGAATGATAACAAAGGGAACTGTATGTTTAGGCATAGTTTGTTAAGAATTTTGTTTACACTGTGGAATATAAAAGGTGTCTGAAATGTTCTAGAAAATACTGATGGTTACAGATTTGTGAAAAGTTTTGGTTGGGGGGAACAGAAGTGAAGGAGATTACATGTGTTTGGAAATGTAACATGAGACATTAACACTTTTGGTAAGGGTTGATATGCTTAATGAGCATAATATTTATTTTCTCTTAACCCAAAAATTCTTAGATATTTTTAGAAGTCAGTTTTCTATCTTTTTTTGGAGAAGAGAAAATTAAATATTTTTTCTCTTAAACAAAGAGATTGATGGGAATTTTGCATTCACGTTCTTTCTTGCTCTTTCTTGTAGTTTGTAACAGTTATCTCTATCACAGCAAATTCATAGCACCATAGATAATGCATTTAGAGATGCATTTCCTGTGTTCTTTTATGTGCACAGTTCATAACTTACTTTTCTTTAGAAATAAATTCATTTTGTGAATAAGAGAATATTTTAAATAAAATGGGACAAAAACTCATGTATTTGTAACTTGAATGCCTAATAAAGCTAAAATTTGAGGAGTAGGGACAGCTTTTATATTTGCTGTGAGTTCTTCGAATAAATGGTTAGAGGTTAAATCATTTGAATGCCTTTTAAAATGAATGTAAGTTTAGAAAACATTGGATGTCTGTTATAAAAATGTACTAGATCTTAGAGAATGCAAATTTTATTTATGGATAATTTTATTATATTTTATATACCTATTATAATTGAAATAGAATGTGTTTACATGCTCATTATATATACATGTACATCTCTTTCTAGAGGAAAATAAAACATGAACTGTGTGTGTAAAATGCCATAAAACTAACTTTCAAGGTGCTACAGCAGTAGTTTTCTCGTTGTTTCGCAATCACTGATTGTTCTTAACATGACAAATGATTATAAAATATACATTTAATTTTAGTTAAACAGAATTTTTTTCAGAGTGTAGGAGAAAGAAATTAGTGATAGTGTGTTTGAGATATAAATTAAGTTCACCAAAACTCTTTTAAGTTTCCTATGCTGGGAGATGTGAAATCTGTGCTAGAGTGAGAAAGTTTGAGTAGCCACGAGCTGTGATTGAATCTTCTACTTAATGGAATACATGTTTTGTAGCAGAGTTTTATTTTTTTTAATCATACTTGGTACTTTGCATTCTAGCTTGATCTCCTTGCAGTCTTTATTTGCTATAGAATGGAATTCATTGCACAGTGTTTCTGACAAAAATACCAAGAGACAGATCGGTTGTAAATAAGGCTTTTTCTCCCATAAGATTGCTTCTGTGAACCATGAGAGAGGTAGTGGTATAGTAAGACTTAAATATTGTTTCATTGTAAGTGTTGTACATAGTTACCCTTCCTTCTCCAAAAAAATCAAACAGATGCTTCCCCCATCCCTCCTCACCACAAATAAGCCACCCAAAATCAACATGCACAAAATCTTAGAAACAAAAATTCTATTTTAAATTGCATTGCAAAAGCATATATTTTAAAAATCTAGATTTGTAAGCTTTTGAAAATTAGAGGAAAAATATTTTTAATTTTTGACATTGCATCAATTGACTCAGATACTTATTTGCTACATCTTTCTTGCTTTATGTTTTAAACTAGAGTCAGAGCACATAACTTTTATGTCTAATATTCATTGAACATTTCATTTAAGAGTTATGTGCACTCATTTTCTCATTAAATTTGTAATAGAATACACATTTTCTTATGTCTAGGATAAGAATCATCATTTGGACAATGGTTGGTCAACTTTTGTACTAATGGCTGTGTTGTGGTGGTTTTCTTATTAGGGCAAACCTCTTTTCAACCGCAAATAGAATTTTCTAGCTTAGGCTTCATAAAACCTCGTAAATGAGGTTGGTTTGCTATGGAGAGTCTTGCCTTTTATAGACTTTTCAGCGTGTATTTGTTTCCCACAATTTTCTGCATGTTTGTCTCAAATGAACCATAAAATGATTCAGTGCCAACATGTGGTTTTAATAGCAAATGAACATGGGTGAATAAATGTTGAATATTAGAATTTGAAGTTTCCAGAATACGCCATGAATTCAACTTCTAAGTCAATTTGTAGTCCAACACTTGGTCATACTTATCAGTTACTACATGAAGTATTTCATTGAAGCCATGAATAATTTTGAGTGACAGTGATTGAGAATTACATGTATTTATTGGTAAAGAACACAGGAAACTTTCCCCAAGTTTTTCACAGTGCCTTTCTGACTAAGTTTTGTGGTTATAAAAAATGACCAGTTTTCTCCAGATTATTTATTTCCTTGTATTGTTGTGTGTGTGTGTGTGTGTGTGTGTGTATGTGTATATTTAATATTGGAGGGGGAAAAGTTACCATTTCAGGATGCTAACATGCTGCAAACTATCTTAAGATCAACTTAAAAACTAACTTAAGTTCCCATTGAAAATTTCTTTCAGGATGACGAGGTCCTAAAGGGCAAACTAAAATGCCATACCTGATGCCGGAAGCATTAGAAATAGAGAGCAGGACAAGCTGCTTTCAGGGGTTGCTAGCTTTCAGTTGTTAGCTGTGTTAGCAAACACAATTTTAATTTCTTTTCTTTTTAAATAAAATTATTTTTTAAATAAAAGAAAATTCTTTTATTTTTAAGAGTTTTGAAAGAACATTAAATGTTAATTTTCCACTCTGAAAAGTAAAAGATGTTTTAAAGTTCTGTGACTTTGTGAGTGCAGAGTAACATGTTTTCAGTAACTGGTGGGTCTGCGAAGCATATTCTGCTCATCAAAACATCACCTCTGAATAGACATTACCATGAGGTTGGTAATGACGGAAATGTAGCCCAGCCCCCAGGGGTAGTAGGTGTTTCTTTATCTCTTGCCAAATTTCAAAAATTTAACTTCAGCTCTATTTCAGACACTCCACAACTGATTCTGTGCCTAATTCTCTGAGCTGAATGTTAAACACATGAGTAAAGATGATATGAAGAGAAGTGGTAACTGACAAAGCAACGTTTAGACGTTAATACAGTGTAGCAAATAAGAGACCTAAGGATAAGGAAACAAATGTAGTCTAGGTTATGACATCCCCTGCTCTTCATATCATCATTTCTTTGGCATCTGGCTCGCCATTTTTCTTTCTACTTTGTCTCTCACCTTCATCTTTAGGAATCTTAATACTCCTATTAGTGATCCCATCTTGACACACAGAAAATAGGATTCCTCAGTCTCTTTAACAAGTTGACATTCACTAGTATTAATCAATTAGCAAACACGTTTCTGTAACACCTACTGTGTGTGGAGTACAGGGAACTCAAAGACCATAAGGAAACAGTCTTTCAGGTAAGAGAACAGTTTCAAATAAGGACTTACATATGAACTGAATATTGAAGGAAACAAGAGAGGATTAGAAGTGCTTGTTGCAACTCAGATACCTAAGGCACCACGCCAGTATGATACCAAGCAAATCAGACCACCACCACCAAATCACCACTGCCACCGTGGCCACCCTTTCCTCTCAGAACTTGAGGAAGTCAGTCAGAACTCTAAGCACCAAGCCTTTGGAATAGCACCCCACCAAAACTGCTTCCAGGTCAACCCCTGGAGCCATCGTGGAGAGAAATCATTGTGGAGGAGGTACCTTCCTTCTCATCCCTAATAACAACTGCTGACTTTACTGCCATCCACAGACAGATGGTTACAGGAGTTCTGCAAGTAACTGCTCCCTCTGCCTCTGTGCAGACCAGCCCTTATAGCCCTTATTCAAGGAAGCAGTTCCCGTGGAGAAGGGGCCACCTGTTCCCACCAACTACCACCAATAGGACAGGCAAACCATCCTTGCTAAAGCAGCAAGGCATCCTGAGAGAGGAAGGAGACAGCATGTGACAAGCAGGTCAGACATTCAGCACCTTAACTACCATAGGAAGCAGCTGGTGCAGATGGAGCCTGGCTATTGCTCCTAAAGACCCAGAAGAGAAAGCCTCTGTGTCAACCCAAATCTTTGGCTCTGGCCAGTGGTTCAGCATCAGAAATGGATGGAGTTTTATTGGAGGAAATGGCATTAAAAAAGAGCCATCACCATTGACCTCTGCTTTGCAACTGGGACCTTTCTGTTTGATCTGACACCTCCTGTTAGAATGTGGCTCCTGGAGAGCAGGGACTATTTTTTATGTTTACATCCCCAATACTTAGCACAGTGCTTCGCACACAGTGAGCACTTAATAAATGTTTTATTCATTCATTCATTTTCAGAATCAGGAAGTAAGAAAGAAGTGCATTTCAGTGAGAGGGTGGAGACAAGATGGGAGAGTAGCAGGAAACAATAGAGTGAGCTCCCCTGCAAAACTCTCCTCCCCACCCCACCCCACCCCTTCCCCATCTAGAAAATATCTTGTACTAAATCTGGATGAAAGAATCCAAGAAAAAGTCAACAGCAAGTCATTTTTAAAATTCAGGGAGACCTATGAACTCAGGAGATGGGACCTAGTCAAGAGGACTATGCCAGCAGGGCAAGAAGCTCTATAGCAGGGCAAGAGGCCATCTAGACCCATACAGGGGCACTTTGGCTGGGACAGTTGCCAATGGGCAGATTTGTTGCCTAGTTCCAGGTCACTGATTTAGGTCAGATGGAGAGTAGATGCACAGCGTCCCCTCCTGTACCCACCACACTCCTCTGTTTCTTGCTTTCCAGCACAGGCCTAGGGGTGGGTACAGAGAAGCGGCTTCAGAAGCAAATAGCAGCACAGTGACTTAGGATCTAGTACCGACTTCTAGGCCAGTCTGAATTCTACAGTAGAATAGTGAGGGTAGTATTTTCAGACCAAAGAGTAGTCTACAGTTGTCTCTCTGAAGCCACAGAGCTTCCTAGTTGTCTCAGTGGCTGAGACAAACAAGTCTACTGTTGCTTAAACCCAAATCAGGTCAGGAATGTGCAGAACTTAGACAAAGGGGACTTTACCTTGGATCAGACCACTTAAAAAGCACTGAAAGCTTGCAGGTCCCCAACCTGAGCTGACCCTGCAAGCTTGGAATAGCGCGGTACTCAACACCTCCAAGAAAGAAGCAGCTGGACCAGGCCAGACCTTTCTTCAGAAGAGCACAGAGCCTGACCCTGACATAAAGTCCAAAGCTAAAAAGTTGGCTGGAAGAATGACCAAAAAAAGAAACCTTCCATAAAAATGTATTATGGTGACAGGGATAATCAGGATGCAGACTCAAAAGAGAATGACTCCAAAACATCTACAAGCAAAACCTCAAAGGAAAACCCAACTTGGGCACAAATTCAGCAAAATTCCTGGAAGAGGTGAAGCAAGAATTTTGAAAAGTTTTTAAAAATATTTTTACAAATGAAATGAGAATTCTAGAGGAAAACACTGGAAAACAAATGAGAGCTATGGAAAGAAGAATTGGAAAGGAAATTAACAGCTTGGCACAAGAGGCACAAAACTTTGTCTAAGCAACAAATGCTCTGAAAATTAGAATGGACCAAATGGAAGCCAGTGGCTCCATAAGATAATAAGACATTGTACAACAAACAAAGAAAAAGAAAACACTCTTAACAAATATACATAACCAAGTAAAGCAAATTCATTCATTGGCCATTTCACAAAAGATATGACTTGTTCTACAGCATCAGTCCATTTCCTTTACTTCAGGAGATGGCTAGCATACTTTGTCTTCAATGCTCTGGACTCAGGGCTTTTCACTGCACTATTCATAATCTTAAAGGTTTTCAAAGTTCTTTTTCTTTATAGTGTTGTTGTCAGTGTATAAATTGTCATCCTAGTTCTGCTCACTTACCTCTGTATCCATTCCCAGTTTCCTCCAAAACTTCCTCTCACCCTGCATTTACATTCCATAATTTATTCCACCTTCCCCAGGAGGTGGTCACCCCCTACCTTTAGTTTCAGACTCCTCTGAAAGGAGCCACTATAAATTTTGTTTCTTTTCGTAGACATCGATCCTTTTCCTCTTTCTTTGACCTCATTGGAGAATATACCGAGTAGCAGTATAACTGAACCCAGAGGTGTGCAGTTTAATGACTTTGTTCATCATATCAGAATGCTTTCCAGCAACTTCCTCCACAGTCTGTCCATTTTCTGAAATCACTTCAACTTTTGTAAATGTGGGAGATGTAGAGATAGAAATAATATAAATAGGTGGAAATGTACAAATAAATACAATATTGTTTGGAGAAAGGGCACTAGCCATTGAGGGGATTAGATTAAATCACAACAGAGAGGTGGTACTTGAGGTTTGTTTGGGTTTATTCTGAGGTAAGTAATCATTTTAATGCTTTAGATAGACTGACACACAAACTAGCCAAGCCTCATTGCAGAAAGCTGCATCCTGCCCTGGACACTGTCCACTGTACCAGCTCAGCCCAGACTTCCAGCGCGCCATCCATCTGGTTTTCTGCATGCCTTCGCTCAGGGGCAAGCTTGGCAATCTCTTTGAGCAGCTCCCCCAGGAGGTTGGGGGAGATGGTGAGATAGTCATAGCCTGTCAGGGCCTTGATCTCACCCACGTTGTGGATGGACGCATCCATGACAGTCATCTTGTAGCCAGACTTCTTGTAGCAGTTGTAGATTTTGGTGATGCTCTTTACATCTGGGTCCTCCTGGGACTTGTAGGACTTCTTGTCTGTGTTTGCCACATGCCAGTCCAAGATGCACTTGACAAATGCGGAGATAAGAGTCACGCCGGCCTCAGCACAGCCACAGCCTGAGCAAAGGAGAATGGCAGGGTCATGTTGCAGTGGATGCTGTGCTGCTCCTCCAGGACCTTTCCTGCTTGAATTCCTTCCCAAGTGGAGGCCAGCTTGACAAGAATGAGCTCTTTGCTCACACCAGCTTCTTTTGTAGAGGTAGATGAATCGCAGGGCCCTTTGGACCACCTCTTCTTTGTCAAAGAATAACCTGGCATCGACTTCTGTGGAGACCCAGCTTGGAATCTTCTTTAGAATCTCAGCCCCAAATAACACAAACAATTTATCACTGGCATTCTGAATCTATTGTTCCTGGAACCCTCAAGCTTTTTTCCATTTACAATGGCATCTTTCACTCGGTCCTGGTAGGCTGGCATCTGGGCCATGGGGGTAGGATCAGTGAGGGATTGGTGGTATAATCCTGGAGCTTATACTCATCAGTGGCATGAAAATCACCCATGTCTGCCACCACGGTGGTGACGAGTCACAACTTAAGTGCTGACTCCATGTAGGCTGCTTTATGGGAGAAGTGGGCACCATGGTGAGGAGCTGGGGTGTGGGTGCAAAGGCAGCTGGGCCTACCTACCTTGAGGTTTTAAGGAAGCTAAGTATTCTAAAAGGCAGAATTGATGCCCTCCCCATTGGAGAAGAGGTTTTGCCCAGGGTCACATAGCTAGTAAGTGCAGAGGCCAAATTGAACTCAAGAAGATGAGTCCTCCTGATTGGAGGTCTGGTCCTTTGTCTGCTGCATCTGCTAAATACTGTGTGATCCTTGATCCTAAAGCTCCTTGATCTCTGAACTCTTTCAGACTGCTTGCAGAATTTTTTCTTTGACCTAGAAGCCCTCAAAGGGCACACATGGAAGAGATAGGATGTTTTGTATGGGAACTGCAAGTAAGCCAATTTGTATTTAATATGTATGGTTTTTCCATATTATAATTATTTGTATATGGTGTATATTCCCCTACAGGACTGTAAATTCCATGAGGGAAAGAGCATTATACTTTTTAAACTTTGTATCTGTTCCTAGACCTAACATAGTACTCGTTACACAGTCCTTAGAGAATGTGCTTTTAAAAATTGTAATTGGAAATTCCTATCAAGTTGTATGTAAGTTGTTAGCACAGTGTCTGTTATGTCCTAAGTGCTTCATAAGTGCTTGATACCTTGACTTAATTGAAATTTGTATAGTGTATGTTTTAGCACTGGTCACATCTGAAGGTAACTAAGCTGGATAAGCCAGTGTTCTAATACAGTGGCCTAAGTCCCAGAAGAGAAAGCACTGTTTTAGGTTGCTGTCCTTTGTTCTTGCAAAGGACCAAAGTGACATCACTATATTAAAGTCAAGTTACGGTGTCTGACTGCAGCCAATCAGAGCAGTATGTGCTCAGAATGCCCTGCCACAAGTCAGGCACCAGTAGACCATGTGAATATTTATTTGGGGCAGATTCTCTACATTTGCACATGTCACATTTCTTTTGAGCTACTTCAATTCTGCTTTGCTTACAGAGCACAGCACCTTCTCTGATGAGGGCATGCCATACTGAGTGATCCCATGCCACTGTCTCAAATGTCACAAGTTCTTCAGAGAGACCTTGAGAGTATCTCTGTATTGCTTCTTCTGAGCACCATGTGAGCTTTTGCCTTGTATGAGTTCTCCATAAAATAGACTTTTAGGCAAGTTTATATTTGACATTCTAGCAATGTGGCCAACCCATTAGAGTCAGACTGTCTGCAGTAGAATCTGAATGCTTGGCAGTTTAATTCAAGAGAGGATCTTGCTGTCTGGCACCTTATCCTACCAGGTGTTCTTCCATGTCTTTCTAAGACATTTCAAATGGAAGAAATTTAGTTTACTGGCATGCTGTTGGTATATTGTTCAAGTTTCACATGCATACGACAATGAGGTCAGCACAGATTCTATAGACCTTTGCTAGTCAGTCTTAATACCTCTTCTCTTCTACACTTTCCTCCAGAGACTCCCAAACACTGGCAGTACTTGTGTCAATCTCATCAATGTGTACATTCCTGGAAAGTATACTGCCAAAGTGAACTTATCCACCGTATTCAGAACTTCTCCATTTGCTGTAATGGATGGTTCCACATACCAATGGTGTGGTGCTGGCTGGTGGAGAATCTCTGTTTTCTTGGTGTTAGTTGTTAGGCCAAAATTTGCACAAGCAGCAGAGACTCGACTCATATTTTGTTGCATCTCCACTTCAGAGAACATATCGAATGCACCATCAAGGCAGAGAATAGGCAGAATGATTAACAACAAATCTCAAGAAAGGTATGATTTGAGGGAGAACAGAAAGACTTCTAGTTCTAGGATGTCGGTTTAGATTGAATAGTCAGGGTTCAACTTGCCACATGCCATTTATTTGTTATATTAACTAGAAGAGGGGCATAATTTTGAGGCCAGGGTAGAATGAATAACTCAAAATGGGATATAGGGCAGAGAAATATTGAGGGTTGCCACAGGTTTCTTCTCCTTAACTTTGCCAGAAACAGGCCAGCCTGGGGAGGGAGATAATGAGGTTTTGGAATTTGCATTTTCATTTTTTTCAGTGTACCCTTTCAGATGAGAACATGAATACTCCAGCATCATTTGGGTGCAAATTGTACTGTAATTTGCAGTGACACTTGATAGGATTATTTCTTACAGTTTCACAATTAAATCAGCACTTTTGCTACAAATAAAGGAGTTGTTTATTTCAAGGTTTGGTTGATGGCAATTCTGGGAAATCTGTATTGTTCCACAGTTTATAAGAACCAATAGATGGTAAGTAGTTTACTGAAGAGGGGATTGATTTGAAGACTCCTCTCTTTCAGATTTTTGACAGCTTTTTTAAAGAAGTGAAAGCTTAATTTTGTATGGTACTTCTTTGCTACAGAAGTACTCAGGAAGTGTGAGAAATATTTTTAAATTAATTGAGTGACAAAATTAAGCTCTGTGGAATGTTGTTGGAGGGCAAGGCCAAGTTCCTTAACTGAGCGTGTCCTAGTTTGTTTGAAATATTACTGTCCATAACAGGCACTTATTTCCTCTACCGGACACTCTTCCCTGTGTGGAACAGAAGTGACTGATTGTTACAGCGTATCCTGAAATACCGCTAATTTGGCCTATGTAAATTCTGCAAGTGGGATGCTCTCAAGAACTGGTATGCAGGTAGAATTTAGTTTAATATCAGACAATATTCTTAGTCAAGGTTCTTTTCATATATTTTATTAGGTTACTGGGTTTACAAGGCTAAAAAGCATTTCATTTCCACTCCTTTTAGGAAATATATACGAAATTAAAATATACTGATATTGTCTTTTCAAGTTTACAAGGCATGTCCTTTTTTACTTCAGATTCTGGTACCACAGGGACTATGTGGTCATCAGAGAAGTGAAAAGGACACAAATTGATTATTTTGTGTTTGATCTATAGGTATGGATGGAGGTAATTGTTCAGAAAAGCACACTGCTTAATAAGAAGGTGAGAAGGTGTGTGGGGGTTCTCCTCTTAAAAACAAAACCATACATCCAAATAGTAGTTAGGAATGCTCTGAAAACCTTCTGCACCAAAGAGTGTCATGAACGTGTTTGGAAGTTCTGATCTACTGGGAGCAGGTGAAGGACTTGGAGAAAGTTTAACCTGAAGAAGAGAAAACTTGGGGTAGGGGGACGTGTTAGCTCTTTCCAGATATTAGAAAGGCTTAAGTGACAAGATCTGACGTGTTGTACCCAGCCCCAGAAGCAGACCTAAGATCAGTTGGAGGGAATTTCAGAGAGGCAGATGTTGGCTTGATAAAAGGGGGGAAACAATTCTAATACTTAGAGATGTGAGAAAATGTAACAGGACTTTTGCTGCCTCCTAGGCATCCTTAAGCAAAGGCTGAATGACCACTTGTTAGCTAGAAGGGATTCCTATTCTGTTTGAATGAGACTGGATCATTTCTTGAAGTTCCTATGAGCTTTCTTTATTCATTAAAGTGAAAGGCTGCCAGCAAGCCCAGAAGTTAGATCTAGAACTGTTATATACAGTAGAAACCCAAGTACAGAGTCAGAAGCTCTTGACACCTACCTCATTAGCTTACATTTGGCTAGGGAGTTGTAGTCAATCAGTGGTTCTTAATCTGGGGTCTATGAACTTCTTTTCTAAATGTTTTGATAACTTTATTTCAGTATAATTGGTTTCTTTTGTAATCATGTATATTTTATTTTATGCATTTAAAAACATTATGAGAAGTGCTTGTAGTAGACTTCACTAGGCTACCAACGGGGCTCATAACACGAAAAAGTAGGTCCCTTCCAGCCCTAAATCCCATGATCCTTTTAGTTTGGTGATGAATTCAAGATGCAAAATATGTTTTTAAAACAGTAGGATTTCATCCCAGAATGATCAAATTATTTTACTTAATTTACTTACTTTAACTTTATTTAATTGAGACCTGTATCCAAAATCTAAACAAAGGCCAAAAAATGATCCATAGAAGGTATAGGAACTCCAGTTATGGAGACCAAACTAACAAATCTTGACAAACAAAAAAATCTCATTTTAAAGCAAAAACCAAAGAAAGTTACTGATATTAATTCAGGCTCATCTACTTAAATCCTCCCATAGTTCATACATGGAACAATGAGACGTTGACTCCGAAGAGTCATACTGTTGAGAGTAGTATTGTATGCTTGACTCTAGGAGTCAGGCAAGGTCAGAGGAAAAGGTGTAATGAATATCCCACAAGATAAAAAGAAGTGAGTAAAAACCTGGATAAAGGGGAGGAATGAGCCCTTTACCTGATAATCAGGAATCAACTCTGATTTTTCCCTCTTCTCCTCAACCTGTCTCCCTCCCTTTAAATCCACATGTATTGCCCTGAAGTCCCAGGGCTTCCTGGGATTGCTTTTGGAAATTCCAACAGTGTTAGCAGTGATTTTCAAATACCACAGTTTCAACTAACAATGCCCTTCTCTGCTTTTATTGTTTATTAAGTTTTTCTGTTTACATGGGAGTAGCAGTTACAGTTAAGCAGTTAAGTTACAGTTAAGTAGCAGTTAAGGGAAAGTGGGTCGATTGAATTCTAAAACACACTTTAGCATATTGAACTATCCGTAAATAAGTTAACATTTAAATTAAAATATTCTGAGGCATCTATGGCCCAGTAGATGTATAATGTGACATAGTCAGTATATGCCCTTTTGAGAAATTTTGTTTTGCTCTGCACTGGCTAGTAGTTATTTTGAATTATAGTACTATAAATCTATTTTGGATTTCTGATAACTATGCAAACATTTGCACGTATATTTATTTTACTAAGCAGTGTATGGCCTCTTGTTCCCTTGTACAATTTTGACATTGTGACTGGATGCTAAGGGGAAAGAGCAAGAGATGAAACATGACTTGAGACAGGAGCAACCAAGAGACCTTGGGAGTAGAAATGGGGGCTAAACACTGGCCACTGGGGATTGCTTATTTTTGAGGTTGTACTATTTATATATCTCTAGCAGAGTTGTGGTCCAGTCAATATTGTCTCAGGCCTGCTATACTGACTGTGTTTCAGAATGTGCCTCTTAGTAATGCCAAAGTATGGCTCATGGTTACCCTAATTGAAATGACTTTAAAAAATGATATTTGTGGCATGTCCAGGCTTCATAATTGTGTAGAAGGAAAGGATGTTAGACACTATCATTACTCTGTAGAACTGAGACTTTGAGATAAAGCCTAATGCTCTGGACTCCCTGTCAACTTCCAAAAATCCAACACATGATATTCTGTTTCTCAACTCTGGGCATATTCACTGACTTCCCCATGCTTGGAATGTTCACTCTCTTTATCTCTGTCTCCTGGCTTCAGGTCTCACCTAGGATCTTGCATTCTACATCCTGATCACCCATAACTCTAGTACCTTACCTCTTTCAGTTACTCCAGCATATTCTGTATGTCATTTGCTTGTACACACTTATTTGCATGTTGTCTCCTCCACTGGGGACTGTGAACTCCTTCAGAGCAGGGGCTGTCTTGTCTTTCACTCTAAATCTAACATTTAGCATAGTGCTTGGCATGTTGTAGGAACTTAAGAAATGTTTATTTCCTCAGTTGAGTTCTTCTGTCTTACTTCTCAGTCCTTCAGTGCTCCTGCAGTTCTGTCACTACTAGCACAAACATCTGTTACCTGCACTTTGGTCTAGTCTGACTGCTTTTCCCATATTTATTCCTGTTAGTACTATGTCTACAAGCACCTTTGGATGCAATGGTGCCTTGCAGAGTCCTTTACAGCAACATACCTGCCATACATGAACTGGGGTCATGTCAGATTCTTTGGAAACCATGTCAGAAATAACCAGGTTCAGTGACCCTCTGACAGCAGCGTTGTGGTTCCACTGTCCTTGTCTCCCAAATCTTTTCCTTTGGTAATCCTCTCATTTTCATCCTTGAATGTTCTTGGGATGATTTTGCTTAGTTGGAGAGCTTGCTGAGCAGTCTTTAAATTACTTTGACCATCTATCACTTTTATTTATTTTATGAGAGAATATTGCTGAGAATCTTCTGTTCTCCATAATTTGATAGACAAAATTCTATTCTAAGCTGGTATTGCTCTGGGCATCTCTCTCCATATAACAAGCATATTTGAAATATATAGAAATTCCAATGATCACATAACATATATAGAGGGTTTTCCCCTTTGATTTATGCTTCAGCACTTTTCTCCTAACATTTTATTCTATCCTTAAGGCTTTGCCTGGCACATGAACCAAGAGTAGAGCTTCATGGTCCTAAACTCAGTGCATGTGCATGTCTTAAAGGCATTACCTGCCAATAAATAGGAGATTAGCTTTGGCTTACATATTCCTAATCAGTTCACATTTTTTTCAGATGGTTCACTGTTAGCCCTGTTTTCTTTAACAATGGGGGGTACTCTAATGAGTTTGCCATCTGATACACATCTGTTTTCTCTTAAATAATACCATCATTCTTCTTGGGTTGCCAAACTCATCTACTGTCCTACAATGTTATCATTTGAAAAATTCATTGTTCTTGAAATATTAATGGAGGTAACTTCATTAACTTTGAATTTTGAAAATTCAGTTTGAAGGGCTCATTTTATTTGGGGATGCAAATGTTATAAAACCATCTTTGCTCATTTTCTAGCTCGCACTAAAATACCTTCGAGAGCTCTAAGTTAGGTTTCATTATACAAGTATTTGGGTTTCCTTTATGCTCTAACTATATAATTTCACTTTTTTTATCCTAAGTGAATCTACCCTACATAACTTAAGGTTTGATAGACTTCATTTATTTTTACAAGCACTTATTGCCTCTCTTATTCACTCTCCTTACCCCAAATTGAACAAAGAAGAAAACCTGTGTAAGAAATACTCATAGTCCAGCAAAATATATTTCTACTTTGGCCATTTCCAAAAATGTATGGATAAGTACATGTGTATGTGTAGCTATAGCTATAAACATTCAGATATCTCTGGCTATAACTATATATATGTAGATACAGGTATCTTCAGCTGTATAGGTGTCTATTTTAAATGCTGGGTTATATAATCTAGACCATAGAATCCAGCATTTTAAATCCAAAATCTTTCTAGAAAGAGTATGTTTCACTTTCAGTATGCCGGACTCCATTTATCGTTACATTGATCAAAGTTCTGGTGTGTTTTGAGGTTGCTTTTCTTTTTGATGCTTACATGAGTCTCACTCTGTTCATTCACTCTGTGCCGGTTCAAAGCTGTCTTCCCAGTTTCTTCTGAAAGTGGAAGTCCCATCATTTCTTGTGACATGATGACTTTCTGTTCCATTACTCTATGATCATTTGTTTAGCCATTCCCCAAAGGGGGACATCCCCTTAGTTTCCAGTTTGGAGCTATTATGAAGAGAACTGCTGTAAATGTGTTTGTCCCTATAGATACTCTTCCTCTTTTTTGATTTCTAGAGCTTATGGGCCGGGGTCAAAGAACATGTACAGTTTAGTAACTTTGAGGGCATGGTTCCAAATTGTATTCCAGAATAACTGCCTCAGTTATTAGCTACACCTGCAGCATATTAATGCAACCCCTCCTGTATTTGTCTGTTTCCTCTTTTGTCATCTTTGGCAATATGATCAATGTAAAGGAGAAACTGAGAGTTCTTTCCTTCATATTTTTCTAATTATTAGTGATCTGGAGCATTTCTTCCTATGGTTGTTGGTAACTTGGATTTCTTCCTTTCCTGGTCATACTGTTAAATAATTTATCTACTGGGGAATGGCTTTTGGTCTTGTAAATTTTAATCAAATTCTTAGCCATCTTGAAAATGAGATCTTTATCAGATCAGCTTGATACAAAGATTTTTTTTCCCTAGTTACTCATTTCCTTCTCATTTTAACAACATTCGATTTGTTTGTGCAAGAACATTTTATTATTATATAATTATAACAATAAATATAATGTAATATTATATAATATTAGTGTTCATTTTACCTCCTGTAATATCTTCTTTTATCACTTGTTTGGTTTTGATCTCTTCCCTAAACCATGAAACTGGAAAGTGATTTCTTCCTTATTCCTCTAATTTGATTATGATGTCACCTTTTGTTTAAGCCATTTATCTTGGCATGCGGTGTGAGATGTTGGTTGGTTATACCAAATATTATGGCAAAACAATGGGGTTTTTTTATTTTTTTAAAAGTATCCTGTATGAGAGTGAGTTCGCATTTACCTTTTTTGTTTGTTCTTTCTCATGAAAGTATCAATAATCTTGAATATTGAGATATGAAGTTGTTTATACAGCTATTGTAATATTCCTGATTTTGTGGGAGTGACTGAAGGCAAGGAGACTTTGTGCTTTACATTTGAGTACAAACTATAAATCTCTTTTGAATGCCTATTCCATTGACCAGCTTGTGAGTTGGTCAGTTTGATAAAGTCGTCATTTACTCTAATGCTCTGCCAAAGCTGTTCTCTTACTATATTTAAGCTGTCTTTCCCATTGGGATTTTCTGTAGGTTTTCTGAAATGTTGCTGAAGACAAAGCAGTCATCTTCCTAGTGAACAAATCCTTGGCCTAGACCTTTGAGAGGCTATCCCTCCTTTCAGTAATACCTAAGTTGAAAACAAGTCCCACCTACAAATCCCTCTTTTCATCACCCCTCTCCCCAAGAACAAACCCTACAACTTCCATTTCTTTTAACATGAAATCTGTGGCAACAATGATGTTCTAATACTCTTTTTTTCCTTGTAGTAAAAGGATATGCCAAAATTAATACTTTCCATCAGGTTTTAGCACTTAGCAAACACACAAATCCTTGTTAAACAAATAGTGGAGAAATTTCCCTTTTTTTTTCTCTTGATATAAAATGACTTCCAGTATTTACAAACTGATTTTAATTCCTTTATTTTGCATTAAATTTTAGTTACTAGTTAAATAGTAGATACTAAGTTAAAAAAAAAACTTCACAAATATAAGATCATCGAAGAGTGCCAAAGAAGCAATTTCTCTGAAAAAGAGCTGGTAGTTATAGTGGACTACAAGTGCAATATTTCAACAAATAGTACCAAAAGCCAATACTATTTTTAGAACTTATTAAGAAAAATATAGTATTCACTATGAGTGAGGTGATAATCTCACTGTTTCTCTGACCACTACATCTGAAGCATTTTAGGAAGGTCCCAGAAGAGGACAACTGGAGTAGTTAAGGGTCTTGATATCATGCCATGTGAGGGATGGTTGAAAGAAGTGTGAACATTGAGTCTGGAGAGGAATAGTCTTAGGGAAATTGTGGAGGGATTGGATTCATTGTCCTTGGCCATAGAGAGAAGGACTAGGAGTCATGGGGGGAATCTGTAAAGTCAAGTCCATGGCAGTCCCAAAGAGGAATGGATGGCTTTGGGAGGGGCTTTGGGCCCTTCTTCATGAAAGGTCTTCAAACTAAGATTGGATGGATGGCCTCTTGTCAGCTATGCCACACAGCAGAGGAAACTCTTCTTCAGGTCCATGTTGGACTGTCTGACTTGGCCCATCAGCGGCCTCTTCTGATTCCAGGATTCGTTCACAGGCTCAGGAAGCAGACCTGCTCTGCCATGGAAACTTCTCCTGGATGATCATGTGGATGTTGGTTTGCTTTGGTATTTACTTTAAATGTCTTCAGGGGAGCGCTAAAATAAAAATTCAGCCTTACATTTGTTTTAAAAGAAAAAGAAAAATTAGAGATTTCTACAGAGTTTAAACAAAAGTTTTCATTAAATGGATGCCCTGTTGTATATAGTCATGAGTATTAGTTTTATTAGGTAATTTTCCTGTATAAACCTGTGGTTATTTATGATATTAATCTCTCTTTTGAAACAGAATTTTTTTAAAAAGCAAAAACTTTCATTAGTGATTAAACCAGTTGGAGTGTGTGTGTGTGTATGAATGCATGCATGTGTATGTGTGTGCGCATGTGTACATACACATGCATTCACTTTGGGATTTAGTATGTATGGCTCAACCAGTGACCTGAATACATAAAACACAGGCAGCAACAGATGAAGAAGAATTTGAAGACTTGTTCATAGATAGGCTGTTCTGTTATCTTAGAACACTCTCCATTGGTACTTTTGCACATCTGCTAAAAAAAAAGAAGTGATTGTTTTCCCTGATAATGACTCAGAGGGCAGTGTTAGATCAGAAATTGCCTTTTGAATTATTATAGAAAGATTTAAATCTGTATTACAGCCTAACTATTAAAAATGGATAGTCCGATTATGCTTATCCATTTCCTTGCTCACTGGAAAGTTTCTCCTGAACCCACCCCCCTCCCCCAGTCCATTAGTGCTCTTCTGCCCTCTTGTACTCTGTACATATTTTGTGTGTAGTTTTACTCATCTGTGTTCAGAAGGTCAGTGTAGCATAATGGATAGAAATCTGCCTTCCACCTGCTTACAAGTCTTGCCTCAAACACTGACTGGTTGGGTGACCTTGGCTAAGACTTGTTAGCTCTTGATGTCCTGCGTGACTCTGTCCAACTGTAACCTACAGAGAAGGTACCCACATCAATGGTGGAATTTTTTTCTTCTAGAAATTCCATGTACTAATAAGATCACAAGATCCTAGCAAGCACTTATCAGTCTATGCAAAATAATATATTGTAATATTGGGAATGCAAGATAAAAAACTATCTCTGGCCCAAAGAGCTTACATTCTATTCCACCTCACAATTTGTACACAGATTTGGAAAAACAAAAGCATTTCAATAAGATGGAGTGCTCCTAGGTATCAAGTAAGAGGCAGGATGGCCAAAGGTGAGGATTGAGTGCATTCTAGGGCCAGGGAAGGTGTGCCAGACTGTGGAGGGCTTATTTAAAGCCATGCTGAGAAGTTGAATTAGAATGCTGTCATTTGGAGTCTGAACTGGGGACCATCTGACACATGGTGCTACCTTTTGTAGCTTTAGTAACTCAACCTTCCCATCACTTTCCTCCCCCAAGCAGTGTTTTAAGACAGAAGCACCAAGCTGTCACCAGTAGAGATGTGGCAGGGCTTCAGTATGTATTTTTGCAACCTATGAAACAAGACCTCCTTGTCTAAAACTTATTGTGGGTTGGGTCTGTGTGAGAATGTTTGTATATGAAAACCTCTTAGATTTATGATGTCATATTCTAGAGATGGTATGACTGTATAGACTCTTTAGAAACACCAAGATTTACTATGATTATTAATTACAAGCCTTAGATTTTATATTCAGCTGAGAGAACCAGGGTGTTTTATGTTGCTTTGATTTGAATCTGCTAGAAAAACAAGATTTCTATCAAGTTCAGTAGACCTTTCCTTTTGAACACTTCTATAAACATCTTTTAAATGTTTAGAATACTTTTCCTCGTGACTTCGTTTAGTACCTTGGGTGACATGCAAGTTTTTCTACTTGTTTGTCGATTTTCTGGTTCAGATGTTTGGCAGCCATGTTTATGATGAGGGGAAAAGTGAAATTACTCAATATCGTTGTTACTACATTCACAGTATAAAGTGGAATCGTTGCCCAATGTAAAGTCCCACTTAGGGAAGTAGAGAGTGGGGACAAGGGTAAATTGTGCAAGAAAGGGATGAATTCCAGAACTTTGGAATTCTTCATTTATTTGGAGAAATAATAGATTTTATGACATAAATGGAGTAAAAGTATCTTCATTATCTTATTTTGAGTTTTGAGGTTATGTTTTGAGGAGTTCACAGTTCATTTGGGGATATGAATGACAGAAATATATCTTATGTTCTGCTCATTTTCTAGACAGTGGTTAAAACACAAAACACTCATAAGAAGTTCCCTCTTAGAACATTTTCTTCTATAAGCATTTATATTTTTAAATGCCATCAGCATGTTCCTAATTTCTCATTTCACTCTTAAATAGTCTCTCCCTCTAGGTTTTTAATTTAGAAAGTTTTCCAGTTTAAAACTGTTTTTATGATTAGTCTATCTTTCACGATTAGCAGAGAACAAAGTAACTTACGGTATGTTCTCTCTGTAGGCACTCTGAGAATTTTAGTTCAAAGGTCTTGCTGTACGCAAAGAATTCCTTTTAAAAATCCATTTTAGTTAGTAACAAGTCTTCATTAACTTGGCATCTTGGGAGCCCAAGTGCATTTTTGAAGCTACTGTCAAACTGCCATTTAAAAAAAAAATTGATAACGGTGGTAGTAATGAAAATAAAGCCCCCCTTGAAAATCACTGACCTTGCTGAAACTGTGAATGTTCCGCACTGTGGAAAGGCTACAGTCTTCTTGCGCTATAAATTCTTTCACTATTTTTTTCTCATCATATAATGTTATCAAAGCAAGAAGACTTCCATCATGACCAAAAGGCACCTTATTTTGAACACTGTTATGTCTTTTAGATATTTATAAAGTTGGCTACCAATTTAGGAATTTCATTTATTAAGACTCTTCTCTCTCATCCATTCCAGTGTGCACTAATTCCATTTCCCTAACACAGAGGGCTGGTGTCTTAATGACAATTATGATAACTCACAGAGTACTTTAGGGAGTTAGTGGTAAAGGCACATTCTCTCATTTGGCTCTCCTAACAACCCTGTGCGGCAGATGTAACAGGCCATATTATTCCGATTTTCTCATTACATGGTAAATCTGAGGACCAAAGGGCTTAAATGACTATGGAGTCCACAAGTGCCGAAGGGGTCACATACGCCGAAGATCCATCCGGGCTCCTTTGTATTGGAATAGGACTTCCCTCAACAGCGTTCTCACTAAGTGGCCATCTAGCCTTTGCTAAAAGATGGCATAGGAAACCCACTGCCTCCTAGGACACCATTTTTAACTTATTGATGATTAATAAGTAGCAAGTTTTTCCTTACATCAAACCTCAATTTACCTCCTTTAAATTCAGCCCATTTTTCCTGGTCCTGTACTCTAGGATCAAGCAAAGTACTTTTAATCCCTGTTCAATGCCAGCCTTCCAAATAGTTAAAGACAGCTCAGTGGTCCAACTAAAGTCTTGTCTTCTCTGTGCCCTTTGAGGAATAAGAGCATTAACTTGAGATCCTTCATCCTCCCGACTGGCCTTCTCAGGACACTCTCCAGAGTTTCAATGTCCTTCCTAGAATGCAGCACCCAGAACTGAGCCCCTTGCCCCATATGTGGCAAATCAAGGCAGGAGTCAGCAGAGATAGCAGATCTCGCAAGCCCCTCAGAACACAAGGTGTCTTGGAATGCAGCCTTAGACTGGACGCACTCTCCTGACTGCTAGATCCTGGGCATGTTACCCCGAGCCTCCCAGAGCCTTTCTGACACTGTTCGGAAACTGCTTCACCTTCCCCAGTTTTATGCTAGTTTTTATCTTAGATGTAAAACTTCATTTTGGTGCCTGTTAAATTTCATCTGCCTTTCTTTGGTCTCATTTTTTTCCTTCGCTTTGGTCTTGTTTTGAATTCCTGGATTGGAACCCTGAGACTTTGAGATTACCTTAGTCTCTTCAGTGTCTTTACTGTACACTTAAGAAGCCACTTAGAGAAGGCACTTGGAATCCAGTAAGTCTGTGTGATGGTGATGATTTGGTTATCTCCCAGGCCAGTGCTCAGGCTCTGGGCAAGCAGAAGGTATAACACATTCTTGAGGCTGGTAGGGAAGGCCACCGTGCACAGAGCTCTGGGCTTGGTGCTCCAGTCAGACACTTACACTGCACTGGGCCTTAGTCTTCTCAGCTCTAAAATGGGGATGAGCTCCAAATGAGATAATATTTGGAAAGCATTTAGTTCTGGGTCTGGTTCATAGCAGTGCTTATCTCCCCATCTCCTTATAAATACATGCAAACATCCTACAGCCCTACAGAGATGTTTTCCTTCTTCCTCATTCTTCCCTAGGCCATCTAGTGTAGCCCACCTAGATGCTTTCATCACATACATCATTGCTCCCTCCGCAAGGACTGTAAACCCTTTGTAGGCAGGGACTGCTGGTTTTCAGTACACATCCTCAACACTTTTAATAAAGGTGTGTATTTAATTACTTTAGTTGAATTACTGAAAAACATTTCACATGTCTGCCTTTATATAGCAAATAGATACATACCAAGAGACATAAAAAACATTTTTAAAAGTTACAGATCTCTTTTTTTCTTTTGGTACCAGATAAATGGCTTTCTTAGTTTAACGTTGTAGAGTTGTGGTTTTATTACCTGGAAATGCCCACCATATTTAACCTTAAGATTAAGTAGAGATCTGATTTTTGTCATTAGTTTTCTTGTATTAAAGACCATAATCTTTATTAAAGGTTCAGCTCTTGCTTGACTTCATGATATGAGTTGGTTAATTAACCCAAATAATAAATTGAGTCAGTTCCTGATTATTTTTAGAAACATTCTCTTGGCTCCTAAGGTATGTGAATTTTGAGAAAATGTCACTGGACCACAGTAGAGAAGGTTGCTTCTTAGGAAACTGGCAGTAACTTTTCATGGCTGTTTCTGGTTCCCAAGTCAGTGCCAACTGGCCACAGCTCGGATCCCTGCTAACAGGTTTTCCTACCGCGATTAATTGGGCCACCTCTCTGACTCTTTTGAGCTGCTAATTCATGGAGTCAGAGGTTCTGTGCTCGGCCATTTTATATTTATCCAAAGGTCCTCAGAAGTTCCTTGCTGATGGGATGTATGGCATATGACTTCAGAGGTCAACAGTCTCTTTGATTAAACATGAGAGTAGAATACATTTGCATTTTATTCACATATTTATCGCTTTTAATCTTCCAATTTGTGACACAAAATGTCTAATGATAGTTGTTGCCTGTGGTAAGACAGAAGCTGTTGTTGAGATAGGGAATGTGACAGTGGATCCTGTAGCCCCTGCATTAGTCCTATTATAAAGTCTGGTCAGCATAGAGTTAGGAATCCTCTGTTGTAGCTCTGCCACTGTTCTGGGGTAAGGTTGCCCTGCTCTGGGTAGTTTCCTCTATCTGTAAATTAGGTATGAGACTGGATGAGCTTCCATTGTGGGTCCATGTGAGTCTATGCTTTCTGCTCTACATTCTCCCAGCAAAGTCCTGCCACACACAGGAACACTTGCTTTTTCTGTCTCTATTCTTCTCTCATCTGGCTGTATCTTTATCTCGATCCTTCTCTCTTCTTTCCCTCTCTGTTCTTTAATCTTTCATTCTCCTTTCCCTTTTTCCTGCAAACTTCTTGTTCCCCTGGGCGATGCTTGGAATGTGTAGAAACAAGATCACCAACCCCTTGTCACAACCCTGAGTGATATTCTGTAAACAGCATGATTCCTCATTTCACATACCTTTGCAATGGAACAGTCTTCACAGATGTCACAGGGATTGAGTGAGAAGGGCTGTTATTCCTGGCTAGTTTATACTTTTTATTTCTGTTAATTCAGGGCTTGAAAAACAGTTCAGAGGCATTATTACTAGAAAAACAAATTGTTTAAGAAACAGAAAACCAGGAAAAATAAGCCTGTATCAGAGTCTAGTCAAAGTATTAGATGGGGCAAAAGTAGAACCATTTTGGTATATATTTGGGGACTTGGGGAAGATGAATTTTTTTCTCTTTTTTTCTTTTAAATCAAAACATTAGAAGATAATGAATAGGCCAGGAGAAGTCTGGGAAGGTAGTGGAATAAGACAGAAAATACTGGGCTCTTTCTCCCACAGACAGGACAGACAGAGTTTCTTTGAGTGGCAGAAATAATTAAAAGTGGTGGTAAAGAAGTTGTCCTCCTAAGGCAACTTAGGAAGAGGACCTGAAGAAAGACTAGACCTCTAGAGGCAGAGGTTTGGCTAGATTGAAGTGCAAACATCTCCAGGCAGACTCTGCTGAAACAACAAACAATAAGCCCTGGGGTCAGGCAGCAACCTCACCAGCAGTATGGGAGTCAGACAATCAAGTGGAAGAGGATTGAAGGACTCTCTACAGTTATGGGATGCCAGGCCCAGTCTATGGCTTTGAGCAAGAAGGAGTGAGCACATGCCTGATTAGCGCAGTGGCAGAGGGTCAGGTACCCTGGTGGCTGTGGGCACTTAGAGAAAAGCAGAGCCCCCAGATTTTGGTTTCAGGGCAGAAGGGGAAGCTGGTATTGGCTAACAAATAGAAAGGCAGATCAGTGGAACAGAGTAGACATAAAATACACAGTGGCAAATGATTATTGTAGTCTTGTGTTTGACAAATGTAAAGATGTAAGATTTGGGGATAAGAAAACATTAACTGGTAAAAAAAAAAATTGGAAATTTTGGCTTGTGAGGTCTGCTGGCTCTGCTGGCTCCTGCCTTGACTTGCCACATAATGAGGCAAGGGGCTCAGTTCTGGGTGTTGCATTCTAGGAAGGACACTGATAACTTTGGAGAGTGTCCTGAGGAGGCCAGTCAGGAGGATGAAGGATCTCAAGTTAATGCTCTGATTTCCCTAAGGGCATAGAGAAAACAAGACTTCAGTTGGACCACCCAGCTGTCTTTAACTATTTGGAAGGTTTTCCAAAAGTAGTCCCTGCCTACAAAGGGTTTACAGTCTTCACAGAGGGAGCAATGTTGTATGTGATGAAAGCCTCTAGGTGGACTACACTAGATGGCCTAGGGAAGTATGAGGAAGAAGAAAATTATCTCTGTAGGGCTCTGTAGGATGTTTGCATGTATTTATAAGGAGATGGGGAGGGGAATTTATATAAGTACTACTATGCACCAGACCCAGAACTAAATGCTTTCCAAAATTTTTGGCAGAAATTTGGGCATAGATCAGTATCTTACACCATTTACCAAGATAAGGTCAAAATGGATACATGACCTAGATAGAAAGAGAGATATAAGAAAATTGCATATTACCTATCAGACTTATGGATAGGAGAACAATTTTTGAATAAACTAGAAATAAAGAGCATTATGAGGTATAAAATGGATAATTTCAATTGTATTAAATTTAAAAGGGGTTGTACAAACAAAACCACTGTAACCAAGATTAGAAGGAAAACAGAAAATTAGAAGTAAATTTTTACAGACAGTTTCTCAGATAAAGATCACACATCTCAAGTATATAAAGAACTTTGTCAGATTTATACAAATATGAACCTTGTGAAATCTCTAAGAATATGAGATATTCCCCATTTGATAGTCAAATGATAAAAAGAGGCAATTTTTTTGACAAAAATCAAAATCATATGTGGTCATGAAAAGATGCTCTAAATCACTATTGATTAGAGAAATGCAAATTAAAAATCTTACTCCTATCGTACTGGTTCAAATGATAGAAGGGAAAAGTGACAAATGTTGGATGGGATATGGAAAAATTTGGACTTTAATTCACTGTTGGTAGAACTGTGAATTGATTCAGCCATTTTGGAGAGCAATCTAGAATTATGCCCAAAGAATTATAAAACGATATACCCTTTGATCCAATAATACCATGATTAAGTCTGTTTCCCAGGATGATTAGGGGAAACAGGAAAAGAACTTATACATTCTAAAATGTTTATAGCAATTCTTTTTGAGGTGGCAAAGAAGTAGAAATTTAAGGCATGCCTACCAGTTGGGCAATGGCTAAACAAGTTGTGGTGCATGATTGTGATGGAATACTGCTCATCTAAGAAATGACCAGGCAGTCAATGTTAGAAGCATGGAAATCCTTGCAGGAAATAACAATGGAGTGAAATGAGCAGAGCCAGGAGAACATCATGCACGGTCACAGCCACGTTGTTCTAAGAACAATTGGAAACAACCGAGTCATTCTGAGGATTATAAATGCTCAGATCCCTGCAAAGTAACATGCTGCCCATGTCCAGACAAAGAGCTGATAAGTAGCAATGTGTGTGTGATGGGAGCCTCCTCTAGGGCAGGGGAGAAGGAGGGAGGGAAAGAAAATTGTGCCAAAGTGAACAAAAGAAAACTTAGAGGCAAGCATTGAAAAGCAGGGTAGCTTCAAAAATGATGCATTTGTTACATGGGTTTTTTTTTTTTTAAGCAAACTGTAAAATGGAAATTTGTGATTTTATATTGAATCCTCTTTTTGTGTTGGTATATATGGTATATATGGAAATGATCTTTTTTTTTTGTCTATCACACCCTGCCCTTCCCTTATCCCTATCTTCTCTCTTGGTAGGGCAAGATAAATTTCTATACCCCATTCCCTGTATTTCTTCTTTCCTGATTACATGCAATAAAAATTCTCACTATTCGTTGCCAATACTGTGAGTTCCAACTTCTCTCCCTCCTCCCCAGCCCCATTGAGAAGGCAAACAATTCAATACAGACTAAATATGTGTTGTTTTGCAAAAGACTTCCATAATAATGTTGTATAATACTAATTATACTGCCCTCTGTCCTACTCTATCCCCCTTATTTTTCCCCCACAATTGTGCCTTCTCGAAAGTGTTTATTTCTAGTGACTCCCTTCTCCCATTTGCCCTCCTTTCTAACATTCCCCTCACTCTACTTGTCGCCTCCTCTCCTACTTTCCTGTGGTGTGATAAAAATTTTCATATCAAATTTAGCGAGCATGTTATTCCCTCCTTCAGCCACATGTGGAGAGAGTAGCTTCATTTTCCCCCTTCTCCCTTTTCTCCTCCATTGAAAAAGATTTTTCTTATCTCTTTTATGAGTTATAGCCTGCCATGTTCCATTTCTCCCTTTCTCTTCCTGGTATTCTCCTATTTCATCCCTTAATTTTTATTTTATTTTATTTTTGTGTGGATATCTTCTTTTCTGATTCAACACACCCTGTACTCTCTATATATGTGTGTATGTAAAATCTCTCCATCTACCCAAATACTGAGAAAAAATTTAAGAGTTATAAATGTTTTCTTTTCATAAACAGTTCAGTTTGAGACAGAAGGAGTAATCAGAATGCAAGGTATTAGGAAGTGGGGGAAGGGAGAGATGGGGAGGAAAAATGGACATGTTACAAAGTGAGGTAAAAGCAATTAGTATTAAAACAATAGACTGAATTAATTACTGAGAATAAATCAATGACAGTTTGCGGAAGAGAATTTTAGCCTAAATTTCTTAGAAAAAGGTAACCTCGGGTAAAATTTGGCATTGATGGAAACGTTAAGGTTTTAATGGTAAATTAGATTTTATGATTGCTATTTAATCAGGAACTAGAACATGTATAGAAAGGCTTGTAAGCCACTTAAGACTTGCCTCAAAAAATGTTCCTTAGCCAATGTGAAATTATAATCATATCTGAAACCTGGTTATTAGAACTTGCCATTTTTAGAAGCTTATGGGACTATTAAGTGACTGTTCTTCTGAGTCTAACTCCAGGTATGGATAACAAGAAAGACTGTCTGAGCCTCCAGTCCATGACACCAGTAAGCCTGTGAGATGCTGGTATGAACTGCAAAAGGTGATCTCATGGGAAGGGTGGGAGAGTGGCCTGGGCTGAGGGGGGAGTCTCCTGACTCAGTTTCCCCACTGACACCTGGCAGACTTTAAGCCTGACTGAATGCAAGTGGATAATCTAATCCTTCCTGGAATTGACATGAAGTTGGGGAGATATTGTATCCCTTCAATGTCCCTACTCTTAGTGGCAATTTCCTATAGTCAAAA
>CM053772.1:27823966-27842475 GCA_028658325.1 Potorous gilbertii
ATAAATTATGGGTAGGGGAACATCTGAGGTTGTCTGACATTAAGCTATTAGGCCAACAACAATAAGTTAGGGTCCTTTAATTCTAAGCAATACTGTGGAGACAATTAGATCAAGAGCTTGTAAAGTTAGCAACATAAATATTATTTGTGTCTCAGTTGGTTAATGTTTAAAAAAAAATTCTTTTTTGTGGTCCATATTATAAATGCTTTAAAAAGAAGTATCACCTGACCAAAAGTTGGAATTGTTGTATCTGTTACAAACTGTGTTAAAAATGAAAAATTAAATTAAAAAATAAAAAAAAAATGGATCAGTGCCCAGTGTCTGCTTCACTGTTATCCAGTTTACACGGCAGTTTTTGTTAAACAGTGAGTTCTTATCCCCGAAACTGAGGCCCTTGGGTTTATCAAACAGTAGACCATCATAATTATTGACCACTAGGTCTTGTGTACGTAACCTGTTGTACTGATCTGTTTCTTAGCCAGCACCAAGTGGTTCTGATGTTGCTGCTTTAGAATACAGTATAACATCTGGTAGGGCTAGGCCACCTTCTCTAGCGTTTCTTTTCATTAATTCTCTCAATATTCTGGACCTTTTGTTCTTCAAGGTGAATTTTGACATTTTTCTAGCTCTGTGAAATAATTTTTGTTAGTTTGATTGCTATGACACTGAATAAGTAAATTAATTTAGGTAGAATTATCATTTTTATTATATTAGCTTGGCCTACCCACTAGCAACTGATGTTTTCTAGTTATTTAGATCTGACTTTATTTGTGCGAAAAGTGTTCATATAATCCCTGGGTTTGTTTTGGCAGGTCAACTTCCAGATATTTCATAGTGTCTACAGTAACTTTAAATGGAATTTCTCTATCTCTTGCTGTTGGGCTTTACTAGTAATATATAGAAATGTGTATCTGTCTCCAGGTTATAATTTTCAGTCACTTTTTAAAGGTACTTTTACATATTCAGGTAGTATTTATCCATTTGCTAGAGTTCGATATTATCGAATCCTAGTAAATGTTCATTGTTAATTAAAATCACCAGGAAGCAACTTCTTTGCATTTGTTTCATGATCAATCTTGATTTGATAACTAAAATTTCACACATGAATAGAGCTTTCTATGCATACTCTTTTCCTTCTATGCAAGGCTGCATGGTGCATTGGAAAAAAAAGACTAGGTTAGAGTTAGTGAACCTGAATTTTAATCCTGCCTCTGCTACTTCATAGCTGTGTAGCCTTGGGACAGTCACTCTCTGGGCCTCAGTTTCCTTACCTGTAAAATGAGTAAATTGATATCTAAAGTCCTTTCCAGCTTGAAATCTACAATCCTGTAATCACTCGACCCTCAATCTAAGTAGTGGAAAATAAAGGTCTAATGTGCAACATTATCCAGTCATGGATAGATAGAAATGTTTGATTGCAGATGAATAAAGTCAGAATGAAGACCTTTGATGTCACAAAGTTAAAAAGCACTGCTGTTAAAAACCACTTTTTTAGAAGCAAACAGAACTTGAGCCTACCTAGTATTGTCTTTTTCATCTCCTTTGATGGCTCTCTACCTTCTTTCCTAGCCAGTAACTATAGGTGTTCCCCAGGATTTTGTCCTCATCCCTCTTGTCTTTCTCCTCTCCTCTCCTCCCCTCCCGTGACTTCCTTGTCACCTCTCTACAACCGTTCCTCAAGTCTCTATCTCTACCTTAAAGTCTCCCCGGTAATGCTGACCCTTGTGGGACAGCTCCACCTGGAAGGCCCATTAGAACCAAGAACTAGTAGTTTCTTCTCCTAACCCCCATCCTTCCAGACCCGTAACTTTGGGGTCATCTCTGACTTTCTGCCCCTTCCATGTGCAGCTGTCACCATGTCCTCTTGTTTCTGTCTCTACAGCACCTTTTGTCTCAATCCTCATCCTAGCAAAGGCCTTCACTTCTGTCCTAGATTGTGATCCATAAGCTAGTCAGCAAACACTTATTAAGTACTGACTATATGCCAGGCACTAGAGGTTGGTAGGGGATGGAAGGATCAGGAAAGGTCTCAGTAGGAGCTGGGATTTCAACTGAGTCTTGAAGCCATGGAAGCAAAGAGGCAAAGATTGTATGAAGGGGAATACTGGGATATGAGACTGGAAGGCAGATCATAAAGGTTTTTAAAACCTGGAAGGGAATGAGGGTTGGGGGCACAGGGCACAAGTAGGTGGCACAGTGGAGAGAGCACCAGCCCTGGAGTCAGGAGATCCTGAATTCAAATCCAACCTCAAACACTTGATACTTACTAGTTGTGTAACCCTGGGCAAGTCACATAACCCCGATTGCCTCAGCTCCCCCCCCCCAAATTATAAACAAACCAAAAAACCTAGGTGAGAGCCTCTTATTTTATATTGGAGCAGTGGAAAGCCACTGACAGATTGTAATGGGAAGAAGGGAGATGACATGATCAGGTGTTTGTTTTAGGACTGTTGTTTCTGTAGCCATGTAGGGGATAGATTACAGAGAGACAAGACTGGAGAGAGGCAGGTAAAGTTAATTTTGGAAGGAATCGTCTTTTATTACAACCTTTAAGACATATGAGTATTGACTAAGCCTTCTGATCTGCTTTTAAAGCCCTTCATAACCTGGCTCCTCCCAACCTTTGCACTTCTTACATTTCCCTCCCCTCTGTGATCCAGCTAGCCTGGCCCACCTGCTGTCTGTCTCCTGGCTTTGCCTTTTACTGGCTGTCTCCCATCCCTAGAGAGTTCTTTGACCTCTTTAGTTTCTCTGACTTTCTCTGAGTCTCAAATCAAATTCTGCCTTCTGCAAGAGGCCTTCCTGGTCTCCCCAGCTGTCAGTGAATTTTTGTCTGACATATCTTCCATCCACTGTTTATTATATGAAATCATTAGTATCAAGTTATTTACATGCAATCTCTACATTAGAATCCAAGGTCCCTGAGAGCAAGAATTGTTTTTTACCTTTCTTTGTATCCCCAGTATTTAACATAGTGCCTGGCACATGGTAAGTGCTCGGTTAATGGTTTTTGATTGCTTAATTACAAAGATGATTTTAGTAAAATTGTGTGAGTAAAGTATGCTTGTATGGCAATTTTTCTGTAAATCTTTATGTGAAGTAGTTGTTTTATTATCACATACCCAGCACAATCACTCTATACCTGATCAAACCTAACTTCTGGCACTTACATCAAGTTTGGAAAGTATTTGGAAGTTTGGAAAGCATTCTTGAACCAGAAGAATTTGTGTCTTTATAAATGGAATCCATGTCAAATTTTAGCAGAGTAGTTTTGTTTTTCTTTTGGGATCTCTGAGATATTGTGACTGCTGAGCCTAATGTTCCTTCACTTATTATTTGTGCCCTGGGTTCTTAGCAACTTCATTTAAACAAACCACCTTAAATCATGGCATTAAACAAATCAGAAAACAGTGATGCGACTTTGTAGCATCTGTTGCAGTAAAATGGGTATGTTGTGCTTCAAAATAGAAGACCTTAGTTCAACTATTTGATTTCTCCATCTATAAAACGTTTTAGAGTAACAACTTACATCTGGTTGGGGGCATAAAATCTGGCTCTTTAAAGAAACAGGGGAAGAGAATGATCCAACTTGTCTCTGGTCTCTGAAAGTTAAATGAAGGATTTGTTTTAGCTGTAGGACTCTATTTGCTGGCAGAACATTTTTCACATATGCCTAACACATTTCCATTGTTGTCTCTCCATCCTGCAAGCATGACCAAGCCTAGGATCCTGTGCTGATGTGAATTAGATTTAGGGAACTGTTGTTATAGATCAGATTTTTCCCTTGGCTTCAGAAGAAGAATGTCTTTTATTCCAGGAATTAAGATGTTAAATTCTTTGGGCCACTGATTAATTTGTTTTTAGAGGAAAGTACAAATTGGTGTGGAAATAAGATTATTTTTAAGAAAATTCATTATGGTGCTTTGGCCTTACTTTATATCTGAACATAAAGGAACAAGATCAAAATACCAAAGCTCTGGGCTTCTTGGCAGGAACGTAGTCACTTTGACCTTATTTGAATTTCCCTTGTAGCAAGAAGGTAATTTGCAAAGAATTTTAATCAGAGGCACTATTCATCAGAAATGGGAAGTCCCAGAAAGCTCCATCTTTAGAGACTCTAACTTTACCAGAATTATAAATATCAATCAATTAGCAAGCATTGATCAAGCCCCACCAGGTACCAGTCACTATGCTAATGCTAGAGTTGCAGAGACAAAAATGAAATAGACAAGGGGCAGAGCCAAGATGGCAGGGTGGAAAGATGAACCTGTGGAAGCTGTCCCTCATAGCCCATTAAATACGTGTAAAAAATGACTCTAAACAAATTCTAGAGCAGCAGAAGCCATAAAATGATGGTGAAAGAGATTTCCAGCCTAAGACAAGCCTGGAAGGCCAAAAGAAAAGATTTATCGCACCAGGCATAGAGTGGAGCACAGCCCAGTGCGGGCCATGCAGCACAGCAGGAACAGGACCTGGAACAGGCTTCAGGACCCCATGAGCAGCAGCTGCAGTTCCCAGATTACTCAACCCAAAAACACCAAAGACAGCTCCAGAGGTCAATGAGAAAGCTCTTTCACTTGGGTGAGAAGGGAACAGGGTCTGGACCTGTCAGCAACAGCCACTACAGCAGCAGCAAACATTTTTGGAGCCCTCTGCCTAAAGGCCATGGAGGAATTGAATCTGGATCTCACCCCTGAGTGGCTCTCCTGGGTTGAGGAAGAGTGCTGACATGGTGGAGCTGGTAGAGGTTCTGGAGAGGGAACCTTGCAGGCAGATCCTGGGCAGAACAGAGTATCTGTGGTTGCTCCCAGACCAGAGTACAGGCTAGGAGAGGAGTAAACTCTTCTCCCTTGATTGTGCCACATTGCAGGAACTGAGAACTAACGGGCCCCCAGAGTATAACCTACTCTTGACAAAGGACTCATAAGTCAAGTAACTGACTGAGAAAATGTCCAAAAAAGGGAAAAAAATAAGACTCTATACCTACTTTCTTGGTGAACAGGTATATTTTCTTCCATCCTTTCAAATGAGGAAGAACAATGCATATCATCAGAGGAAGACCTAAAAGTTAAGGTTTCTGCATCTAAAACCTTCAAAATAAATACACAATGGACTCAGGTCATGGAAGAGCTCAAAAAGGATATTGAAAATCAAGACAGGTGGAGGAAAAATTGGGAAGAGAAATGAGAGTGATGCAAGAAAATCATGAAAAGCAGGTCAACACCTTGCTAAAGGAGACCCCCCCCCCCTAAAAAATGTTGAAGAAAATAACGCCTTTAACTCAATGGGCAAAAGAGGTTCAAAAAGCCAGTAAGGAGAAGAATACTTTAAAAAGCAGAATTAGTCAAATGGGAAAAGTTCACAATCTCATTGAAGAAAATAGTTCTTTAAAAATTAGAATGGAGCAGATGGAAACTTACAAGTTACAAATTACAAAACAAAACAAAACGAATGAAAAAATTGAAGACAATGTGAAATATCTCATTGGAAAAACAAGTGACCTGGAAAATAGATCCAGGAGAGGCAATTTAAAAATTTTGGGCCTACCTGAAAGCCATGATAAAAAAAAGAACCTAGAGATTATCTTTCATGAAATTATCAAGGAAAAGTTTCCTGATGTTTTAGAAGTAGAGGGCAAAATAACTATTGAAAGAATCCACAGAGCACCTCCTGAAAGAGATCCAAAAAGAGAAAATCCTAGGAACACTGTAGCCAAGTTGCAGAGTTTGCAGATCAAGGGAAAAATATTTCAAGCAGCTAGAAAGAAACAATTTGAGTATTGTGGAAATACAATCAGGATAACACAAGACCTAGCAGCTTCTATATTAAGGGATTGAAGGGCTTGGAATATGATATTACAGAAGTCAAAGGAACTAGGACTAAAACCAAGAATCGCCTACCCAGCAAAATTGAGTATAATACTTCAGGGGAAAAAATGGTTTTTCAATGAAATAGAGGACTTTCAAGCATTCTTGATGAAAAAACCAGAGCTGAATATAAAATTTGACTTTCAAACACAAGAATCAAGAGAATCATGAAAAGGTAAACAGGAAAGAGAAGCCATAAGAGAATTTCTAAAGTTGAACTGTTTACATTCCTACATGGAAAGATAATATTTGTAACTCTTGAAATTTTTCTCAGTATTTGGGCAGTTGGAAAGATCACACAAACACACACACACACACACACACACACACACATACACGCGTGGACAGAGAGCACAGGATGAGTTGAATAGGAAAGGGTAATACCTAAAAAAATATAACTAAGGAGTGAGAGAAGAATATGTTGGGAGGAGAAAGGGAGAAATGGAATGAGGCAAATTATCTCTGATAAAGAGGCAAGAAAAAGCTTTTTCAATGGAGGAGAAAAGGGGGGCGGTGAGAGGAAAAACATGAAGCTTACTTTCGTCACATTTGGTTTAAGGAGGGAATAACATGCTGACTCAATTTGGTATGAAAATCTATCTTACACTACAGGAAAGTAGGGGAGAAGGGGATAAGTGGGGTGGGGAGATGATAGAAGAGAGGGCAAATGGGAGGAGGGAGTAATTAGAAGTAAACACTTTTGGGGAGGGACAGAGTCTAATGAGAGAATAGAATAAATGGGCAGGATAGGATATAGAGAAATATAGTTAGTCTTTTACAACATGACTCTTGTGGAAGTCTTCTGCAAAACTACACATATATAGCCTATATTGAATTGCTTGCCTTCTCAGTGGGGATGGGTGGAGAGGGAGAAAGGCAGAGAATTTGGAACTCAGAGTTTTAGGAATGAATGTTGTGAATTGTTTTTGCCTACAACTTGGAAATAAGAAATAGAGGTGATGGGGTATAGAAATCTATCTTGCCCTACAAGGAAAGAGAGAAGATGGGGATAAGAGAAGGGAGGGGTGTGATATAAGGGAGAGCAGATGGGGGAAGGGGCAATCAGAATGCATGGTGTTTTGGGGTTGGGGGAAGAGGAGAGATGGGGAGAAAATTTGAAACTCAAAATTTTATGGAAATGAATTTGAAAACTGAAAATAAATAAATATAAAATTTTGTAAAGATGAAATAGACAATATGTATGTAATCCAGTGGATTCTCCTCCTCATAAATGATTTAAAATTGTCCTCAAACTGAGGGTGGGAAGAGGAAGAGGGGAAGAGTGTTATCAGCATCCATCCTCCATAGCATACTGAAGGGAAATTGGAGGATGAGGAGGATGGGGAGTTGCTCCCCATTTCTCATCATCATGTCTACAATGGAAAGAGAACTGACTTTGCAGTCTCAAGACCTGGCTCAGAAATCCTGTCCCTGCCATTTACTCCTTGTGCAAATTTGTGAGTCACTTAATCTTTCAGATTTAATTCTCTCATCTTTAAATTGAGGGAGCTGAGCTAAATGATGTGGAAGATCCCAGCTCTAAATCTTTTGAATTTGGTTGCCAGATTTTCTTAAAAGGGACCATAGTAAATAATATCATTACTCCGTATTCCATGAAAATGTTTACTTTTTGTGGGCCTTTTGGGAAGAGGAGGAAGTATTTAAAAGAGCCTCTTAAACACATCGGAAATCTAGTCCTGCTCTTATGCTTCACCCTGATGTGGAGATGACCTTGAGTTAGTTCTTACAGGCCACCCAAGGGAACCCAAGTCCTCATAGATTTTTACTAAGTTGGAAATACTTTAAGGACAAGACTCACCAACAGGTGATGGTTATTTGAGGTAGATCCTAAGTAAAATCAGAGAGCTTTACCAACCAGAAGGTTGACTGCCAGGTCACTAATGTTGGATAGTAACTCAAAAAGATTCTACTAATGTACAGTACCCACACTGATAAACTTAATCCTTTTGGAAGGATTGAACAAAAGCCTAATTCATAATTCCTTAGAAAATTGTTGTCAAATTTATGAAATATTTTAAATAACATTTTCTAAAATTTTTTATTAAGAAAATAGCAAATTGTATGATTTATTTTATGATTCCTATCATTTTGATCAGAGAAGAAATTATACTAACATGAATTTATTTTTTAAATACAATTTTACCATATGTTTTCCTGCTATCTTTGATTTTTATATCTCCTGCATTTCTCAGTTTATCCATTCTAGTTGCACTCCCCAGAGAACAATCCCTTTTAACAAACAGAAGGGGGAAAAATACCACCAGCAAAAGTAGCAAGATAATGAAAAAGTCTGAAAGTCTGGCATTGAATGCAGTAGTCTACACGTATGGTCCCATTTTGCAAAGATATAGGAGAAAATACCTTCTTATGGGTCATCTCTGGGAACAAGCTGGATCATTGTGATTTTGCATCATTCAGTTCAGTTTTTTGTTGGTCTTTCTGTTTTTATTACTGTCATAATCTTGCATGTTGTTTTATCATTTCTATTTGTCACCTTGTGTCAATCCATAGAAGTCGTTTTTTGTGTTACATCATATTCATCATTTTTTACAACACAATAATATTTGCTACATACACCGCAGATCATCGAGCCATTCCTCTGTTGATGGATATCGACTTTGTTTCCATTTCTCTGCCACCATAAAAAATGGTGGCTCTGAACATTTTTGTTTATAAGGAGCCTTTATGTCACTAACTTCCTTGGGAAATATGCCTAGCAGTGGAATTTCGAGGTTAAAATATATGGGTGTTTTAGACACTTTATTTGCATAATTCCTAATTGCTTTCCACAATGGTGAGGCCAAAATTCATAGGTCTTCAACTTGTACATTAGTGTACCATATTTCTCTAGCCTTTGAAACATTGACTATTCCCATATTTTGACATCGCTGCCAATTTGTTGACAGAAAATTTTCATCTTAACTTTATAGTAATAGCTTATTTAGAGATCTCTGAATGCAAAGTAATAGGATTCTGAGAGGCTTTAAGGGAAAATCTGTTTTTGAATAAGTAATAATTTTTATATGTGTTCCCCTTGGAAAATGAAAAAAATTAATTTTAACATGTTTAGTATCAGTGTATTTTTCATTTGACATTTCTCACAAGGACCTTTTGATCTGTGTAGATTCTTTCTATCCATGAGCAAGGACTATAATTGATGCAACAATTTGTTGTTAGTAGCGATTGCTATTTTATTCATTCAGTTAAGTAAATATCTGTTGGTGCTGCAGGGGCAGCTGCTGTAGACATTCTAATGCAGTCTTATTTCGTTTGTCAATAAAATCGTTTTTTTGTTACCCTAAATTGGAAAGGAAATGTGATCCCTTCTCTTTAGTTACAAGGGCCTGATAACAAAGAAATGTGTTTGACCTTTTTTATGGGGCTCTGAGATGCCTCATGGGATGAAGCATGTTGTTCCAGATGACAAACATCCTCTGAGATTTCAGTTTGTCAGCTTAGTGTAAGGTAGGGGCATTGATTTCTTCTCATTCCCACTTCTTGTCCCACCAAAATGGGTGACACAGTTTCTGTGGCAGGTGTCTGTCAAACTCATTTTTGTCTGTCAGGCTAATTGAGAGATTCATATATTAGTTACTACTCATGATAGAGTAAGGCAAATAATACCCAAGGTTTTGAGTTTGGAGAAAATACGAATATTAAAATAACTCCCAAATATTTTAAAGAAGTAAAATGATTGATTCATCCACCAGAAATGGCTAGCATGCATTCATATGCATATTAGCGACTACCCAACTCTTCCAAGTTTAGTTTTCAACAGCATTTCTCTTCATTAAAATCTTTGAACAAATTATGTAGTTGAATTTAAGGTAGCAATTTATTGCCTTAAAAAAATCAATTCTAGTGTTTACTTCTGCAGGAGGCCTTTTCTGGGCTTCCCAGCAGCTAGTATCTGCATCTCCAAAGGTACTTCCCATGTCTATATATTGTATATAAACTGATTTATGGATGTCTTGTCTCTATATGTGAGCTCCTTGAAGGCAAAGACTGTCTCACTATTTATGTATATATATATTATTTTAAAATTTATAAAGCATTTGGCTCATAGCACTGTAAGGTAGGTATTGCAGGCAGCATTATCTCCATTTTTCAGATGAAGAAGCAGACCTGCAGCCTTGAAGTGCTAGCCTCCAGTCACTTATATAAATCACTGAGCCAGTATATAAATCCAGGTCTCCTGATTCACAAGTCAGCATCCTTTCCCCTGTACCACACTACCCCTCTGATGATTTTATTCCATTTTTCATATGTAAGATTTCCTCTTCATCATCTTTTTTACCCCAGGATAGGAGAGGGGTGCACACACACACACACACACACACACACACACACACACACACACACAAAATCAGTGGAAAGAAAGTTGAATTTGGAGAATGGAGTAATTTGAACTGACAAGAAAATAACTACTTGCAGCAAAATAGAAACTGAAGCATTAGGCTAATAGGATCATAACTTTCTAGCTGGAAGGGGCTTTAGCTCAACCCTTTCATTTTATAGATGAGAAAACTGAAGACCAGGTAGCAGAAGTAGCTTACCAAACATCATACAAATAGCAGTTGGTATAGCCAGCATTCAAACCCAGTGTTCTTTCTATTGTGCCATAAATACATACTTTTTTTCCCACATTAAGTTGCTCTAGCCTTTAACCTAGTCAGCAGCCCTTTTATAAGCATGTATCCCTTACTACGCTTGCTTTCACTCTCCAAAACCTATTCTGGCTCAGCTTACACAATGGTGTGGATGCCTAGGAGATACAGGGGTGAATAAAACATTATTTCTGCCCCCAAGGAATTTTCTGCCTAATAGAGGAGTTGAAACATGTACCAGTAAATATAGTCCAAGGAAAAATGTGACATGCGCTAGGAGGGAGGAGTTCAGAAATTGAGGGGAAGTGGGGCAGATTCAGAGAGCTGAATCATCAGATTTCAAATTTAAGACTCAAAGAATTGTAATGAACTTTAGAAATAATCTCTTTTGTAGCTCTGTGGGAGCTTTGTCTAGAGACAGCCTAGCATAGGAGTTTTTGTTGTTCACTCATTTCAGCTGTGTTGAACTCTTTATGATCCCATTGGGATTTTCTTGGCAAAGATACTAGGGTGGTTTGTCATTTCCTTCTCCAGTTCATTTTACAGATGAGAAAACTGAGGCAAAGAGGGTGAAGTGACTTGCCCAGGGTCACACAGCTGTAAGTGCCTGAGAATGGATTTGACTCGGGAAGATAAATCTTTTTGACTCTACCTATTGTGCCACCTAGCTGCCACAATATAGGAATAAGTATGTTTAGGTTGAATTTGGTAGTGGTACTAAACTCCAGGATATAAAGGCACTGTTACTAGAACAGATCTCCCTGTCCCTCCCTCTTTCCCCTGCCCCCATCAGGCTGGCACATTTAGATAGTCCCTTTCATTTCTCTGCCTCAAGGTATCTAGTTATAAATGAGTTTAATGGAATTTGCTTTTCAATATGCACTAATGTTTGTTTACAAGTGATAATTGAGAGTTTATTTGCTAAATCATAATTCTTGTTAATTTATGCAGTTTATTAATCCTGCCAGCCTAATTTGTTTGATATGTTTTTGTGTCTCCATAGATTCCTTTCTCTCTCGTGCAATTTCCTCTGTGGGAGTCCTTAAAGGTAAGATGTTAGATACATCCATTCTTAAGTTATTTGATTATTTCAAAAAGTAATTCTTGGTATTATTAATGTATTGTATTCCTATGAGAAGGAAGCCCAGCAAGCCCCCCAGTAACTTCCAGTTGACTGTATTTATCATACGCAGTTTTCCCCTACATCAGAAGAAGGGGCCAGGGCTTAGTGGTACAGTAAGGCAAGACTTGGATTTCTTTCTCTTCAGCTCACCAAGGTCAGACACTGAAGCAGCCAATAGTAATGGAGGTGGCAGAGAAATTTGGAGAGTGAGATGTCCTATCACTCAGAAACCCTCCTGGTCATATTATAACGCAAGACATGCAGTATCTTTTCACCTAAAGAAAAGACTCCTTGTGGCCATGCAGAATCCAGTGTTGAATACACAGTCTTCAAAAGAATAATGTAGTTATTCATCTCTCAGTGATTAGAAATAATTGAGAGGCATAAAATACATCCCAAAAAGGGTTATCAAAAGATTAAATATTGTTGCTAGCTTAAAAAATACTTAGTTGAAATCATGCTAGGGTAATAATAGGTAGAAAAGTATTTAATTCAAATTCTTTAGTAAGAGCAGTAAGTTCTTATTGAATTCAGAAATATTTCCCTTAAGTCATACTCATCTAGAATTTGAATGTTTGTTGTTTATTCAGTGAAGATAGCATTTTGGGGCCATTTTTCGAGGTGATGCATTGTGAAAACAGCTTTCCAAAGCAGTGTCTCAAAGCATGTTATAATTGCTAGCCAATGAGGTCACATTCCATTAGCATAACGGCAACTTTTTTTTTCTGAAAAAAGAACCATGAAGCCAACAGCTGTTCAGCAAAAAAGACTTATTTTGTTTGTCTCAATAACCAGCAGTGATACAGACTTTGCACATCATCTTGTGTATGGGTATGTGTGAGGTATCGAAGAGAAAAATCCTAAGATTTGTTGCTTTTTCCACATTACTGATGTTTTTGAGATTCTGGTTAGTTATAAAATGTCACACATTTCCCAGAGTAACGAGAGTACATGCTATACTCCATAACTTCCTAGTCATTTTCTCTGAGAAAAAATTGTTTGATGCCCTCAACATTTTTTTAATCTCCTGAAAGTGAATTAACACAATTGAATGAATTACATTGTTTGCACCAACTCTATTATTGTGTGCTTATAGCCTAGCACTTTTAAAGAAAACTTTTCCCAAACCTAGAAGAATTATATGAGAGGACAATTTCTCCATTATTTTTATATGGCTGTCTGTAGGCCTCAGAAAATGACATTCTTAACCTCACTCTTGTTTTAATTTCATAACTTTATATTGCAGTAAAATGAAAGGGAAAATGGTGCTGGTGTTATTATTTCCTGTTTATCATACTTAAAGCAAAATAATCAGCCTCCCACTCTCCCTCCTTGAAAAACCCTTCCATTTCTTGACTTTTGTTGTCTCCTGTTGAAGTGATCGCTCACCACCATTTTCTCTGTGACTCCACCTCAAAGACTTCCGTTTTTTTCTGATTCCACTGTCATATATAGTCATCCACCTCATCATTCTTTCATTCTTTGACATGACTCTTCTCATTCCTTAATTCATTCACATTCTACAAATGCTAAGTACTTGCTAGGTGCTCACCATGCTAGTCACTAGCAGAAAAACCAAGGGGAGCTAAGATACTCATTGAGTTGACTGTTTCTAGTAAAGGATTTCTTCACTTAGGGTCCATTAATTTGTTTGTAAGGTTTTTTTTAAATATTTCAATAACTATTTTAATCTAAACAGCATTCTGTGAAATTGAGAGTGCAGATATTTGCTACTGATGAAGGAATCAGAAAGAGGCATTAGAGAAGAGCTGGTATTTGGGTTGAACTTTAATGCTAAGAGTTCAGAAGGCAAAGAGAAGGAGGCCATTCCAGAGCAAAGGAGTGAATATTGCAAAATACAGAGTTTTTGAGAAGGACAGAGAATTGATCGGTTTACTTGTCCCTTAAAGAAAAGCATTCCGACAAATTAATTGGCAGTGGGAGAGAGTAAAGACTTTTACTTTTTGAGTGGGCTATTGCAGTAGTCCATGTGGATGATACTGAAGGCCTCTACTAAGAAGATGACAATAAGAATAAAATACAGACTGAGAGAAAACAGATGTGAGAACTATTTCAGACGTAGAATTCACATTGATTTGATCACTGATTGAACGAGAGAGTCAAAGATAACACCAAGGGGGAGGGGAAGTCAAAATGATGGGGACAAAACAGAAGTTGCGTGAACTCTCCCACTTTCCATCAAGAACAACATTAAATCAAGCCTCTAAGTGGATTCTGCATTGACAGAATCTGCAAAAAGACAGAGTGAAACAATTTGCCAGCTTAAGGTAACTTAGAAGGACTTCACAAAAGGTCTGCTTCACTTGGGTAAAAGGGGAGCACAGCCCCATGTAGATGGTGTCTGGGCAAGCCAGCAGGAGGCTCTTTGCTACAGCATAAATCAGCTCTGGACCCCCCATGGTTCTGGCTCAGCAGGCTAGTGGCACAGTAAGCCAGCTGTGAGGCTCTAGCTCCAGCACAGAAGGCAGAGTGCCAGCCCAGAAACCCCTGGCACAACAGGAATGAGTAGGTTGGGTCACTCTAGTATAATGGGCAAGCCACCAGCACCCAAGACCTCAGCATAGAAAGCCCTGGCCGCTGGCCCCCAGCACAAGAAACTTGGGGCAGTGCCTTCTGTGCCCCAGAAGCAGCGTTCAACTTGAATATAGGCTTAAAAAATTAGTTTAAAAAAAAAAAGGGCAGAGCCAAGATGGCAGAGTGAAAGCATATACTCACTTAAGCTCTAAGACAAACTCCTTCAGAAACCCCTAAAAACAGAATCTGAACAAACTTTAGAGTGGCAGAATCCACTAGGAGACAGTAAGGCAGATTTCCATCTCAGGACAGCCTGGAAGGTCGACAGGAAGGATCTGTTGCACGGGGCTGGAGGAGCACAGAGCACATAAGCTGTACCAGCATGCTATATCAGAATGGAGCAAGAAGCCACCTGGCAGTCTGAAGCAGAAGCAGCAGGGCAGATTCTCAAACATATCAGCCTAGGACAGGAGTCCAGTGGAACTGAGTGAGAAAGAAGTGCAGGACCCCTGGTAACAGCAGCTGCCACCCCTGAGACAATTAGCCTGCAGATTAAATGTCTGTAAGTCTCCTACTTGTACTTCCAGTAGCCAGGATAGTGGATAATCTGTAAGTGCTCCGTTTTTCCCCTCATTAACCTTGAAAAATTGAGAACATATTTCACCAGGAAAAATCCTGGAATAGTGGGATCAGCTGAAGAGATAAACAGTCTCTTAGCTCAAGAGGCCAGGAAAATCGCAAAGTGGGGGGGTTCCTTCTTGCTGAAGGGCACCAGTGCAGAAACAGAGCTGTCCCAGACAATCCCATCTCAGAAAACCAGGAGGAGATCCCGAGCCCCAGGGGATGGAGCCTGTAAGTGCCAACACCAGGACCCCAGGCATGCCTTATCACAGCCAGAGGAATCAGGAAGACAGTAGTACAGATGGCGTTCACCAGCTGCTGAGTTTGCCTATGCTGTAGCTCAGGAGAGGAGTACTCCTTGGCCAGACCATCCCTTCCTCACACCTCGTGCAGCGAGCTTCAGGTTAACTTCAGGAAAACTCAGAAAGACTTCCCCTGGCCTCTGCTTTGGCACACCAGCCAGCTCTCAGCATCAAGTAAGTGGCAGCATTCTGGCTTCTAGCTGAAAGAAGCAGAGGCTACAATACATAAAGCCTCAAGTTCTAAGCATAAGAACTGTGGGACAGAAGACACCTGTAATCTAGAAGCAGAGATCCACTCTTAAAAGCCAGGAAAAAGGCAGTCAAATTAGAAAAGAAAAGACCTTACTTACCATAGAATCTTACTATAGGGACAAAGATCAACACACGAATACCTAAGAGGTCAGTGCTGAGACTGTACTCCCATCTGAAACCGCAGGAGGGAATATGAACTAGTCTCAAGCTCAAAGAGCATTCTGTAAGAGCTCAAGGATTTTAAAAGCCAAATTAGAGAGGTAGAAGAAAAATTGGCCAATGAGTTTAAAACTATGAAAAAAGAATTCATGGAAGAATTTAAAAAGAAAATTGAACAAATGGATAAAGAGATAAAAAACGTAACTGGAAGAACTAGAAAAATGGAAAAGGAGATGCAAAAGTTAATTGAAGGAAACAATCTATTGAAAATTAGAATTGGGCAAGTAGAAGGTAATGACTCTATGAGGCATCAAGAATCAGTCAAACAGAATCTAAAGAATGAAAAGATAGAAGAAAATGTAAACTATCTCATTGGAAAAACAACTGACCTGAAAAATAGATCCAAGAGAGAAAAATCTAAGAATTATTGGCCTACTAGAAAACCGTGATGAAAAAAAAAGCCTGGACAAGACCTTGCAAGAAATCATCAAGGAAAACTGCCCTGAGTTCCTAGATCCAGAAGGCAAAATAGTCATCAAAAGACTCCATCGATCACCTCATGAAAGAGATCCCAAACTGAAAACACCAAGGAATATTGTTTCCTAGTTCCAGAACTATCAATTTAAGGAGAAAATACTGGAAGTAGCCAAAAAGAAACAATTCAAATATTGTGGAACTACAGTTAGGATTACACAGGACCTTGCAGCTTCTACATCAAAAGATTGGAGGAAATGGAATAAGATACTTTGTAAGGCAAAGGAGTTTGGACTACAAACAAGGATCAATTACCCAGCTTATTACTGAGCTTAATATTTCAGGCAAAGAGATGGACATTCAGTGAAAGAAGGGATTTCTAGACCTTCCTGATGAAAAGGCCAGAGCTCAGTAGAAAATTTAATCTTCAAATACAAGTCTCAAGAAAGGCATAAAAAGGTAAACAGGAAAAAAAAATTATTCAATGTGGGCAAACTGTTTACATCCCTATAAGCAAAATGATACTTATTAATCTTGAGAATTGTGTATTTATTATGATATTTAAAAGGGATATACATAGACAGAGAGAGTGGGTATAAATTAAATGATATGATGATAAAAAAATGTGATTTAAGGGTGTGAAGAGATTGTAACAGAAGATGTGAAGAGGAGGAAGCAGAAAAAGGTAAATTACATCACAGAAAGAGGCACAAAAACATATTACAGTAGAGTGAAAGAGGGGAGGGCATTGAGAACTGAGTTTTAGTCTCATCTGATTTGGTTCAAGGAGGGAACAGCAAACCCAGTTAAGTATAGAAATCTTACATGCCCTTTAGGTGGCAGGAGGGGAAAGGGGAAAGAAAAGAGAGGGAAGAAGTTGTAAAGGAATGGGGAAATAAAGGGAGAGGGGCCGATAGAAGGGGGTAAAGACTGAGGAAGGCAGTGGTCAAAAATTAAAACCCTGTTGTGGAGGGGAAGGGAGAACTAAAAGTATAAACAGGGGGAAACAGAATGGAGGGAAAGATACAAATAGTGATCATAACTACGAGTGTGAATGGCATGAACTCTCCAACAAAATGGAGGCAGATAACAGTGGATTAAAAACCGTAATCCAACAATATGCTATTTACAAGAAACACATTTGAAATAGGGGGATACACACGGGGTAAAGGTAAAAGATAAGAGCAAAATATATTATGCTTTAGCTGATGTGAAATAAAGCAGGGTTAGCAATCCTAATCTCAGAAAAAGCAAAAGCAGAAATAGATCTAATCAAAAGAGGGAAGGAAGGAAACTATATCCTGCTAAAAGGCACCATAGAAAATGAAGCAGTGTCATTACTAAACATGCACCAAGTGGAGTAGCATCCACATTCTTAGAGGAGGAATTAAGGGAGTTACAGGAAGAAATAGATAGCAAAACTATACTAGTGGGGACCTTCAACTTCCCCTCCTCTGAACTTGATAAATTTAACCTCAAAATAAACAAGAAAGAAGTTAAGGAGGTGAATAAAACTCTGGATAAGATAGATATGATAGATCTGTTGATAAAACTGAATGAGGCTAGAAAGGAATGTACCTTTTCCTCAGCGGTACATGGCATATGTACAAAAATTGACCATGTACTAGGACATAAAAACCTCCCAGTCCAGCACAGAAAGGCAGAGATAGTCAAGTGCATCCTTCTCAGATTATAATGCAATAAAAATTGTATTTAATAAAAGACCATGGAAAGATAGACCAAAAATTAATTGGAAATTGAATAATCTAATCCTAAAGAATGAGTGGGTTAAACAACAAATCATAGAAACAATCAATAATTTTATTCAAGAGAATGACAGTAAGACGACAACCTACCACAACTTATGGGATTCTGCAAAAAGCAGTTCTGAGGGGAAGTTTTATATCTTTGAATGCCTACATGAATAAAATAGAGAAAGAGGAGATCAATGAATTGGGCATGCAGCTGACAAAGCTAGAAAAAGAACAAATTGAAAATCCCCAAGTAAATACCAAATTAGAAATAGTGAAAACTAAAGAAGAGGTTAATAAAATCAAAATTAAGAAAACTATTGAACGAATAAATAAAATTAGGTTTTATGAAAAAATCCATTAAAATTGATAAACCTTTGGTCAATTTTATTAAAAAAAGAAAGAAGAAAACCAAATTCCAAATATCAAAAATGAAAAGGGTAAACTAACTTCCAACGAGGAAAAAATTAAAACAATAATTAAAAATTCCTTTGCCCAACTGTATGCCCATAAATTTGACAGTCCAAGTGAGATGACTGAATATTTAAAAAAATCAAATTGCCCAGATTAACAGAAGAGGAAGTTGAATACTGAAATTATCCCATTTCAGAAAAAGAAATTGAACAAGCCATCAATGATCTCCCTAGGAAAAAGTCTCCAGGGTCAGATGGATTTACAAGTGAATTCTATCAAACATTTAAAGAACAGTTAATTCCAGTACTATATAGGAAAACTGGGGAAGGAGGAGTTCTACCAAATTCTTTTTATGATACAAATATGAGTCTGATACCTAAACC